>CM040915.1:30000505-30430505 GCA_023029165.1 Gobiocypris rarus | reverse complement strand
AACATCTAGCTTCTGCCAGACTGCCTACCGTATTCATCTTATGAAGAAAATATAACACATCTAGCAGTTCAATGTGCTTAGTAGCTTCGCTCCAGTTATGCTTTCTGCGTAAGTTAAATACAGAAGGTGGTCTTCCCCCCAGAGCCGTGTAGTATGTTTATAATGGATGGATGCACTTTTTTGAGCTTCAAACTCAATGGACACAGTCACATCCATTATAAAGCTTGGAAGCATCAGGATATTTATTAATATAAATATTGATTGTGTTCATCAGAAAGAAGAAAGTCATATACACCTAGGATGGCTTGAGGGCGAGTAAATCATGGGGTCATTTTCATTTTAAAGTGAACTAATCATTTAATCATTTCAGATATGTTACTGTCAAAAGGTAAAATGTTGAAAGAAAGAAAAATCACTCACCGGCCACCGGTTTGGACCCACTTTTGCCTCCAGAACTGCCTTTATTCTTTATGGCATAGATTCAACAAAGTGCTGGAAACATTCCTCAGAGATTTTGGCCCATATTGACATGATAGCATCACAGATTTGCTGCAGATTTGTCGGCTGCACATCAATGATGTGAATCTCCTGTTCCACATCCCAAAGATGCTCTATTGGATTGAGATCTGGTGACTGTGGAGGCCATTTGAGTTTAGTGAACTCATTGTCATGTTCAAGATGATTTGAGCTTAGTGACATGGCGTATTATCCTGCTGGAAGCTGAAACACTGTGGTCATAAAGAAATGGAGATGGTCAGTAAGTTTCACAAGAAAATGCTATTTCAGTTTTTCCACTTCAAAATTTCACAAATTTCTTTGTTATATTTTTAAAATTAACTATTAATTCCTGAGTGAATATTGTTTCTACATCATTATTTTTTTTTTTGTGTGTAGTGTTCGCTAAAGGATCAAAGAAACTAAAGAGAAAGACAACCTCTTTTACTGTGGCTGTTGCTTTTGCAGAACCATTATAATGATGGACAAATCCATTTCGGCACAATAAATAAGAGGAGGGGATAGAAATGTTCTCAGACAGAGACAAGGGTGACATCTTCATTTAATCAAAAGCTGTAGAGGGACACCGACGAAACCACACAATCCTCAGAGTGTCCTTTTGAGGTCAGGTTCTCAAGTGGATCGCTTAAAGGCTCTGGGCAGCGGTTAGTAGGTTTAAAAAAAAAAAAAGATTTGCATGCACAGACATCAGCCATTCACGCATGAGCAGAATTAAACACTTCTTGCTTGTTGACAACTGTAATGATCTAGTTGCTTCCAGTCAGGTCAGCCCATTCCTCAAAACATTTGGCAAATATATTAAAATATAACATATATGTTGTCAACAATGCAGCTAAAATTGAAAATATACTTTGTGTAAATACCAAAATGTACTTAAAAAATGCAAGACATTTCTTTCTTCACGTCTTCATTTTGGGTAAATTAATGTATTTTTTTTTTTAAATAATGTAGATATATTTAAATTGAAAATATAATTAAGCTATGCTAGCAATGTTTTGACCAATGTTTGTATATTTTGCAATAGATTTCAAAGGATACATCATAAAATATCTATTTTTTTCAACTTTTTTTTAAAAGACAGACTTCAAGGAGTTTAAACACTTTGGTAAAATTATTGCTACACAAAAAATGTTTTACAGCAGCTTTTCATTTTATTGTCATGTAAAATACTACACTATGCAAATGTTCCTCTGTCATGTCAAATATTAAACAATATGCTGCTTTTGGCACAGCCGGATCTTCCTGATTTACACGCTAAAAGCATCTATTACCATAAAACAGCTTTTTGTGAGGAACTGAAAAACAAATGTGTGTGAATGACAATTGACATTATATATTATAATTTGTAAAAGATTGCAAAGTAAAGTTTATGTACACAGTGAAGGGAACATCTTTTCTTTTATCTTTTTTCTTTTATCTTTTTTTGCATAAAAAAACAACACTTTTGGTGTTGAATGGTATGGTTCAGCTATGAACAGTTTTAATATCTCAATGAGTATTACAGAAATGTGTTTTTATTATGAAGTAGCTTGAGTTATTCAGAAGCTCTCCTCTCAGGATGTTGTTCATCAGTCTTTTACATCAAAGTTTTACTTAAGTGTGATTCATTTGTTACAGCCGTCAGATTCTCATAAGCTCTTGACAAAAAAGGGAAATGCGAGAGACAGAAATTGAAACTGAAATGTGCTGACGAGAAGAGCTACTTCCTGTCTTTAGCGCTAGTGAAAATTAGCCTGACGTGGTCATACTCAATTCTAGCCAGAATATGAGTCTGATACCACTCCAGTGGACTGTGATTATTGGGTGTGTTTCAACCAAAACAGGAAAGACCTCAATTGGATAGACCTACAACCAATCAGAGCAACGGAGTAAGTGACGTACAGTATGTTGAGCGCGATGCATAGTAGTGGGAAGTTCGGACCATTTTATGGACTCGGATCTTTGAATCTCGTTCATTTCAGCAGAATATAATTAAAATGTCACATGTTAAATTCCCCAACACATCTAGTACTTGTGCAAACGTTGATCACATTTGGAATAAAAAATAAATTATAAGCTAAAGCAGCCAAAAGCCAAACCATTTAATCACATCTGTTCCCTGGAAAGATTAACGTTACACCTCTCCTGTCTTCGGGTTTGAGTCGTTAGTTCGTCATCAGTGTCTGATCTGGGCCGTGACAGCCCTAGAGCAATGCGTGCAGTCCCGAAAACAGAATTGATTTGTTCACCTCTCGAGTCTTCGGGTTCCAGTCATTTGCTCTCACAGCCCCATAGGCTGAATGCAGAAGATCCTGTACAGAACCGATGACCTGAAGCGCATGCACGGTCAGCACAAATTGACCAAATCACTCTCTGAGACAACTCGTTGTTCCCGAGCCATATTTAAGATTAGTTCAAAAAGAACGAATCGTTCATGAATGATGCATCACTAATGCATAGTTGTCAACAGATCTCAACTGCAAGCACGCATGAAGAAATAGAAGAAGATAAACGATCTTTGCCGATGTTGTAAAAATAATTTAAGGATACACAGAGTATTTACTAACACAATCATAATTTTTGAGAAAAATAGTTCTCAGTTTAGGATTAGAACGAATTCAACTGAAGCGCTCTTTGGTGACATGGATGATTACATTGCGTTATCTGTCCATCATCGTATAAAGACGATTGACAATTTCATTGGTCCGAACAGTTTCTGTTCGGGCATAATTACTCCACAACGGATCCTGTACAGACCGAATTGCCCAACCTCAAATGTTGTGGGCGGGGCTAAATTCGGCTGGCATCCAGGCTAGGCGAAAATACCTCTACTGACACTGTCAAATGCCCTTTGACACCTGATTTGCATTCCAACTGAAGTGGGTTTTGCAGTTTCAGGATTGCGCATTATTCAAAAGTGAATCATGAATGTGTCACCGGGTGAGCTGACTGGGAACCTTGGGACCGGAATTTGTTGCAAGGGGGAGCGCCAGCTGTAATCACTAATCGGACCATCATTAGGAACACATGTGAGAAGAGGTATATACAAGGAGAAGCTTGATGAAAAAGGAGGGGGCTTCTGGTTGGTATTGTCACGTATAACACAAAGGAAAACTGGTGCGAGGACTCAAGTGCAGAATAAAGGATTTATTTACAAAATAAAACATAAACTCAAAACAAAAACCCACGAGGGGGAAAAACACATAATCAGAACACATAATCAGAACACATAAACTTAAACATACCAAACCGGGGAACACAGGAGACGGGAGACGTAGACAATACAACGATCTGACAAGGACTGACAAACACAAGGAGTATATAAAGGGGAGAAATCAAACTGGGAATGAGGGAACACAGGTGAGGCAAATGAAACCAATAATGAGATAACAAGAGGGGAGGGATCAAACTATGACAGGAGCACATGGCCACAATAACAAAACCCACATGTGCACACAAGACAGGACAGGCATGTGACAGGTATTTGGTGTTTGTGGTTCACTCTGGGTTTCCCTGGATGTCTCATCAGTGTAAAGGAGAAAGCAGCAACAGCAAAAGCAACCAATACGAGTGTGGTGATGTTTACACTTTGAAGATGGGTGAGTGACTGGCAAATGGGATCAAGAGAACTGAGTGATTAAGGATATTGCTGAAGATCTGTGCTATTATCAAGAGAGAAGTTAAGTGCACCTATCATTAATCTATGGAAAAGGGTGGTACAAGGATTTATCAAGAACATTCTGAATACTGACTTGTGTTTGTTGGCAGTGTGTATTGGTTCCCTTGCTGTGAGTCACAGAGACCAAGGAAGGAACTAGGCTGGAAGGGATCATTCTTGCGACTTGATATTCCCCATTGAAAAATTATATGTGGATTGTCCGACCCTGCAAAAATGGAGTGAAGGCCTGTTGTTTACTGTGAAGTGGTGTGAAAATGCAGTGTCTGAAAGTGTGAAGTGTACACGTGTGAAGAGTTGTAGTTTTGAACCATGCACAAGGTGGGTGATCTAACCATTACCAACACTCTGTAATCTTTGTTTGGGGAAGTCTACCCAGGGGGCATCAATAATTTAATCTGATCTGCCGGTCGTAAAGCTGTGTCCAGGTTCCTAGCCGCCTGCTGGTGCATTAGAGGAGAGAGGAGCTCGGCCCTCGTGTGCTGGAGGGGAAGAACCGTACTTGAGCTTATGGTATATTCCTGACTATCGTTCTAAAAGCAGAAAAGCCCAGTCATCTCACCCAGTCCGAGGATTCCCTTCTTGGAGGCTGCCACATGATCACTGCCTGTACTGTGAAAAGAGAAATCCGGTTAGTAACAGTTGGATTTCATACTCCCGACTGTGTTCTGTTTACACAGGAAGTTGCTGTATGCTGCGACGAGTCCCTTGTCGAAAATCTGGTCTGCCCCTGCCCTGAAAGAGGAATACTTTGAATTAACAACCGTCCAGTGAAGCATTATTCTGAGGAGAGAGTCTGCTCGCCACCGTAACTCACCTGCTGCTGGTCCTTGACCGAGCCATCCTGTGAACCATTATTCTGAGGAGAGAGTCTGCTCGAGGGAGCGACAGGAGCTGGATGAAGAGCTGGTCACTCTGCGAGCCTACCTGGAGCAAGGTACCTTATCTGGAGCGGTGGAACGACAGGGCCAAACGTTGATAGTGAAGAAACTTCTGGGGCACTGGAAACGGCTGGAGTGGTCTGTCGATCTATCCAAGACCCAAAGACTCGAGAGACTGTGCATCAGGTGGTGGTGCCAGCAGCTCAAGTTCAATCCCTGCTTCAGGCATACCATGACCAGCTGGGGCATCAAGGGAAGGAGAGAACAGTATCCTTGCTGCGTAGGCACTTCTATTGGAGCGGGATGGATGAGTCCGTGGGAGGTATGTGCAGGAATGCCCCGCTGCACGTTGTTCAAAGCCAGGGAGAAGTGAGAGCCCCCTTAGTTCCAGTGTGGCCCAGGGCCCCGTTGCATTTGGTGGCTATGGACTTTCTGACCTTAAGTCGCCCGATGAATTAGTATCAAAATATCCTGGTGGTGATGGATTTGTTCACAAAGTATGCCTGGGCTATTACAACTCTCGATCAGACGGCCACCACGACAGCGGATGCCCTGTGGAGAGTTGTGTTCCAGCCTTTTAGGTGCTCCGAAACCCTCCATTCGGACACCACTCCATACCATCCGCAGGGGAACGGTTGGTGTGAGCGGTTGAACCAGACACTGCTGAGTTTGTTGGGGACAGGCGTACAATAATAGCATCCACAGCACCACAGGATATGAGCCCACTTACCTGATGTTTGGAAGGCACGTACACTTGCCTACGGATCTGCTACTGGGGGCTGCCGCAACCGGAGAGCCCGCCACCACTACGGAGTGGGTACATCGACACCATAGACAGCTCCACGCTGCGTATGAGAGAGTCTCTGAACATCTTGGTACAGCTGCTAAGAGGAACAAACGCCTGTACGACCGGACCGCTCGAGAAGCCCCCTTGCTGCCTGGCGAGCGGGTGCTGGTGCGCGATAATTGGCCCCAAGGGAAGGGGAAGCTCAGCGACCAGTGGGAGGCCATACCATATGTGGTAGAGCGATGACAGAGCCCTGATCAGCCCGTTTATGCTGTTCGTCTTGAGGGAATAGTCGGGCCCATGAGGACATTGCATTCCAACTTGCTTCGGCCTTGTCCCAGCTACCCGAGGCAAGTGGCCAAGGCCCCGCCAGCTCCAGTGGCCCCCAGACCGCCTTGGATGGGTTGGGCTATGCTTCCTAGAGTCCCTGCGGCTGAGCCAAGGAGAGAGGAGCCTGTGGTGCCACTTAGACGTTCGCAACGAGAGACCCTGGGGGTGCCTGCTGCAAGGTACGGCAAATGGGAGTCAGGTTCCCGTTGTCGGGACTAGAACGGATTGGTGAGGGAGGATGTCACCGGGTGAGCTGACTGGCAACAGCAACCAATACGAGTGTGGTGATGTTTACACTTTGAAGACGGGTGAGTGACTGGCAAAGGGATCAAGAGAACTGAGGTATTAAGGATATTGCTGAAGATCTGTGCTATTATCAAGAGAGAAGTTAAGTGCACCTTTCATTAATCTATGGAAAAGGGTGGTACAAGGATTTATCAAGAACATTCTGAATACTGACTTGTGACCGAATGAGGCGTATGGTGCGTAAAAGTCACCAACGCTCTTCTGATTTCATCGCTGAAGAGATCCAAACTTCCACTGGCATTAATACCAGCACAAAACTGTGTGGCGGGAGCTTCATGGAATGGGTTTCCATGACCGAGCAGCTGCATGCAAGACTAACAAGTACAATGCCAAGTGTCAGATGCTTAAAGCATGTCACCACTGAACTCTGTGGAAAAGTGTGGAGTGACGAATCACGAAGAACCTGTTTGACTGCATTGTGCCTACTGTAAAGTTTTGTGAAGGAGAGGTGATAATATGGAGTTGTTTTTCAGGGGTTGAGCTATAGGTCTAGCATGACTGTGACCCGGTGCACAAAGCCAGGCCCTGACTCGTCCTACATCATTGACTGACCTCACAAATGCTCTATTGGATGAATGGGGAAAAATCCCTCAGAAACACTCCAAAATCATGTGTAAAGCCTTCTTAGAGGCCGCGTATTAGGCCGTGTGTCCACCAAAGCATCATGTGGAAAGCCTTCTTAGAGGCCGCTTATTAGGCCGCGTGTCCACCAAAGCATTTTTTAGCCAGCTGAAAACGGTTGGCCCTCTCATGAAAATGCCAGTGATTTTTTTACCCAAGGTTGAACATTCATGAACTCTTGGCGACCGGTAAAAAACACAGACGTTATGCTCCTGGCGTTTTAAAATTACGGTGCTCCCACTGAAAACAAATGGAAAATATGCTAGCCGTGGGGGAAAAAAAACGGTTTGGTGGACACACAGCCTTATAGCTGCACAGGTAACGTTCTCACTCCCAACTCATCACATATTGTCGGTTGGTCAGGACCCTTCAGTGTCACATTTTAACGCACAGGGTACCCCTTTGGTGTCATACACAGACACGTTAGGCACAGGAATGTTATCGTCATCAACACTTAACCCAACACAAGCCCATCCCTAAACTTACCTATTTGTGTATTATATGATATAAAACACCAGGATATTACAGGCAGATACGACTGCAGGCAGAATTTATTCAAATATTCCAAGTGTTCCGAGGACAAACGATTGATCTTTGTGAAGAAAATCCCCAAAAGCGATCAGCATCTCCATCCGCCGATGATCACGCAAAAATTTAAAAATTGCCGCCCGAAGAGACGTTACATCAGCATTGATAGTGAAATTGCATTGGCACTTGTATGTCTTGTGACCAATTGCGTCATTACATCAACTTTGATTGTAAAATGTAATTGGCTCTTGTGTGTCTCATGATTGTCATGCAAAAGAGTTGGGTGTATCTTTTGAATGAGATATGACTGAGTGCGTGCATGCGTTCACGGAGCGATTTCATTTTATCGATTAAAACATTAAGATCAATCTTTTCATAAAGATATCGAATGGCTTCGGAGGACTTGGAATGCAACATGACTAAATACTTTTATACTGTTTTTGGTCAGTTTTTGCAATACACACCTGTGACTATACTTTAATTTGCCTGTTGCATGTTTTCTGTTGTTGAGATGTGGGTAGGTTTAGGGTAGGAGTTGGGTTAGTTGCTCCAAAATATAAAAGTAGCCTATGAAAATTGATAAAATCATGTCTAATTTTACAAATGCAAAGTGCGTCTTGATCTGACACTTTGGGCGAACAACTGAAATCAATGGAGTACCCATTGAGTACCCTGTACTCAATGGGTACTCTGTACATTTAAAAATGATGTTAAAAGGGTACTCCTTTAAAACTTGATGTTGAGGGGTCCTGACCAAGCGTCAATATGTGATGCGTTGGGAGTGAGAATGTGTTGGCAAAGGGGGAACAACTCTATTAATGTTGATGTATTTAGATTACAATTTCATTACAGTATCTGTTGGCATAATGGTCAGGTGTCCCATTACTTTTATCAATATAGTGTATAGTGTGTATGATAAAAATTAAACTTTCATATATTTTAGATTCATTGCACACCAACTGAAATTTTTCAGGTCTTTTATTGTTTTAATACTGATGATTTTGGCATACAGCTCATGGAAACCCAAAATTCCTATCTAAAAAAATTAGCATATCATGAAAAGGTTCTCTAAACAAGCTATTAACCTAATCATCTGAATCAACTAATGAACTCTAAACACCTGCAAAAGATTCCTAAGGCTTTTAAAAACTCCCAGCCTGGTTCATTACTCAAAACCGCAATCATGGGTAAGACTGCCGACCTGACTGCTGTCCAGAAGGCAATCATTGACACCCTCAAGCGAGAGAGTAAGACACAGAAAGACATTTCTGAACGAATAGGCTGTTCCCAGAGTGCTGTATCAAGGCACCTCAGTGGGAAATCTGTGGGAAGGAAAAAGTGTGGCAAAAAACGCTGCACAACGAAGAGGTGACCGGACCCTGAGGAAGATTGTGGAGAAGGACCGATTCCAGACCTTGGGGGACCTGCGGAAGCAGTGGACTGAGTCTGGAGTAGAAACATCCAGAGCCACCGGTGCACAGGTGTGTGCAGGAAATGGGCTACAGGTGCCGCATTCCCCAGGTCAAGCCACTTTTGAACCAGAAACAGCGGCAGAAACGCCTGACCTGGGCAACAGAGAAGCTGGACTATCACTCAAATTTTGCATGTCATTCGGAAATCAAGGTGCCAGAGACTGGAGGAAGACTGGGGAGAAGGAAATGCCAAAATGCCTGAAGTCCAGTGTCAAGTACCCACAGTCAGTGATGGTCTGGGGTGCCATGTCAGCTGCTGGTGTTTTATCAAGGGCAGGGTCAATGCAGCTAGCTATCAGGAGATTTTGGGGCACTTCATGCTTCCATCTGCTGAAAAGCTTAATGGAGATGAAGATTAAGATTTATGGATTTTTCAGCACGACCTGGCACCTGCTCACAGTGCCAAAACCACTGGTAAATGGTTTACTGACCATGGTATTACTGTGCTCAATTGGCCTGCCAACTCTCCTGACCTGAACCCCATAGAGAATCTGTGGGATATTGTGAAGAGAAAATTGAGAGACGCAAGACCCAACACTCTGGATGAGCTTAAGGCCGCTATCGAAGCATCCTGGGCCTCCATAACACCTCAGCAGTGCCACAGGCTGATTGCCTCCATGCCACGCCGCATTGAAGCAGTCATTTCTGCAAAAGGATTCCCCACCAAGTATTGAGTGCATAACTGAACATAATTATTTGAAGGTTGACTTTTTTGTATTAAAAACACTTTTCTTTTATTGGTCGGATGAAATATGCAAATTTTTTGAGAATTTTGGGTTTTCATGAGCTGTATGCCAAAATCATCAGTATTAAAACAACAAAAGACCTGAAATATTTCAGTTGGTGTGCAATGAATCTAAAATATACGAAAGTTAAATTTTTATCATTACATTATATGCTAATTTTTTGAGAAGGACCTATATATATATATATATATATATATATATATATATATATATATATATATATATATATATATATATACTGCATATAGTGATATATTACATAATAAATAAACTTGAAGACCAACTTTTGATGTCAATATATTTGGACATTTTGTGGTGCGGTATGAGAAAATTTAAATATGAGTATTAATGATTAGTACTGGACTTAAATATCTGCTTTCATAAGTTAATGTGCATAATAATAACGTTTAATGTTTGTGTTGAATTGAAATTTTGAATTGCAATTCACTTTTCATTCCAGTTCAGCTGTATATTTCAGATTAATGAATTGACATGAAGCCGATTTTTGAAGCTGGAATGTTGGAGCTTGAGTATTCTGTATTAACATGTCTTCTTCCTCAGTGGATCACTTTCATTCCTCCGAGAGCAGAAGTGGTTTCAAACCGAATGGTTTGTGGCCTGTGGTTAAAGAGACCCTCATGTGGTAGAGCCTGGCCAACTGCTCTCATCTATTCAAGGGCACTATGACATCTGTGATCATAGACTTCATACTGTCTCCTCCTCCACAACTGCCTTTTCATCATACATTTGTTCTAGCATTCCCTTTCTCCTTGTTTCACATGCTGATTAAAGGCAAACAGGGCTGGCAGTAGGGAATGTTTCTTGCTGCTGGTTTTCAACCCCAGCCGAGGGAATTTCAAGCCCTGAGTGGATTTACATTCATGAGTCATCAGCTGCTTTAAATATTATTTGCTATTCATTATTCTGAAACAACATACACCTCTCTGCAAAGGAGACATGACTTTTCAGTTCATTCTAATTTAAAGGAAAGCCATAAGGTACATGACATCTTTCAAACTAAATTAATGCTCACCATACCCTTATAAAAATGTCTTATAGTGGTATAAAATGATGTTATGATATCTGAAATTGCGCTAAATGATTACCATATTTCGGCACTAAGGTATTTACATGTTTCTACAAAGGATACCATATTCCAATATGCAAAAAAAAAAAAAAACATGGTAATGCTAAGGACCTTTTGTTAATGTGTTGATTCAGTAGACACAGCAAAATCATAACAAAACATTAGATATTATCACATCAGATTTTGAAAAAAAAGTTTGTTGTGTTATGATCCTCTGTTTGATTATAAGAAAACCAGTGACTTCCAGTAAATTCATTTCCTTAGCAGTTCAAAGTAACCCCAGACACCTGCTTAACAACAGCGTAAAGATTCAAGTGACATCACTTCCTTGCCAACACTTCTGACAGATTTGGATACAAAAAACCCACTAGGCAGGATGCAGAGTTTTTCTCACAGAAAACTGTGAAAAAAATTAGACGTGTAAAGCCACTGTCAATATAAAATGAGTAGGGGTTTTTCAGGGATATGACACCTGATGATAAACACCTTTTTGCTAATTTACTGGAACAGACCAAATTCTTGGCAAATATGGGCCGACTTTATTAATGAGACTGGCTGACACCATTTATACAAGCTGATGTTAAGAAAGACCCTGATGTGTCAGGGACTCTTCAACAAAACCCCTTTAGTTATACACTGATGCAGTGCATTGAAACATGTAAACAATAGCCTACATTATGCTGCAAAATTAATGGATAGTTCATCCCAAAATGAAAATTGTCATTTTTCACGTCGTTCACTGCCCTTGAGAAGTAAAATTGCATAAGATGTTAAGACTCTTCAGAGAATATATCTAGAATAGGCTTATATACACAGATCAGGCATAACATTATGATCACTGACAGGTGAAGTGAATAACTCTGATTATCTCTTCATCACGGCACCTGTTAGTGGGTGGGATATGTAAGGCAGCAAGACATTTTGTCCTCAAAGTTGATGTGTTAGAAGCAGGAAAAATGTTTGACAAGGGCCAAATTGTGATGGCTAGACGACTGGGTCAGAGTATCTCCAAAACTGCAGCTGTTGTGGAGTTTTACCGGTCTGCAGACAGTGGTCATTATCTATCAAAAGTGGACCAAGGAAGGAACAGTGGTGAACCGGAGACACGGTCATTGGCGGCCAAGGCTCATTGATGCACGTGTGGAAGAGAAGGCTGGCCCATGTGGTTTGATCAAACAGATGAGCTACTGTAGCTCAAATTGCTCAACAAGTTAATGCTGGTTCTGTTAGAAGCGCACTGAAAGACGCACGTCAGTATCATGCGCACGGACAGCGCACCAGAATAGAGTTCCCTTTCACACCTGAACGAACAATAATACACAGAATTATGTAAAAATGCAGTTCTGTCGAGTATTCCCACAAGAGCAGATGACGTTGTAAATGAACTTTTGTGAGAAAATGAGATACGCGTGACAGCGTGTCAGATCCGTGTCATGTTTGGCAGTGACATCTGCCAAACAAACCTGCTGCTGTGATGTCTGTCATCAATGTTAATCAAAGAACAAAGGTAACAGAGAAGATTGTAGAATTGAATACATCTATATTTAATTTATTATATATGCTGTGCAGACTGTTTGATAACTTCAATTTCTGTATATTTCCTACCTGTTAGACAGGTAGGAAGACCACAGGTAAATATGCCATTTATTATAATGGGTCTATGTGAAGATTGTTTCCACTTAAATTAAAAGTTGTTATTCTTTTTAAAGCTTTATAAATGTTGAAATTGATTGATTGATTTAAATTATACTGTAATGCTGGACACCTATCGTTAATGTAAAAAAACAGCAACAGCAACAGCAACAACAACAACAACAACAACAACAACAACAACAACAACAACAACAACAACAACAACAACAACAACAAAAACTATTTCATAGAGACACAAGTATTAGTATCAGTGATACTGGCCTTTCCTTTCCACTAATATTTAAAATATACTGTATTTAAGTTGTTCCTACAATAATTTGAAGAGTAACTGTGAAACTATTACATAATAAAAATATTAAGAACTCTGATTTTAATATGTTAATATATACTTAAAACACACATTGGGTAAAATATCAGTTATAGAGCGAGACCATAGAGTGTGAGAACTGAGTGTCATGAATAATGTGATTTTAATGTCTCATTTAATTCATTTAAGGCCACTGCATCGGCATAAGATAAGATAGTGTTGAAAAGAGTTTTGCTGCCCACTACAGGATGACCTGACCTGATGTTTCTCATTCTGCTGAATTGTGAATAGTAAGAGCTGTTAAAACATACTATATATGTTTTAACAGTCCCCTTTTTTTTGGTGTGTGTGTGTGTGTGTGTGTGTGTGTGTGTGTGTGTGTGTGTGTGTGCAATAAACTTAATGTAGCCCTGCATTTTCCACTGTCATGATGTCATTTCCTGTGGTAGTTATTTTTACTATGTGCTCATGTGCAAAGAAGGAACATTTCAAATTGCATTCTTTTAGGGGTCGTGTACCAGCCGAGCAACTGCCATTGAGATGACATTAAATGATAACAGAAAGCTTTTTTTGGCTTTATACTCCTCCTAGATCGTGAGAAGTGACAGTTTTGGGCTAACCCATAAAGCGTAAGAAAACCATTTTATAATTATTGACCTTTCCACTGTGAAAGTGTAAAAACTTTCTTTTGTTTGTTTGCTAAATGTAAAAGCTTTCACAGAAGCAGTTTGCTAGGAAACACTCTTCACCTCCCGAGCAAGTAAACAACTTAGCAATTTCGCTTCGGCATCTTCCACACAACAGTTATTTGTCTGAATCACCAAATGTCATTCCTAAACACTACATTTCACTTAAATGTTCAGTTGAAACGTTATAACGTTTTAAATAAAACACATCATTCAAAAAATAAGTACAATAAAAAATGTATCTTTATAATAACTTGCTCAACCTCTACTTTTCTTTTCCACTTTAGAGACATTTACAGTTTGCTAATGCTGCATGTTGATAGGACATTTTCATACATTTTCAAGTCGTAATGTGTTTTTATCTCTGTTGTGCAGCTGTTAGATATACGATGATTTTAAAAATGTAGATGCATGCCACTGTGTTTATCTTCCAGTCAGTGCAGGGTAGCAGAATGTCTTTTGTCTCAAATTTGTTATTCTGAATGGAAAATCAGCTTTCCAAACTTGCTGTAAACATAATTATTCAACTCAGAAAGCTTGACATGTATCACCTCATGTATCAGTAGTTGTCAAACAATGCTCAGGTCTCCCTTGGGCAAAATGTTATGAGAATAAGAAACACTCAAGTGACACACTAGAAGTGATTCAAGTTCTAGAATATCTGCCTGCAGAGGAGTTAAAGGTGATGTGTGTCATTTTTCAATACTTTCTCATATCCCATCTTAATGGGAGAAAAAAACTTTAAGCCGTGCGTAGGTTGATTCCCTCAAAACGTGTAAACACTGTAGATCTGTGGCCAGAGTTGGGTAGCAACTGAATATATGAATCTGGATTACATAATCAGATTGCAAATATTAAATACTTGCAATTCATTATTTTATATTCAGCTTTGCATCAGGAATAAATTACATTTTCAAATATACTAAGGATTAGGATAAAATAAAAATGACCCCCTGATTTACTCGCCCTCAAGCCATCCTAGGTGTATATGACTTTCTTCTTTCTGATGAACACAATCGGAGTTATATTAATAAATATCCTGATGTTTTCAAGCTTTATAATGGCAGTGGGGTCCATTGAATTTGAAGCTCAAAAAGTGCATCCATCCATTATAAACGTACTCCACATGGTTCTGGGGGGTTAATAAAGGCCTTCTTAATAGAAGCGATCAAGTTTTTAAAGTAACTTTATGAAGTAAAATATCTAGCTTCCACTATAGCACCTTTAGTATTTAACTTATGGAAAAAGCGTAACGATGACGTCAGACTTTTTGAGCTTCAAACTCATAGGCTCCATTCACGGCCTGTTTGAAAGTTGCAAACATGAACCACAAAAAGGTATTTAAAAGATTTAACATTGCTGCTTTCCCACAAACAGGTTGACAATTGGGTTGTTATAAATAGGGTCTTGGATAGACCTTTAAATAAATTTGTATCATATTCTAAGAGTGATAAGCATCACTGAATAATTTGTGAAGCAAGAGATGGATATTGGCAACAAGAAGTGCAACAAATACTGTAGATATAGATGTAGAATTTCTGCTCAGAGGTAAGAGAAATGAGGTGATGTGAGCAACGTTTTCATTATTTGGAGCAACTAAATAAATATAATTATAGATAATTATAATTATAATTGGAATAATAATTAGGTTAATTTTTGCAGCTGTCATGCATGGCATAACGTTTCCTGTATTAAAAAACAAAAACAAAAAAACGTTATGATTTTCAAGTTTGGAAACGGCAGAGTATGTAATGAACAACTTACAACTATTCCCATTTAAAACCAGACAAATCATGGCTGACTCATCTGACAGCTGAGACACATTAATGTTCACTCTTCTGAAAATTATTCTTATACAAAGAAAAACGATTTTCACTCCTCAAGGAAGGCAAAATGGCAGGCATACTTATAAGCTTTGTAAAATGTATATTTGCATTCAAGGCATTTAACACAACCTCTTACCCAGAACAACATAGAAAAAAGCTCTGTAATTTTCATATGTGATGTGAAATCATCTGCATATAATGCTTTTCTGCATATAATGATCACCTAAACAGCTGCAAATTATACCTCAGAGAAAGATGAAGGACCAGAGTGCTTCAGAGAGAGTTTTTAGAGCTAGAGAAAACAAAATTGTCATATTTTAAGACTCAAATTAATGTTTTCCCTTCAATTGGGAGTCAATAGGATGTTTCTAATTGGCACTAAACACAAGAGCCAAACATCTGTTGTGAAGAACAGGCCAGCGACACCATGCTGTCATTTACTGCGCTCACCAAGAGGTCAGAAAATAATTTCAAACCTCATAATTCACAGTGAGCCACTCAAACAGCTACAGATACTCAGCTGCACTCTGGGCTTGTTGCCAGTCCAGTGCCAGTTCATTGAAAAGAAAACTTCACCCTGAAAATTAAAATCTTATACAATATGCTGCTATTTTTGTGGAAGAACACGTCTGTCAAGGTCTAAACAAATCAGGTATCATAAAATAAAATCCATGTAACATGTATGCTCTGTTTTTGGTTTAGCTTCATTCTGTTTTGGTTCTGTTTTCCCTGTTCTAGTTTACCTAATTAATTTCCTTGGTTGTTAATTAGTTCTATGCACCTGTATCATTGTCCGGTGTTGATTATTTTAAGTGTTTATTTCCTGAGCTACTTCCATGTGATTCTCCAACGTGTTCCTAATGGAATAATAACCTCAGAGTTTGAAAAGACTCAAGAAATGGTAGTGTAAACCTGTGGAAAAGTGGGAGAGTTGAAGGTGGAAAAGGGGAGACAACAACCAAAAAAACCCATAGACCTGTAACACACATTATACAGACACATGAATATTAAAATTTGACCACAGAGGGGGAAAAAACACACAAAAAAAGGTTTGGTGCGGGCACCATGTGCATTTTAAAAATATAACCCTATATGACAACAAACTCTCAAGGATGAGGGAGAAGTGCAGAAAACTCATCCTTTCCTCATTTTGACCCGAAATAAATTTTTAATCATGTTCATCAGAGTGGTCCAAGACTTAAGGAATGTTATCGCACTTTAATTTGGAATACACACAACACAAATTGACTGGATTCGAGGAGTTTATGTGGTTGAAATAACAAATTCTTCCCTCAGGATTTTTGGACCCCCTTAGGAATGAATGGAACGTGAGGATTTTTAAAAAGAAATTCCACACACACACACACACACACACACACACACACACACACACACACACACACACACACACACACACACACACACACACACACACACACACACACACACACACACACACACACACACACACACACACACACACACACACATGTTGTGTTTCCATGTTTTATGGGGACATTCCATAGGCGTAATGCATTTTATACTGTACAAACCGTATTTTCTATCCCCATACACTGCCCTTGCCCCTAAACCCATCACAGGAAACATTCTGCATTTTTAATTTCTCAAAAAAAAATAAAAAAAAAAATAAAATAAAATTCATCCTGTGTGATTTATAAGTACTTTGAAGAGTGGGGACATGGGGAAATGTCCTCATAAGTCACCCTCTTCTGTAATACCTGTGTAATACCCATGTCATTATACATATTTGTGTCCTGATATGTCACAAAAACAAGCACACACACAAACAAACAAACACACACACACACACACACACACACACACACACACACACACACACACACACACACACACACACACACACACACACACACACACACACACACACACACACACACACACACAGATGAAGGCATGAGACTAAAAAACATCCCCAATGCAGAACACACTCACATCCATTCACACACGTACCAAGGAATTCCCATTAAAATGAATGAGAGGTCATATAACGGAGGCAATGTTTTGTTTTCAAATAAAAATCAGTCACAATGCAGACTGCATACATCATCATCATCATAGCTTTTATTCAGGACACACATGGTCCAAAAAACACAAACATAAAAAACAACAATTAATAATAATAATAATAATAAAGTACATATCACATATTTACTTACAAATAATATGAATTTTGGGTTTTCATGAGCTGTATGCCAAAATCATCAGTATTAAAACAATAAAAGACCTGAAATATTTCAGTTGGTGTGCAATAAATCTAAAATATATGAAAGTTAAATTTTTATCATTACATTATGGAAAATAATGAACTTTTATCACAATATGCTAATTTGGTTTCACTTTATTTTGATGGACCCTTTAACATATTCTGTTGACTATAAGTAGTGTTGCACCTACATGTCCACTAAATATCATCAGAATGTTAGTAGAGTGTTTCAGTAGACTGGTAGGGTTAGGGTTAGAATAATTTGACATGTAGTTGCAAAGTTACTAATAGTCAGTAGGATGTCTGTTGAAAGACCATTGTAATAAAGTGTTAGCAGATATTAAGCAGACAGTCTACTAATACTCTAATGAGAGTCAGTTGACATGTAGGTGCAACGTTACTAATAGTCAACGGTCTGTTCAAAAGGGACCATCAAAATAATGTGTTACCGCTAATTTTTTTAGAAGGACCTGTATGTAAATACAAACTTTTATTTTGGATGTGATTAATCTCGATTAATTAATTGCCCGGTACTAATTAATATATATTAAAAGGTAGCACTTTATTTTACATTCATGTTCCCCATGTAGCTACATACCAAGTACTTATTAGTTATTACAATAACTGGGTAATAACTAGGTACTAACCCTGAACCTACCCATAAACCTAACCTTAATCCATGTAGTTACCTCAAATTAACCAGTACTTTCTTAGGCAGTACAAGTGGGGCAAACAAGTATTCAGTCAGCCACCAATTGTGCAAGTTCTTCCATTTAAATGTGCTCTAAGCGATGTCACACGTTTTTTAGGCATAAACGTTTTTGTCACATACAGCAAACATCGCCTCACTATTCGCTAGCTGCCTGTCCCATGAACACATTAAAAAACGCGGTCTTTGTAGTTCGCATAAGCTCCACAAACTGCAACCGAAACAAACTTGGCCAGTCTGGACAACGAAAGATAGCAAACAGTGCTCCAGCCAATAGCTGACAAGAATAATTTGTGGGTGGAAATCATTCTTGTCGGCTATTGGCTGGAGCACTGTTTATTATGTTTCGTGGTCCAGACTGCACCTGTTTGTTTTTGTTGCTGTTTTTGAAGCTTGTGGCGACTACAGCGACCGCAGTTTTTTACAGTGTGTTCAGGGGACAGGCAGCTAGCGGATAGAGAGGAGATGTTTGCTGTATCTGACAAAAAAATGTTTTGGCCTAAAAATGCATGACTTCGCTTAGAGCACCTTTAAGAAGATGAGAGAGACCTGTAATTTTCATCATAGGTACACTTCAACTATGAGAGACAGAATGAGAAAAAAATCCAGAAAATCCTATGTCTGGTTTATAAAGAATTTATTTGCAAATTATGGTGGAAAATAAGTATTTGGTCAAGAACAAAAGTTAATGTCAATACTTTGTTATATACCTTTTGTTAGCAATGACAGAGGTCAAACGTTTTCTGTAAGTCTCCACAAGGTTTTTACATAAGGTAGTTTGGCCCATTCCTTCATGCAGATCTCCTCTAGAGCAGTGATGTTTTGGGGATACCATTCATGCTTTTATTTATTAATTTATTAATTTTTTGGAACTTGCAGACATCGTAACTATCAAGTGCTCTTTTAAAAATATCCACTATTTTGTTTCACACAATAATAACAGCATATGTGTTTGGAATGACATCAGGGTGAGTAAATAATAGCTGGATCAATTTTGGCTTTTCTTTTATGAAACTAAACTGATAAGACTGGTCCTAATGGAGAAACCTAATGTGCTATTATCAGCCAAGACAATCCTCAGACAATCAAAGATTGGGTTAAAATGAGAAAAACACATTAAAAGCATTCAGTTAAGTGGAAAGCAGTTCAGCAGCTCATCGTTTCCTCTCACTGACAGCTGGTGTCCCTCTTTCTCAGAACGGATTCTCTTGTTCAGCAGGCATTGAATTGCTACAGCACGAACAGTGCATTCACTCGGGGGCGATTAATGGAGATGATTGGCCATTTTATATCCGGTCTTTCGCTCAGCACAGCCTGCACCACTGTAATGTACCACTGGGAATACTCTGAAATAACAGGATCCCTCGGAAGCAACATTATCCTAGCAGAGGTGAATTGAAGTTCAGTTTTAGTCATCTCTGCTCAGAGCCAAAGAGACAGAGGGCATCGATTACAAGGATCTGTGGGTCTGCTAGGCTCATGTAAAAGTGGATGTATACGTAGCAATGAATTGTTTGTGAAAAACTGACTAACAGTGTTTTGTTTGCTTGACTGTACTATATTAAAGTAAATGGACAAGTTCAGTTCAGCTGCCGTCATAAAGTGCTTATAGAATGAGATTTACATCAAAGATCTGTGTTTTTGCATTAATTCAAATCTCCTTTAAGGGTCAAAGACAAATAAGTGTTTCCAAAATATGAACATTTATTCATTCATTCAACCTTTTTTTTCCCTGTATGTTGGTTTGACATTTGCAAATAAATAAATAAATAAATCTTTAAGAAATAATAAAAGATTATGCCAAATAATATGGGTTTCTTATCAAAAATATTCTTAACTGAAATGCACCCCCCCCCTCCATAGCAGATATTTTATGGTATTGTTAACTAAAACTATTCAAAAATATTTTCTGTTTCTATTAATTGAAATAAAGATGACATGATATAAATATTACATGAAAATCTGAAAAAAAAAAAAAAAAACGTAGAAATGCTGCCTTGGTAACTAACATAAGTATAAGTAAAAGTACAAAATTTCTTAAAACTAAAACTGGAATGAATTAATAAAAAAATAATAATAATTATAATTATAATAATTTAATTTTAATATAACAAATTTAAAATAAAAAGTATCAATCAAAGACAATCAATCAATGCTTTTTATCTTTTTTTTTTCGAGGGAACTCAACACTGAGTCATCTTGACTATATGTGAATGCCAATGCATGTTGCTAACATCCTAAAACTCCTCAAACTTTACTGCCATTCCTGTCTCAGGAAATCATGAACAACACACTGTCACCTTCAGCTCAATCTTGAGGGGGGGCAACAGAGAAAGTGAAAACTTAGTTAATAGGGAGGCCACAACTATAGTCACGTCCACCATAACACTTCCCATGGAGCTAGACCAGCTGAAGGGGGGCACCAGAGAGAGCAGAGATCAAACTGCTCTCTCTTTTATCCATTGTCCTTCCCTTGGCATCATCTTAAAGGCTCTTACCACTGCCCCCTCAAGGGACCACTACAAATCTCATTCACTGGCAAGACCATGTGACAAATAGTGAAACATGCCAAAGAGGTTGTCACATTCAGTGTTAGCAGGGCAGTTTGCAGTCTGACACTCTATAGGCAAAAAACTAGTCACCACCCTACCTCTAAACTGGTACTCCAAGATAGCTTGGAGGGGCAGAGGGCATGATTCCCAAGGGCACACAACTGCAACATTGACACTACTCTTAGAGAAGTAAGCCAACATAAATTGTATAGTCTACTACCTTCAGAAGAAGATTGGAGGGGACAACTGAGAAAGTGGGCTGCCATCACGGCCTGCTACATATCCGCTAGTCATCCGGGGGTGCGTTTGCCAAAATCATTGTTAGCCAACTATGGTCGCAAGTTCTGTTGTTATCAACATTGTTCAAGGAGTTTGTGTTTCCCGAAACCATAGTTCCAACGAACATTCACAAACAGCATCGCAAGTTGTGTGGTTGCAACAACAGCTCCTGACCTTTGGCTAGAAGCATAGTTTCTTGTTTGCATGACATGTGGACTTAATAAATCCTTATCTTGAGCAAAATAAGCAAGCTGACATTCAGTATAATCTATATATTTTATTTTGAATACTTACAAAAGTCATTAACATCTTTGAAGTTTGTCAAGAGATTTAAAGGGTTAGTTCACCCAAAAATGAAAATTATGTAATTAATGACTCACCCTAATGTCGTTCCAAACCCGTATGACCTCTGTTAATCTCCGGAACACAGTTTAAGATATTTTAGATTTAGTCCGTGAGCCTTCTGTCCTTCCATTGAAAGTGTATGCCCACTCTACAGTCCGTGTCCAGAAAGGTAAGAAGAAAGGTATGAAAAAACATCATCAAAGTAGTCCATGTGACATCAATGGGTTAGTTAGACTCTTTTGAAGCATCGACAATACATTTTGGTCCAAAAATAACAAAAACTACGACTTTATCCAGCATTCTATTCTCTTCCGCGTTTGTTTGAATCCCGCTGCTGACGTAAGACGCTGCTGCTGTGTTATCTGGTGCATCAGAGCGTCCATGTAGTCTGAGGAGGCCTTGCGCTTTGCGTCTTACGTCAGCAGCGTCACTGTGGACTCGTGAATGTGGATTCAAACAAACGCGGAAGAGAATAGAATGCTGAAGTGGCAAACACTTTCAATTGAAGGACAGAAGGCTCAGAAGAAAGTTGCGACTAGCTAGTTGATTTCTTCAATGATGCATCATAATATGGTAGTTAAGCAGTGAGTTACGTTGTTGTATGGGAAACGCACCCCATGTAATCTAAATATTGCTGTATATAGAGTTCCAGCAAAGAGGTATGCTGTCACTGCACAGTGACCCTAGCCAATGCTGGGGAAGACTGATAGCTAGACTATATATACCAGATATCAGTCCACTCAGTACCTTGCAAACTCTGAGGAAGGGTATATGGATGGATGCTTCCACATGCACATCCACATGGACTACTTTCACCTCCAGCTTTAATGCTGAAGGAGTCAACAAAGCAAGTTGGATCTTAGTCAACTAGGCAGGTCACAACTACAAACACATCTGCTGACAACTTCCAATGTAAGAAGGCGATGCCTTTCGTGGGAACTTGCTATGTGTCAATGAGGCTTTGAGAATGATAATACCAAGCGTCATGCTCATAAGTGCCTGTCTGTGTGAAACTATGGTAGAGATAAGGTACATGAAAACCTGGGTCAGAATCTAGGTCCAGGTTGTAAAACCTCATGAACCTCACGGAGAGGACCATCCTGCCGCATCACAAACCTCTTTAAGGGAAACACCAGACACTAAGACCTTGGAGGCCGCCATATACTCCAGGCGGAGGGCAGAAGGCTTGCATCACGATAGGCTGAGGTACATTGGTTGGCAGCTATGGGACATAGCCCGGCTTAGGGTAATGGGATGTCTTGACCATACCCAGTGCAAAATACCGATAGGGCCTGTAAATCTCCTACTCTTTTAAGAGAAGTTATGGCTAGAAGGAACACTGTCTTAAGGGTCAGAAACATTTCTGGAACAGTCTCGAGAGGAGGCATCTGTTGGCATCTGTATCTGATTACCGCAGGGACTTTCATAGACCAGTAATAGAAAAAACTGTCCCAACCTTTTTATCATCACTCATGGAAGTCTCCATACCCCTGGCCCCAGCCCCGGTCTCAACAGGATGTCTGCTTTTGGTACCCCGGGATGTTCACTGCCCTCAGTAAGAGACAGATCCGTGG
This sequence comes from Gobiocypris rarus, assembly GCA_023029165.1. Taxonomy (NCBI): domain Eukaryota; kingdom Metazoa; phylum Chordata; class Actinopteri; order Cypriniformes; family Gobionidae; genus Gobiocypris; species Gobiocypris rarus. The sequence continues at coordinate 30,407,400 of CM040915.1, read as the reverse complement.
CCCGATGCAGTTCTTGAACCGCCTCGGGCCCTACCCCCTCACTACCATCCAGATCGCTCAGCAGATCAGAAGATAGAAGAAGTTTTCAAAGGCTTAGTGGCCAGCGCTGTCAGGGACGATGCTGAACCTAGGGGACAAATAGCTCGCAAGCATCTGTTTAACCCTTAGCATCGCCCCATAGCCATATTCTTTCAACCCCCTAATATCTTAATACACATGCTCTTGGGGGCTGAAAGGAAAGGATGAATATGGCTTATTCCATGATCTTGATGAACCGTTGTGGAGGTGTAGTGCTTGATTGCAAAAAGTGCTCGTCAATTTGCTTTTCGGACGAGCTCCCTGTTTCTCAGCTGGCCAGTCAACGTTCAACTTAGACACAGTGCGAGTGACCGCCTCCACCAGCTCCTCGTAAGCTGGAGAAAGAGGTGGCGAATCCTCAACACATCCACCTCAGAGCTGGATAGCTGAGGGAGAGCGCTGGATCCCCTGGGTAAAGGCAGAGAAAGGACGCCCTCCGAGAGATCATCTGCGAATCCCACAATTATAGCTTCCATGCTGCCTCGGCAGCAGCGTGGCCAGAACCGTGATGAACACTACCCAGAACACTTTCTTTAAAAATGTGAGAGGCGATCTGCTTCCAAACACATACTACACAAGACTTGAATGTCTGTTTATTCGCCATTTCTTTGAAAATGGTGAACTCACTATCGGGGCAGTACAACAACAAATGAGACAAACAGTTTTGCCACAGAGTGCTTGCTGAGTACTGTTATTGCCGGTCTTTCTGAATGTGATCTTATGCTTTTCTCCATTTCTTCCGCCTCTCCATTGGACTAGTTGACACACATGCTTCAGATGCAATCATGCAGAGGCGTTTCCAAAGCGTTGTTGAAAGGGAACTTTATTAGCTTTCCGATGTTAATAGCTGTAGAAATGCATCGTCACAAGCTGTGAAAAGGGTCCATGCTCGTAATCAGTGATTTTGAATTCTGTCAGCCACTTAAATACAATGTCTAAAAGAAAGAGCATTGATCTTAAATGAACGACAAGATTCTCAGTCCAGCATTTACTTCTTAAGTACATTTATTCTGCTCAGACTGGTAGTGAACAACATATACATCCATCTCCACTGGACAAGCAGACATGTAGGGTAGTGAGAGCTCAGCACATTATCCGATGCTCTAAGCTGAGATGTCTGCATAAAAAGGACAGAGTACTGGTCGCTCTGTCACTTAGCAGTGTCCCATTCTTCAGACCCGCTGAGTGATGCACTAGTAAAAAGGTTGGGACAGTTTTCTCTATTACTGGTCTATGAAAGCTTCACAGTCCCTGCGGTAATCAGATACAGATGCCAATAGTGATGGATTCCTGCACCCGAAAGGCCCCTGGCCTGGACAGCGCACCCATACAAATCAGAATTTACATGCCAAGTCCCCTTGATCAATGCACATTTTCCCCCTAAAAAGAGCCTTCTTCATTTTCTCTCATCCAGCTGAAATTGAATGCCACTTTTTCACAAATTGAGTTCCTGGGTAGGTCAGCTCTTTGGGGCAAGTAGGTTGGAACATGTCATGAAAATCTCACACAGAGAAATGAGCCTGAAGCTTCTAATAAAACCAACATTTCCAATGCATCTCTAATTAGGGTTTTATTATCCTGTTGTTGCACATCCTTGCTAATTAAATTGGAAGTGTTAAGAGAGTTTTTCGGCTTGTGCAAAGGAACAGACCTTAAATAGACTATATTTGATGATGCATTCAGCAAATCCACAGTTGTTGTATTTTTAAGTATTTTAAAAGACAAGAAAAACGGCTGCTCTAGAAATGGTTATTGTTTCGGCACACAATTGAATATACATAATTAAATTTTTGATGATTTTTGCTTCATTCATAAACACGCATCATGCTGTTAAGATGCTGCAAGCCTCCGGAATTGGAATATAAAATGAGAATTCAATTACAGACCCAGCATCCTTATCTCTTGCTTCTTGCTGCTTTTTTTCTTTAATTGGTCATCAGTAGGCAAGAGATTCTTGTGGTATATATGCACAAGTTCTTCCTTAAACAGCCCTCTTTTTTATCATTTAAAGTTCCATAGTTTTTGGCTGCTAAGTGCTAGCCAGTACTGAATTACAAATTATGCATTGCAGACATGCAAAATGAGCTGTCTGTGAAATTGTGTAAACACTGAAACCTAAAATTACCAGTTTGGTTTCTAAGGTTTGTAAAAAACCTACAAAAATGAATGATAACTTAAATTATGTAGCTTTATGAGGAGAACAGGCTGATTTTTATTTATTGGTTCCTTGCACAATACTATTTTATGACCTCAAAACACTTTTACCATAGTGCATGACTTGTAAACTAATACTTTTTGACTTTTGCATCATATATAGTTCCATCTGCTTGTTAAGTCATTATGTAAGGAATAAAGTTTCCAGTTCCAAGCCAGAATCTACTCGATTCAGTTGAGAATACTATCTCAACAGCTATTTACGAGTATTTATTCACTATATCATTTATTCTCTATATTTTTTTATGCCAAAAATCATCCATATATATATATATATATATATATATATATATATATATATATATATATATATATATATATATATATATATATATATATGTGTGTGTGTGTGTGTGTATTATTAGTAGTAATATGCCTTGCTTAGGACTTCATTTGGACAACTTTAAAGGTGATTTTCTCAATATTTCACCCTCAGATTCCAGATTTTCAAAAGGTTGTATCTCAGGTCCTTCTAAAAAAATTAGCATATTGTAATAAAAGTTCATTATTTTCCAAAATGTAATGATAAAAATTAAACTTTCATATATTTTAGATTCATTGCACACCAACTGAAATATTTCGGGTCTTTTATTGTTTTAATACTGATGATTTTGGCATACAGCTCATGAAAACCCAAAATTCCTATCTCAAAAAATTAGCATATCATGAAAAGGTTCTCTAAACGAGCTATTAACCTAATCATCTGAATTAACTAATTAACTCTAAACACCTGCAAAAGATTCCTGAGGCTTTTAAAAACTCCCAGCCTGGTTCATTACTCAAAACCGCAATCATGGGTAAGACTGCCGACCTGACTGCTGTCCAGAAGGCCATCATTGACACCCTCAAGCCTGAGGGTAAGACACAGAAAGAAATTTCTGAACGAATAGGCTGTTCCCAGAGTGCTGTATCAAGCCACCTCAGTGGGAAGTCTGTGGGAAGGAAAAAGTGTGGCAAAAAACGCTGCACAACGAGAGGAGGTGACCGGACCCTGAGGAAGATTGTGGAGAAGGACCGATTCCAGACCTTGGGGGACCTGCGGAAGCAGTGGACTGAGTCTGGAGTAGAAACATCCAGAGCCAGCGTGCACAGGCGTGTGCAGGAAATGGCTGGCCTGGGCTACAGAGAAGCAGCACTGGACTGTTGCTCAGTGGTCCAAAGTACTTTTTTCGGATGAAAGCAAATTTTGCATGTCATTCGAAATCAAGGTGCCAGAGTCTGGAGGAAGACTGGGGAGAAGGAAATGCCGAAATGCCTGAAGTCCAGTGTCAAGTACCCACAGTCAGTGATGGTCTGGGGTGCCATGTCAGCTGCTGGTGTTGGTCCACTGTGTTTTATCAAGGGCAGGGTCAATGCAGCTAGCTATCAGGAGATTTTGGAGCACTTCATGCTTCCATCTGCTGAAAAGCTTTATGGAGATGAAGATTTCGTTTTTCAGCACGACCTGGCACCTACTCACAGTGCCAAAACCACTGGTAAATGGTTTACTGACCATGGTATTACTGTGCTCAATTGGCCTGCCAACTCTCCTGACCTGAACCCCATAGAGAATCTGTGGGATATTGTGAAGAGAAAGTTGAGAGATGCAAGACCCAACACTCTGGATGAGCTTAAGGCCACTATCGAAGCATCCTGGGCCTCCATAACACCTCAGCAGTGCCACAGGCTGATTGCCTCCATGCCACGCCGCATTGAAGCAGTCATTTCTGCAAAAGGATTCCCGACCAAGTATTGAGTGCATAACTGATCATAATTTTTTGAAGGGTTGACTTTTTTGTATTAAAAACATAATACATTTTGGTCGGATGAAATATGCTAATTTTTTTAGATAGGAATTTTGGGTTTTCATGAGCTGTATGCCAAAATCATCAGTATTAAAACAATAAAAGACCTGAAATATTTCAGTTGGTGTGCAATGAATCTAAAATATATGAAAGTTTAATTGTTATCATTACATTATGGAAATTAATTAACTTTGATCACAATATGCTAATTTTTTGAGAAGGACCTGTATTGTCCTAGCCTAACAAACAATACATCAATGGAAAGCTTATTTATTCAGATCTAGGTCCCCTTATCCAGGGTCACATTTAGTTAATTCCTGGCCAAGACATATGCTTGGCCTGTTTTAGTTAGTCTTGTGTTGAAACTTGTGGTTATGGTAAGGGGCGTGACATTTCAGAAACAGGCTCAAAGCGGTTGACCAATCACAACACACTGGCCCAGCCGACCAATCAGTGCACATACAGAAGGAGGGGGTTCAGACAGGAACTTAACAGAGCATTACTGACAGGCTGTGAAGAGAGGTGCTGCAAAAATGTTAAATATATGAAAAATAATGTTTTACCTATTCTAGTAGACTCCAATAACTAAATCAAGACTTTGGAAAAGTGCATAATCTCTCCCCTTTAATGTGATATTTAATAAGTAGTCAGCAAAAAGCATTTGTGGTTAAATTTCTATGCATGAAAGGATTTGGTTAGGTGAAGATTCAGACATTCAAATCCATATATACAGTGCAAAACTAGCCATTCTCATACTTCAAAAACATAAGACTTGCAGTGAATTGCTAGAGTGGAGGTAGCGTCAAGCTGTGTGCCTGCTTTTTATCAGCAGGGATTCAATATCTTGTTAAAAGAAGAATGTGAACAACCATAGAAAAACATCTTATATATTCTAAGATGACTTGCTGGTCTTAGTTGGTTTAAGCTAGTCTATCTGATCTCCCAGCATGACCATCTAACAAGTGCCCATGCTGGGAGACCAGCCACCCACGGAACCAAATGACTAATTTAAATGCTCTACACTCTACAAAGAAATTCAAGGGACCTATTATCACAACTAAAATAAATGCATGGTTGCAAGTAAAAAAATTAGTTTATTTTTTATCTTTTGCACTTTCCTTCCTTATAAATTCATCTTATCAGTTCACAGTAGTAGTTACTTTTGTCTATCTTTTTGATAATAAAATACCTTTTATTACAATAGCCTCAAAATACCAGTCTATGGTCTTCATTAATTGCCTGCGAACAATGTCTACTTGGATTTGCCCTCAAACACTGTAGTTTTAGCTGAGGCTGGAAGTGTTTGGTTTATGTCAACATGTCGAGAAGACGCTGTTTTCAGCACTGCGAAAGCACTATTTTGGACTCAGGGTTGAATTGATATGGTAAAACCGACCCCTTTACTACTGTTCATCTCACTGTAAGTGCTGAGTTTTATTTTCATTTTAGTTTATTACATTTTATGTCAGTTTTAGACTTCAACTTCAAACAAAAATGTTGTCTAGGCAACTAACTGAAATAAAATAAGTTTAAGTTTTTTATTATATTTCAGTAAATGTTCATTTTATTTCAAGTAACATCACTTTTTATTGTTTTAGTTACAAATAATAACCCTGTGTGGTACAGTTTTGGCATTGGAAACATGTATGATGCCTATTATGCCCTTTTCCAAAGTATTGATTTTGTTTTTGGGGTGTACTTGGGGTGTATGAATCAGTTTTTATGCTTGAATGTTCAAAAAACACACTATTTTCCACATCTTTGACATTATTGCAGCACCTCTCTTGTCTGTAAGTTCCTGTCTCTTTGAAGCCCCTCCTTCTGAAAAGCACAATGTCCTCTGATTGGTTGACTGGATCAGTGTGTTGTGATTGGTCATCTGCTTTGAACATGTTTCAGAAATGACACACCCCTTATTATAACCACTGTAGATCTAGGTTGAAAAAAAAACACCGTACTTTGACATGGCGACAAACATGTTAACACAACTCAACCAGGCCTCACCTCTTTATTTTGGCCCGGGAATTATTTAAATGAGGAATATTGTGACGTGTTCGTTCCCGGAAGAAAACTCAAGACTACAATGGAGGAAGGGAGTTTTTAAACAGTGTACGCTGATATAGAGAATATCATGCACATATAACAACATTATACACTAAAGAAAGTTAAAAATGTATAATAGGTTCTCTTTAAAGACAATCTTTTCCAATCGGAAGTCTATAATGTGTACTCCAAGGAAAAGGAAAAAAAAAAAAAATCCCCAAGGAGAATGTCATTCTACACTGGAGTTTCATCATTTTGGACACTGTGCCGTACCCTCAGACACTGACACCTGAAATATCTTCTTGCCAAGAGACGTCCTCATGGTCAATTCTGCAAAGTGAAATCACTCCATGTTTCACACCTCTTTGAAGAATGATGAAATAGCCAGTCTGAGTAGTGACAGCAATTCGCTTCACTTCAGCGCTTTTCGGACAGGGTGGCAAGCAGGGAGGGCTTGCGACGGACAGGATGACAAAGCCCCAGAATAGAGCAGATGATGATGGGAGATCAGTTTCATCTGACTGATGTTTGTCCGTGGCAGTCTGAGTGCCATTCTCTCTCAGTAACAAGATGTGTAATCTTGCTCCAAGAATGTAAGGCACTTTTGGCCCAATATCTGTACCTTTTTTTGTGTGTGCAGTGTTTGATTACAAGAGTATAATGTAGAACATGAGCTGCAAAATTGCACACAAAAGAAGCACTTAGAATGAATAAAAAATACTGAAAACCACCTTTTGTGCATAATTGCTCCCATCTGAGACATCGAAAATATACGTGGTTAAAGTGAAAATTGCTAATACACATCCTCGCCCTCCAGAGAAATGGTAATGATGTATTGTAACAATTTCTAAACCCTACATCAGGTGTTCCCAGCGCACTGAGCCACAAACATCATGGACATCTGCAAGACGCGCTTATAATTGGATCGAGCGTTCTCATTGCACACAGGTTTAGATCTGCATAGTTTGCATGCTGCAGAACAGACAGCAATTTATATCGTTTCTGTGTATTACAGAGCATTGTTTCCCCCGCTATGTCTCATAGGAATTCTGGTTTTATAGCTTCTTATTCGCGTTTATGGGTTAGAAAATTGCTGCAGGGATGTTACTTTGTTTGTTGACTTCTGAATTGTGATTCACTTTGATCTTTGCAGTTAGTGCAAAAAGATGTGAAATGCTGAAGGAAACTTCTTTTCGGATTAAACTTCATATGAACAAAAACATATTCAGTACATGTTTAATGCTTTAAAGTTCACCAAAGCAACCTGGTTATTTGACTTGGTCTAAATGAAAGTTCATACTAATCTTCTTCGTACTAAAGTTCATACTAATATGGGTAAACACAGTGGACGATTATCAAATCCCTGCAAATATCAAGGCGCTGCTGAAAATCACACCAGTTAAGTCATACAGCACAGTTTTTGATCTTCTTGCATTCTGAGGCCTTCGAGACCATTAATATATATTACAATTTATAAGTGAATTCTGATCACAGAAATACCTAATAGCAAGCTATACACACAAACTCAGAATACTGCAAACACCAAATATATTTTCTTCATAAAATATAGAAATTCTAATCATTATCTTAAATTATCCTGGGTACAATTTAAGCTTTATTAACAGAATGTATTGTATAATGTTGCATAATTTTGCATTACCATTATATCTACAATAGAACTGAATAGGGCCAATTCATGAATGTAAAAAAATAATAAAAAATAAAAATAAAGGGTGAAACACATTTCAGTCAATCTCATGTCAATCTTGAGTACCTATACAGAGTAGTATTGCATCCTTTATATCCACAAAAAGTCTTTATTTTTATTATAGTTATAAAAGAAAGATGTGCTGTAACTGATGTACTGTAACTTTTTGCTTAGCAGCTTGTCATGCGTGTTTTACAACATTTGTGCGTGTTTATTCATGGTTTATAAGGACATTATTTGGTTTATGGACTATTGTATGTGACTAAACTTTAGCAGTTGCAAGCGGAACGGTTTTGAACGGCAGACTAGTGCTGTCAGGAATCAGGAATGGAGGACCCAGATGCAGAGGGAACAATAATGACGGTTTATTAACAAGACAGATCAACAAGACACAATCGGGTAGTGGATGAGTGACAGTCCAAACACCAGGGCAGGGGTCAGACACCACTGAGACCAGTCCAGGCAGCCAATGAACTTGACGACAGCTTGGGAGGCAACACCAGGCAGGGCGATGGTGGGACAATCCAGGCAGGAACCTGAGGCTTGATGTACTCACAGAATCAGCTCCCGTCTTAGCTGACAGGCAGTGGAGACAGCGGCCAGGGAAAACACAGGGCATGAACCCACACAGAACACACACAAGACAAGACAACAAGAAATAACAGACCAACAAACACTATGGCTAAAGAAAAACAAAACCTAAATAATAACTGGAGCTAGCAAAAGAGAAAAATAAAACAAACCCAATCTCTATAAAAGCCTGTAGTAAAAAGGAAAAACTGGAGAGAAATAAAATAAAAAGGTAATTATCAAAACAAGAAGACTGAACAAAAAAGGCTAGGGAGAATACCAAAATAAAGCCTGGAAAGAATTAGCAAAAATAAAGTCAGAAACTTAACTAGACAAAAAAATTCAGGAACAAAGAAAAAACTGAAAATAAAGCCAAAGCAAGAGAAACAGGAGACACTAAATCTAGAACTGACTTGACACAGTGCTAGAGACTATGCATGTACAAAACAAACGTACACAAATGCAACGAACCAGCAAAGACATGAGGAAAGGTAGCACAATATAAAGGGACCAGAGCACATGAGGAACAGGTGAGCACAATTAGTGAAACGAGGACTAGACAAGGAGGCGTGGTAACAGCAAACAAGGAGGCAGGACAAGAGGAACACATGACAAACACAAAGAAAGACAGACCCATGTACTAAGACACAACACAAACATAGAAACATTAAACAAAGACAAAACAGACAAGACTGCCAGGGCAGAACCCTGACAAGTGCGTTTTTACATAAAAAGTCTTTAACTGTGTAAAAAGCTCATGTAACAGAATTTCACCCTCAATGAACTATTTCTTAATCGCCTTTACAGGGATGCCACAATCTCTAGAATTGCTGTGAAAAACAGCTCAAATAAAGCTGTAAGTGCTTTTATAAAATTATAAGCTTTAGATTTACGCTTTTAAATCCTACAAACCCATCCACTTCCATTGTACAATTGTATTGTATTGAATTTTGCCTCTTCTCTTTTTTTTTTTTTGTAAATAGCATTTTTTTACACATTTTTTTTGTGGGAATCAACATTTTGAAGTCGATTGAAACATTGGGCTTGCAATATCCCTTTAATATTAAATTGCATATCTATTATCTTGTCGCACAAACACATATGTAGCCTACTTCCTATATAATCGCATATTGAACAGAAAGAGAGATCAATACACCCCAGTGTGGTGTGCATGACAGGCTCAGATGCATAGCTTTGTTAGGATAGCTCTTTAAATGCATCATATCAGCATAATGAGACCGTTATCTTTGAAATTCCCTTGCCTCTGCTGCCTATGCTGAGCAACGAAATTAACATGCAGGAAAACCAGGTCACAACAAAATAATCTGACTGTCGTGATTCATTACAATATCACATCTCAGCCCCTGTTCCCTGAGAAACCACATCAGCTAATCAATAGACACAGTAGAGAAGCTGTCAGCATTAGCGTGAGAGGCAGATACCAGAGCATTATCATTTTCACTTTCATTGCATTAAGGCCTCGCTCATAATGATTCAGCCTCATTTACTCGCTATATGAACCAATGTCAGAGAAGCTGCTTTAGAAGTGTAGCTTGCAACCAGCTACTCCTACTTTAAAGTGAAGATATTTGGCAACTTAGTTTGCTATAAGCTACTAATGAAAAGTAGCTAACTATATTAAAGCTACTTGGGGAAACAATATTTTTAAACACTGAGCTAGTATCCAAAGATATAATTTAATAGGTATAGCTGGAACAAAAACACTTAGCTTTGAATGAATGATCTCAGTTATGGTGAACAGTGGACGATTATCAAATCTCTGCAAATATCAAAGCTCTGCTGAAAATCACACAAGTTAAGTCATACGGTACAGTTTTTGATCTTCTGGCATTCTGCGGCTTTTGAGACCATTATATTCAAATTTATAAGTGAACTCTGATCATAGAAATACTGCATAGTCAAATTATGGAACAGCGACTTTTAGTTATAGCAAGCTATACACACAAACTCAGAATACTGCAAACACCAGATATATTTTCTTCATAAAATATAAAAATTCGAATCATGTTAAAGGAATATCCTAGGTACAGTTTAAGGTTAATTAACAGAATTATTGTATAATGTTGCATAATTTTGCATAGTTAATTAAAAAAAAAGTGTTATCTGAGTTACAGGGTTATCATTAGCCTGAAAAGCCAGATCCACATCAAGATATTGGGTCTGGGAACTCACCATTGGCAGGACTCAATCCGAGGGGTGGGATAAACGATTGTCCTTTGCGCGCAATACGATAGCGCTACAACCAACCAGAACAACGAAGAAGGTAGCCGAGCTAGTTGATAGATTAAACTTTCGCCGCATGAGGTTGACAAAACTCTGAACTCATCTTCCTTTCTTAAGAATGACTTCAGCGCCGTTCTTTGTTCTTTTCTCAAAAAAAGTTTTAACAACAAGTCTCCCAGAGTCGTGGCCAAAGACGATTTGAAAGACAGCTGTTCGCCAGCTTCTTTGTTTTTAAGTAGAACGCGGAACATCGGCAACTCTGCCATCATTATGTTAATCCTGCCCATCGACTCTATACATGATGTGATTGGCCTGACCAGAGTTTGGTTTTTCCAGCTCGCAGGTCTACCGAGAGTGCTAGACTACACTCGTGGCAAATTAGATTTTCTGACGCTAGTGTTCGTCTAGATTTCTAGGCTAGGTTACCATTGTTTCTACAATAGAAGTGAATGGGGCCAATTTGAGAATGTAAAACAACAACAACAAACAAAAAAAAATAAAAAATAAAATTAAAACCTTGCTAACACAAGCTTAAGATATTTTCACATTTCACTCTACAATGTTTTACAATGGCTAAATAGGATTACAGAGGTTGTCACACCAAACAGCTAAACTCCATCTACTTACTAGTCCACTTTCACAGCTTTTTATACTCACTCTTGAAAACTATTCTCAAACTTTCAAACTAGTTGATTTTAAATACAAACTGGAAAACCTTTCGGAAGTTGGATGACGTTGAAATCATGTGGCTGTGGTTTAGCTTTAGCTTTTTGCTTCTGGCGATTAAGTTAAAAATTTATGTTAATTTGTGAAGGTTATCTTGAACAAAACATGTAAAAATCATAACCCTTTGTTAGTTCCAGAGCAAAAGCCAACAAAAAAACCCTAAAGGCTTTTTGTTGAGGAAACCGCTGATTCGATATGCTGATTCATAAAGCTCCGAAGATTCGTGAAGCCGTGTTTTGAAATCGGCCATCACTATAAGTCGTTATTTCGGGTTTTTTTAGCGCACAGAAACTGTTGTTTTCGCTTCATAAAATGATTGTAGAACCACTGTAGTGAGATGGACTTTGTAACAACGTCTTTAGTACCTTTTATGGGTCTTGAGAGAGGAAATGACATTACTGTCAATGGAGGCCTTTCTGAGCCATCGGATTTCAAACATCTTAATTTGTGTTCCAAAGATGAACGGAGGTCTTACGGGTCTGAGGGTAAGTAATTAATTACAAAATTTTCATTTTTGGGTGATCTAACCCTTTAACCATAAAAAAGTTACTGCAGCTTTAAAGAACAGAGTTGAAAACACACTGATTAAGAGCAGTACATACAGTAGCTAAATATAATTATTTCACTGTAATAAACAAACTGCCATTTGTTGCTATAGCTTGTTTCTAGGAAAAACGTTTTAAGCTGCTTTCATACTATTATAGCTGTTTAAGTAGTGTTGCCACATTAAGTTAGTTACTCCCCACAAACAAATTAAACTTCTAATTAATATTGAAGTATTTATATTGCATTTGAAAAACGGAACCCTGTTTTCTTAGACATGCTTTACATGAGACTGTAGGGGTTACTACAGCACTTATTGAGGGCCAAATATTATTATTTCTGTAACGACTGCGCTGAGGCAGTCAGAAGGTCAGAAGGTCATACACAAGCAATCAGTCCAACCAAGCAAACAAAACAGAGGCGACAGGCAAAAGGGTAATCCACAGAGACAGGCAAGGAATACAACGAACCAAGAGACATGAAACCAGGGAAACCGCTCAGAAATGCAGTGTAACACTAAACAAGACTTCGCAGTGAATGACAGAGTGAACATGGTTTATATAGTGTGAGCTAACAAGGTGATGTGGTGCAGGTGGAGGTAATCAATGAGTGCTAATGAGTCCGGGCAAAGGATTATGGGAGATGTAGTCTATCATAGAATGACAGTCATGAATATCATGAATCATTCATGAATAACTACACAGGAACAAACGAGTAACACAATATTAATATTCTTGTATTAACTAAGAAGAGAATCTGATTAATGAATTATAGTGCTCATTTGAATGAGGTAGTTCACTATAGCTAATCAATAACTTCATACCTCCCAGAGGACTACTAAGAACTACCATATACAGTTTAATAATTAACAGGAGTTTAATGCATAATGTATAATCAATTCTAAAGTAAAAAACATAGTAACCCATAAATAATGACTCAAGTGTTAGCATTTCTTACAAAAATCTTACAACGACTTCAGTCATTACTAGAGTTATTATGCTTTTATTTTTATAATAATTTATAAAAATTAGTAATTCCTTTAGACTGATGTAGCAACATTGTGTCGCCCACGATCTTCACTTTAGAATTATACATTATGTTTATTCACATTAATTATGAACCTGTTTACATTAGTTCTTTAGTAAAGTCACCTTTATTTATATAGCACTTTTTACATGCAGATTGCTTCAAAGCAGCTTCACAGTGTTAACTGGAAATTAATGTAACAGAATTTGATTCGGCTGTACAGCCGCTTTTGAGAAAACAGTAATGTCATCCAGCTCAGTTAAATTATCATATAGTGTCAATGCGGGTAGATCAGTAATATAGTTGAATATTTAGTGTCCCCAACTAAGCAAGCCAAAAGCCAAAGGCAAAAGAGGTGATGGTGGCAAGGAACCAAAACTCCATCAGGTGATATAATGGAGAAAAAAACCTTTGGAGAAACGAGGCTAAAAAAGTAGTAGTTATTGATTAGCTAATAGTGAACTACATAATTCAAGTGCGCACTTTTACTTACTAATTCATTAATCAGAGTTGCTTGTTAGTTTATAGCAGTTACTAGAATGCTAATATTGTGCTTCTCATTTGTTCCTGTATAGTTATTCATTAATGACGGAACAGTATTACCTGTTATTCTATTATTAAACTGCTGGTCTGTTGATGACAAAAATCAGATCCTTTGCATACTGAATTATTTATTATAAATCTCGCTACTTTTAACAAGCAGGGTAAAAGTTAGAAACAAAGTGAATAAAACTTTTTGCTACTTTGTAATACTTCCCCTCCCCCATGTCCTCATTTCCACATGCTTTGCAGAATAGGAGAAAAATCATGAGGCAGCAACCTCCTCCATTACACATTTCGTCATACACACAAAAGAGACACACTGCTGCCTATGCATTATAATTTATTTTGTTCTCATCCCTCGGAAAACGTTCATTAATAGTGAATTAAATCACCTTCTTCATGGAGTAACCCCGGTGCTCATTATGGGTATCTCACAGGGAAACAGTTCATCAAAGGAAGCTCTTTGCAGACGTGTGAGGAGTGTGTCCAAATCTCCAGACAAAAACAAATAGATCATTAGTGCTGTGTTTTCCATGCTGCCACCCCTAGGTGCTCAGTCTCATTGGACCGTAATGTAAATCAAGAAGGTCAACAGATACATGGCATAACATTTCTCACTCTGATGCATGAGAGCCAACATATTGTGGCACGCTTCCAGACAGCAAGAGCTCTCAAAAAAACGACTGCAAGCCCTGAGGGGATGCGGCTTTGATATATATTCACCTATATAACATCTTTTTATGCTGACTTTATGGCACCTTAAAGAAGAAAGTACAGGAGGAAGGTGGCTGTATTAACATAACACAAACAGATGCTGAAAAATTCAGATTCTGTCAAATTAACATGATTTTGGTACAATTAAAGATATAGGAAATAATGCACCTTGCCATTAATATAAATTCTGTATAACTGCATTAATCATCTCAAATGTATTGGAGTAAATGTGCTAATAAAGAACCTTAGTGCTGAAGTGTCACAAATCAGTCAATTCAACTGTTACAGATGTGGAACCTGTAATCATTTCCTGGCAGGGTGCTGAGCAAGAACAACAAACTTAGCCAGGGATGGTCAATTAAACGAGGGAGGGTTGCTTCCACGGGACAGGAATTGATATGCCAGGTGTTGAAGTCCCTCCAACAGTGCTTGGGTTTCCCATAATTTAAGAGGCCCTTTACTGCTCTAAGTTGTGTCAGGCTTGTCACTGGAGTGAACAAAATAAAGATTTTAAGTGGAATACACACAATCATTGAGTTTGTCCACTTTAGTTGGAAAACAGTGTCTCTGTTATGGAGTAAACACAAAAGCATTGTGGGACACAGGTTTTCAAGTTTGTATCATTGATGAGTGATGGAAAAATAATGTATTACCTGATGTCAAGCTGAGGCTTGTTTCCGACCTGACACACTTTAGCTAGTAGCAGCCAACCGACAAGATATTCCTTATGTTGGATGGATAGAACTTTCGGCTGTCAGGAGAAAACAGTGACAGCAGAGATTCTGTCATATCCATTTTGATAACAAAAGGAAAACACTTATCCCATCCTATCATTGGTTACAATGCTATTGAGCTCATAGTGACTAATAGCAAGAAAGAAAGTGCTGATCCAACATGCAGGGAACAGTATATAGAATAGTGAAGATGGCTTTGCCGAGATTATAGACAAGTTACATTCAAGCTTTTAAAGAACTTGCAAGGGCAGAAAAGTCACATGAATTTGTGGTGAGGACTCCAAGAGAAAATGTGTTAATTCCCAAGTGTACCTGCAGGTTGAGTGCCTAATAAAAATGTGCCCACTGAAGGAGGACACCACTTTGATTTTTAAACCCGATGTGCTAGTGCTAGAGTTCAAGGAGACACTTGTGCAGTGCAGGTAAGGAGGGATGCCCCACCGTACATCATACTTGACATACACAATAGATCATGACATTGTCCTGTCTGGTAAAACCGTCATTGGAACAGTACATGGAGTACAAGCTGTTTGTCCGTCCATGTCATTTGATCACTAAAATCAGTCCATTCTTGCATTGGTGACGTCCATCAAAAAAAGCAGCATTGAGTCTGCCAGTGATGCTTGGGATTTGAGTCAGACTGAAAAGAAAAAAAAAATTGTATGCAAAATGTTAAGAGAGGAATGTCTGTCATTCTCCAAATTATATGATGGCATTGGGTGCATAAAAAAATGTAACATTGAAAATATCTCTAAAAGACACGATTC
This sequence comes from Gobiocypris rarus, assembly GCA_023029165.1. Taxonomy (NCBI): domain Eukaryota; kingdom Metazoa; phylum Chordata; class Actinopteri; order Cypriniformes; family Gobionidae; genus Gobiocypris; species Gobiocypris rarus. Next base: position 30,391,706 of record CM040915.1, on the reverse strand, counting down.
CTGTTGCACGCTCATATATCTCTGTGCCAAAGTTGCTGTATAGGGAAGTAAAATATTATCTTCATGACCTGATTGCTCAGGGTTGTATATCAAAATCAACATAATCTTATGCAACACCAGTTGTCTATGTTAGGAAAAGGCATGGAAGCCTACGCCTTTTTGTGGATTACAGGGAGCTGAATAAGAAGACCCATCCTGATCATCAGCCAATTCCCAGAGTACAATATATCCACGACAACCTGGGCAGGAATTTGTGGTTTTCACTATTAGATCAGGGCAAAGCATATCATCAAGGCTTTGTGGTGAAGAAGAGTAGGCCCCTGACCACATTTGTAAATCCATGGGGTTATATTAATGGATATGAATTCCTTTTGGCCTGATGCCTTTCAAAGTTCTATGGAGCAATGTTTGGAGAGTTTGAGAGGCCGGATATATGTGCTGTATCTTGATTACATATTAATCTACAGCACGTCCTTTGAAGACCATGTCCACCATTTGCGGGAGGTACTGTAGCAGCTTAGATGGTACAGAATAAAATTGAAACCAAGCAAATGTGGAATGTTCAAAAAGGAAATTCACTATCTCTGAAGAACTGTTTCTGCTGAAGGCCGCAAAGTGGACTCAGCTGATAGAGGCTGTGCAAGCTTAGAAGGAAAAGAGATCAAGCACCGTCGGCAGCTGTGAACTGTGATGGGCTTCTTAAGCTACTACCGACAAAATATTTTTGCCCAATCTCGCCTAAGACAAGACAGCTACTTAATAGTCCGTGGTCATAGTTTTCTGATTCTCCTTTTCATGAATATTGCCGTGTAGATGTCTTCAGGTCAGGACTATTATCAAACGTGAAGTTTAGGCCAGATTGGATATTGTATGCCTGAGTTACAACAACTTCCTGTTTTGTGCTTAGCCAAGTGTTGCATGATTATATACTTAGCCATGTTTCTAGCATGTTTGGCACTTGATGGCATATTTGAATATATCTATGTCATTTTCTGCTACCAGCAGGTGGCACTATGACTAACTGAGCATTGCCATGTTCATGACTCTAATCAAATGTGAAGTTTGGGGCAGATCGGACATTGTATGCCTGAGTTACAACAACTTCCTGTTTCATGGCAAAACATCAAACTTTGTGAGGCCGCCACGGACACGCCCTTCAGGGAAATCTCAAGATCTTCACAATTTAACTTTGCAACGGCCTTTAATCTAAAGGCAACGGCCTTTAGATTAGACTTTGCAAATATGATGTTGATCTGATTAAATCTCTAGGAGGAGTTCATTAAAGTATAACATCTGGAAATGGCAAAAAACTTACATTTTAAACACAATATAACCCTTTACTATTTCTGTTTTTGGTCAACCAATGAAGATTCCAAACAAAATCGCTTTGGAAATTCAATAAGCTTTGCTATAAGTTGTTTTTTCCTAACTATAACTCCTAACTATCCTAACTAGAGAATTTTGGATGAACCTTGCAAGGATTTATGTACAGTAGGCTATACGTATTCTATTAATTTTCCTTCAGTACTCCATCTGGGATTGAGGTATATTCTCTGGTTTTGGTCAAATTTTAACTAGTCCAATCAGCGAACAGAGGGAGTGGCTGAGAACGAAGCTGTGATGTCGTGCGCAAGTTTGAGATGACATACATCACGACCAAACGTTAGCAATGTTTAAGGCAAATCCAGAGTGGCTCTGGGCAGATGCAATAGTTTTAATTATTCACAAAAGAAGTGAATGCTTGTCAATGGAGAGTGCACAGACTCTTTGTACAAATTAAATGTACGAGAGTCTGGTAGGACCAGACTACATGTTTAGGCCCTCAATAATGTGATTTTTCGGAGAAGAATAATAATAGGCTGAGCAATTAAAATAGCGTCCTCACTCCTCACACCATTGATGCTCGGGCCATAATTATAAAAGAATGTCTGTTTTCCCATTCATGTTTTGTAAAATTGTTATTGGGTCGTTAACAACCCCAGATGTGTAACAGTGTATATTTTTTTCTGAACAACAATATTTTTTGTCGTTGACTGAATTGTGCAATTTACTTTTATTCCAGAAGGTGGCAATGTCTGATAAACAATGATGAAGTGACATTTCACTCATAGTTACCGCAGGCAGAAAACAAAATAATAGGAAGTATCATCAGCAAAACATGAAATGGCTCAGCGATTTACTGCAGAGCAAGTACTGAGCGCAATCAAATATTAGTGTCCCTGTTACTTCATGAATCTGGTGAAGTAGCTATCAGCGAACAAAATATTGATTTTGAAGATGTTGAAAATTATAGTTTTGAGAATATCTTTGAGATTGCAAATATGTGCCAGATGCTGAATGTACTGGGAAATGAGCTCTGACAAGGACAGTGATGATGGTATAAAACATCTGCTCAAACTGAACCCTTCCAAGCTCCAAAAGGTAACACAATATGCTGTATTTTATTCTTTTGTCATTGTTACTCCAGTATCAGAAGAGTTTTATATTATCACGACAGGTAGAGATTCATCCATGTTAGATATAGATCCGGGTTGCTAAAGACCCGAATATGTAATAATGGTTGGCGAAACAATCATGGGTTAAGTTGTTCAGTGAAAACATTGCAAATCTTTTCTTTGTACTTTTGTCAGATAAATAAAGTTGAAAGAGAATTGACAAATCACAGATTCTTGATTTTATAGCATTTTACAAAATGTCCCAACTCTCTATGCTTTGGGGTTGTATGTCAGAAAAGTCATATGGAGCTGTTTAACTGATGCAAATGTCAAAATGTATTAGTATCTATCTGCAATAGTAGCTTAAATGTCTTAAACTTTTTTTTCATGTTAGAGGCTTTTCAGCAACTATTGATATTTATGTAATTAATTGTAAATCATTTACATAATTAACTACTTGATCAATATTATGTTCATTCAGTTTAATTTTTTAATTGATTGACAGCTAAAAAAAAAAAAAAAAACATGAACGTTTTATTTAATTTTTCACACATTTGTGGCAGGCATATTTCTGTATCAAATATTAATTTGCCAATATTGCTTTAATTTTGCAAAAGTGAGCATTTGTGATGTTTTAAATTCCATCCATGAGATACATATTTCATAGCTGTCTAAGCTTTGCCCCCAACTTTGATATATAATCGCTTGCAAGAAAATCCAACACTTTAATGGAACAGAGGAGAATACATTATTCACTTGACATATTGCTGTCAGTGTTATGAGAATCTAGAGTCAATAACAGCTATCAGTGCCGTAATCATACTCTCTGCGGTATCCAATAAGATATGGAAAATCTCCACTAGAGCTTCCCTTCTAATCCTTAATTAAATAATAAATTATCAAATTAATTGGATACATAACCCCCTCCCCCCAGTGTTTTTTTCTTTTCTATGAACTGAGGTACACATAGATGCTTGTCTGTTGGCTCAATTAAAGATGGAGGCAACAAACCAAAATTATATCTGTTTTACTGAGTAAGGATCATTAAAACAATTTTCCTCAATTAAATTTTGAAGAATAATTCATGAAATAGATGTTTGAAAGATGATAAAGTTGTGCTTAGTCAGATAGCAGCTTCAGTTATGAATCATAAGCTATCCAAAAAGCACTCTATTCTATTAAAAAGACAGGCAAGACAGCTGCAGAAAATCTCTTCCATATTTGATTCTATATCGGACTTCAAACAGTGGATTTGTGTCATCTGCACCCCTTGAGTTTTTATTATGCATAATCAGACACAAATATGTTTGATGTATGAATAATATATTCAGATGGGTGTCTAGGTCATACGTGCAAACCACTGACAGTTTATTTCAATTATTAATGCAACTTCAATGCGGCAGCTTGCATAGAGGCACATATAATACATTAATGGACATAAAATATTTAGAATCTAATCTGTGATAATAGTGCAATCAACATACAATCCTATTAAAAACTCAAGTATCACAATGTAATATATTTTTTTGACAAGGTTATCCGTTATGCTGCAGATTATAACAGACAGAGACAAATGACAGAATCAAGATGAGTAGTTCAGCGTAGATAGCAGAAGTCAAGTCATGTGACCTGTCATATCACTACAGGATGCACATATCCTGTGGTTTTGGTTTAATCAGTGTATCACAGCCTACATATGGGGCTAATTTATCTGTGCATTATTAAAGTGTGACTGAGATTTGGCTGTATGCATTTGAGTGGACAAGTAAGTAAATAAGCAAGTCAAAATAAACAAGGAACATCCAAAAGACCCTATTGTGTGTTACTTCTGCTAATTCAAAATGTTCCCAAATCTTCTTTGACTCAGAAACCTCGTGTTAGATCTAGCAATCATGACATCTTGGCATTTTCTGAGAAGTTAGTAGAGGGCACAATTGTGTGATACAACAGTTCAATAAACACAAAGTTATTGTAGATTAAAGCCGCGTTTCCACCGCAGGAACTATCTCGAGGAACTAGGGACTTTGGAGTGGTACTCTGTGTGTTTCGACTGCAGGGACCAATAAAGGTCTGAAGGAAATTCTGTGTAAAAATTTCCCCCTCAGAAAGTCCCTGCTTGTGAGGTAGTACTTTTTCAAAGTTCAGGAACTTTCAGGGGTGGGACTTGGGCACTGAACCTGCTGATTGGTTGAGTTCACACATCATTTTGATTGGTTGACTCCACGCTGCATTTCATTTCAACCAACATTTTAAGAAGTCTGTTGCAGTGCGTGCAGTAAGAGTTGTTTGCTGTTCGAATCAACAATGGAGTTTAAAAATATGACTAATGGACTGACGACGAGGTTCAGGCTTTATTAAGATTATATTCGGAGGACGATATCCAGTGGGAACTGGAAAGTTGGTCGCAGTCAACGTCACCAGACTAATTTGCCTAATCTTCACAGTACTTTAGACCACGATGGAAATGCTGACAGCAACAGGTCTGGGGGAAAGGACATGGGAAAAAAAGTTCCTGGGACAAATATTTCTGAGTTATTTAGGTGGAAATGCAGCTTAACTTACATTTTAAGCACAATATTACCCTTTACTACTTCTGTTTTTGGTCATCCAATGAAGATTCCAAACAAAATCGCTTTGGAAATTCAATTAGCTCTGCTAGAAGTTGTTTTTTCCTAACTATAACTCCTAACTATCCTAACGAGAGAATTTTTGATGAACCTTGAAAGTTGTTCTTTTGCAAGGTTGATGTACAGTAAGCTATATGTATTCACAGAATCAAGGTTTTTATTATTAAAGGCAGTCAATTTTTACCCTGCTTCGAACCCAAAATAAAAAGGCATAAATGCTCTGTGAACCGAATCAAAATGGGCTTCATAGATATGCATTCCCATCTTCAGAAATATGCACTGATAGAGCATTCCACCTTTGGGGACCTCAGCATACAGTATAGTCCCACTGGCAATCATTTTGATGAGAAAACGCAGGTGATTGCTTCATCCTCACGTCATCAAGGGCCTTGTGACCTTGACACTGTTCAACTCAATCTCTCCATCCTGTTGTCCTCAAACTGTCTTTTGAACTCGAGTTTAGGTGCTCCGACTTTGCTTTCGAATAAATATGTCGGAACTGACCTGTAATTACTTACCTGCCCCTCTGGTTCTTAGATTTTAGTTTGCTTGCCTTTACTGACACTAAGTCTCAATAGAGGCTCACATTACTACAAAAAAAATAAAACTTGTTATTTCTGTTTATTCACCATCTGAACTGATTCTACGCTACCTGAGGCAAAATTTTTTGGAGGCCTGATTAAATCCTTAATTAGAACAAACCACATATCTCTATATATAAGGAGAACTCAAATTTAAGATTTCAAGGCATGCAGTACCATATTGGCTCCACAATATACTGCAGGCCAAGTCATAAACTTGCACAAAAGATTCAATTAAAATAATTCTCCATTTCCAGGTGCTGAAGTTAACCTCCCATTAGGCAAGGGGGTCAGGTATTCCCTTCACTGTTATCACAGACCCTTAGTGCGGGGTGTGTGCTCTCTAACGAGATGTGCCTGCATCTTCATGCCTCATCAGGATCTCATTTGTGTCTCAAAACTTTGAAGTTGTTCTCCTGGCCAGCCCCCAAAACCCACGCAACTTCAAAAACCACGACCTCGGAAATAAATCAACGCGAGCACTCTCCCCGCAGTGCTCGCTTTCTCGGTTTTACTCTAATTAACCCACTTCGATTGCATCGAATGGCAACATTAAACAATACCTTTCATATCCAGCCAGAGGAGAGCTTCGTTTATCGGCAAAACTATCATTAGCAACCTTAAAACTGGAAGAAATACTAATTAGAAACGGAAAAAGATTTTATTTTATATCTGAGTGCATTGTGAGGACAACTTGTTATTCTTTGATTTCATGGAGGATATTAATGCCTGTTTGAAGGTCATGTGTTTGATTGCTTGTTTCCTTTGCTTCCAGTTATTTTATTAATAATTTCCAACATCTCACTACCTTAATTTGGTGCAGTACATTCCTGAGTATATAAGCTGTCAGGCACAGAAATATTACATTCTGGAAGTATTTACAGAAGCATGAACTCCAAGCAGTGTTTTAGAATTGTTTTTTAAAGGAGGAAGTTATGAAAGATGTGATTATTAGACTTAAACGCTCTCGTTAGACCTAAAAATATTTGTTTGCGTTAACACGTCTGGGACTCTCAGTGCGTTTATTGCTTCTGTAATTGTATTGTTTGGTGATATATCACTGATAAATGCAAATGACTCTTTCTATTGTCGTCTTATTAAGGTTTTCTGGATAAGCCATGGCTCTTCAGAAAAACAAACAAACGTTTATTAGGTTTTGGTGAAGGTTTTTGTGACTTTTGATGTAGGCACGTTTGTCATGTTTAGTTGTTTTCATGAAATATTCAAGGCTTTGAAAACATGGATAATGTATTATAGCACACACATTTTCCTTTTTGAAAATTGCTAGTGTTGTTGGAAAATGGCCCATTTCATAATGCATAATTCATTAGCAAATCATATCATGTAGAGTGAGCAACTATGCTAGAAAACCGGTATATTACTTTTTTGCATGTTGGGGTGCTGGTTTACTTCCACCAGGCAGCTTAAACAAAGATAACTGTCTATCCAAATGTTTTAACCTGCAAGAACTTCATGATTCATTATAAGCTTAATCAGCAAGATTACCAAGTTATACAAAATCATGCTGGTTGAGTAGCTGGCTGTGATGGATATGTTGGTTCACCAGTTCGGCCAACACAATTCCAGCAGTAACCAGCTTTGACCCATGCAGAAATTCATAGTTCTGAGTTCAAAGTTCTGTCATGAAACTCTAGATGGCACAGGCTAATATGTCCTTTAACTACCTGCTTGTCACATCATCATCATCATCATCATCATCATCATCATCATCATCATCATCTTTAGGACAGCTGATTGGTTCCTGCTGTATCAGTAGCTAATGATCTTGCATGCTGAACCTTCAAATACTCAGGTAGCGTTTGCTTTAGCTGAGCTGTGTGTTTTTAGAAACCCTTTGAAATTCAATATCTAAGATATGTACACTGGTTTATGCCATATCACTATAGTGCATAATTTGCATAGTCTGCTATTAATTTCATTATGAAGTAACCACTCAAGGTTTATTTCAGGTGTTCATGTCAACAGTTTTGTTTTAATGCTTAGAGTGAATTACTAAGCATATTAGCAGCTAACGAATAAGCATTTATGCAGCAGCAAGCAGGCAATGTAGTTGTCATAAGGCTTCTGAGACAAGCATTGCTGAACTCTTTTAAGTGAAAAAGGCTTTTGCTTTGGTGTTCGCATATCTAATGGAGCTACAGAAATTCCTACTACTTTTGAACAGCAGCAGCAGTAGCATGTATAACAAATTCAAATTGCTATATGAAAAAATATCAACAGCAATAGAATGCTAGCAGAAGTTGCGGTTACGGAAATGTAATATATGTACATATATCTCCCTATCCGAGTAGTGATGTCATATGTTTCATATAAGGCAATACATTATTAGCACATACTCTCACCTAAAGGATCATTAGGAACACCATACTAATACTGTGTTTGACCCCCTTTCGCCTTCAGAACTGCCTTAATTCTACGTGGCATTGATTCAACAAGGTGCTAAAAGCATTCCTTAGAAATGTTGGCCCATATTGACAGGATAGCATCTTGCAGTTGATGGAGATTTGTGGGATGCATATCCAGGGCATGAAGCTCCCGTTCCACCACATCCCAAAGATGCTCTATTGGGTTGAGATCTGGTGACTGTGGCGGCCATTTTAGTTCAGTGAACTCATTGTCATGTTCAAGAAACTAATTTGAAATGATTCAAGCTTTGTGACATGGTGCATTATCCTGCTGGAAGTAGCCATCAGAGGATGGGTACATGGTGGTCATAAAGGGATGGACATGGTCAGAAACATTGCTCAGGTAGGCCGTGGCATTTAAACGATGCCCAATTGGCACTAAGGGGCCTAAAGTGTGCCAAGAAAACACCCCCACACCACCACCACCAGCCTGCACAGTGGTAACAAGGCATGATGGATCCATGTTCTCATTCTGTTTACGCCAAGTTCGGACTCTACCATCTGAATGTCTCAACATAATTAAAGACTCATCAGACCAGGCAACATTTTTCCAGTCTTCAACTGTCCGATTTTGGTGAGCTCGTGCAAATTGTAGCCTCTTTTTCCTATTTGTAGTGGAGATGAGTGGGACCCGGTGGGGTCTTCTGCTGCTGTAGCCCATCTGCCTCAAGGTTGTGCGTGTTGTGGCTTCTCAAATGCTTTGCTGCATACGTCGGTTGTAACGAGTGGTTATTTCAGTCAAAGTTGCTCTTCTATCAGCTTGAATCAGTCAGCCCATTCTCCTCTGATCTCAAGCATCAACAAGGCATTTTTGCCCCCCCAGGACTGCCGCATACTGGATGTTTTTCCCTTTTCACACCATTCTTTGTAAACCCTAGAAATAAAAATCCCAGTAACTGAGCAGATTTTGAAATACTCAGACCGGCCCGTCTGGCACCAACAACCATGCCACGCTCAAAATTGCTTAAATCACCTTTCTTTCCCATTCTGACATTCAGTTTGGAGTTCAGGAGATTGTCTTGATCAGGACCACACCCCTAAATGCATTGAAGCAAATGCCATGTGATTGGTTGATTAGATAATTGCATTAATGAGAAATTGAACAGGTGTTCCTAATAATCCTTTAGGTGAGTGAATATACATCCTCACCATATATGGAGATATATGGGAAACGCTTTAGATTACGGCCCGGAAAGTACCACGTAATTAAAGTGAATTTACAGGGTAATTTTCGGTAATTATAGTGTAACTATAAAGTAAGTAGGTGTAGGTATAAGGGAACAATATGTAATATTGGGAGAATAAAGGGGTAACTAGCTCGGAAAGTACTGCGTAATGAAATCGAATTTACAGGGTAATTTTTTTGTAATTATAGTGTAACTATAAAGTAAGTAGGTGTAGGTATAAGGGAACAATATGTAATATTGGGAGAATAAAGGGTAACTAGCCCGGAAAGTACTGCGTAATGAAATGAATTTACAGGGTAATTTTTTGTAATTATACTGTAATGTATGTGTTTAGGCAAAAAAACATGTCAAGTTTGGGGAATAAAGGGGTAACAACATGGAAAATTACAAATAAGTATACTGTAAGTATTTTATAACTAAGGGCTAACTATTCTAATATTACATGGTACTTATGGCATACTATACCTAACAACATGGAAAATTACAAATAACTATACTGTAAGTATTGCATAATTGTATAAGTATTGACACTTCCAGATGAGAACACAAAAACATTTTTAAATGATGATGATGATGTAGTTACCCTGTAACTACGTGTAACAAGGGGGTAACAACCATAAGTACCATGTACTATTAGAATAGTTAGCCCAGTTATAAAATACTTATAGTATACTTATTTGTAATTTTCCATGTTGTTACCCCTTTATTCCCCAAACTTGACATGTTTTTTTGCCTAAACACATACAACATTACAGTATAATTACAAAAAAATTACCCTGTAAATTCGATTTCATTACGCAGTACTTTCCAAGCTAGTTACCCCTTTATTCTCCCAATATTACATATTGTTCCCTTATACCTACACCTACTTACTTTATAGTTACACTATAATTACCGAAAATTACCCTGTAAATTTACTTTAATTACGTGGTACTTTCCGGGCCGTAATCTAAAGCGTTACCGATATATGTTTACATCATGTATGAAATACCAGTATAGAAGAATTATTATATATACGTATATTAAAATTATTTATATGATGACTTTTTATATGGAACTGTATGTTAATGCCATATATGTAAACAGTATGTCTAATTTACATATGCATGTTTATTTAAACAACATACATGCAAACATTCAGTATGCTTATATAGGCTTTCATATGTATTTATATAGTTGTATACCACATATAAAATACCTATAGTAAAATTAATTTATATGCAAATATTACAGATATTTATATAATGAATTTCCATATGGTACTATGTTAAGTTCATATATGTAAACTATATATTTGTAATAATATGTTTATTTAAACATATGCAAACATTTGGAATGCTCATAGAATTATCTTATTAAAATTACAGAAGATCACATGTGTAACTGCAAAATATAGTTGTCGGCAAATGCAATATATATGTCGGCTAACAAATTTATGAAGCCATGTTTAATAAAGTATATTTGTATAATCATGCAATTCATATACATAATACAAAAGAATATGAGACAGACATAAACATGTATTTTACTTTTTTTAGGGTTCTGTTAAGGTTTTATTCTTGGTTTTGTGACAGCTCTGACACTCCTATTGTCCTATTTTGAGTTTGCTCAGATAATGCACTCTTCTGTCTCTGTGAATTGCTTTGTGTGGTGTTTGGATCCTGGCATCTCATTCTAGTTTGGTTTTGGTTCAGGCTTTGGACATTTATACTCTGTATCCCCCCGTTGTGAGCGTATAGTATGAGCATTCACCTGGTCTTGGGCAGTACACTCTTCTGTCCATGTGTGCGTTTGTTTAGCACGGGGCTCGTGCTCATCATTAGCCGTGTACTTTCATGTTTTGATGCGGATATGTAGCATGCGGATAGTGTTAATTGTAAATGACCCTCAATTACTTGAGTATTTTTGTTATATTTTTTGAAGACTTTATTCAGTTTGAGTCCTGCTTGAAGCCCCAACCAACTCTGACACTTCAGAAAAGGCCAATGAGAATTGGCAAGTGGAATTTGCATTCGCCACTCCCCCAAGATTTGCTCTTCTGATTAATTTATCTGTCTTTCACCTCTGCAAAAGTAGAAGCTGATTCAGCTGGATTTATGGCGCATCACAGTGGGCTCTCCCACAGTTGCACAGATAAGTGCAGAGAGAGCTTTCCCCTAGGAGCTTCAGCATAAAAGAAAAGTTTAATCTAAAAGAGCAAAACACAAACAGAGAGTATCTTTTTAAAGATGCCTTTGTGCCTGTGTGTTTTGGCAGATATTTGGTTAACTTCTATTTTATTTTTTTCAGAGAGCAGTTTCCATACTCCCTGGTTCACACAGCCTGCAGCTCATTTGGGATGCACAGCTTTCTGACGTGGTGGCCTACGCTCCATTGCGCTGCCCTGCCACAGGTATGTCAGATTTGGTTGCTTCTCCGGTGCCACTGGTGCAGAGTTTGGAAGCCTGGCAAGCTAGACTCGGCTAAAAGATTCAGTTCAATGGCGTTCAGTGGTGTCTTCTTCAGCAGGCAAAGAAGCCCCTGTCCTGCATTTGGAAATTGCGTCATATTGGCAAAAGACACAATATAGCCTGTCCCTCCAGTCAAGATAAATAAGGGTTTCTTCAGCCCTTACTTCATCGCACAGAAGAATGGAGGTGGATTACGACCAATTCTAGGCTTGCAGACCGGCAGAAGGTACCGTTTAAGATGTTAAAGCAGAAGTGCATTTTGACATGCTTTTGCAAACAGTATTGGTTTGCAATAGGCCCGAGGTACACTTACTTTCACGCCTCGATTTTATATCGACAAATACTGTTTCTTTGGTTTGCCCTCAAGTGTCAGAAATGTCAGTTCAAGATACTCCTTTTCGGGCTGTCCCTGTCAGCTCTCGCCTTCACGAAAGTCACAGAAGCTGCCCTTGCCCTGCCAAAAAATTGATCATACACATTCTCGATTAACTTAATGACTGTCTGATTCTAGCTCACTCTCAAGATTTTTTGGTGTGCATACAGGGACCTCAAACACCTCAACTGATTGGGGCTTCAGGTCAACTGGGAAAAGAGCAAGCTCCAAGAGGTGGTAACCCTGTTTGATTGGATACACAAGACCACTTCAGCAGTTTCTTTCGTGTGTTGTCAGGTATGAGCAGGTAAGTTGCGGGCAACTGGCCTGGTGCTCCACTTGCACACAGCGCCTTTCTCCTCCCGGAGGCGTTTACGCACGCTTTTTTGTCCATGTGAGCTCCCAGACCTGTGAGCCCTGGATATGTCTTGCTTTTCAACATCCTGCGGCAGTACTAGTGTTGCATATGGCCTTTTCAGGTCAGTGCATATACTGTAGTTAAGAGCTCCATATGTAGTGATTCCCTGTTAGTAATCCCATATGAGGTATTGTCAACATTACGGTTTCCCTTTTGGTAAGCCTGTGTCTTTTCTACTAGGCCATGGGTGGGGAACGTTGATCCTGGAGGGCCAGTGTCCTGCAGATTTCAGCTCCAATCCTAATCAAAATGTTTTTTTTTTCAGGGTTGGAGCTAAACTCTGCAACAGAGTGGCCCTCCAGGATCAACGTTCTCCACCCTGTCTCTGCCACCAGTCCCTGCATTTGTAGTAGTTCCCTCCTTTCAGGTAGGACCTTTCCACGTGTGGTACTTCCCGGGAGGGAAGTCCATGTGATATATTCTCCATGAATTAACCTCCCTTAGGGCAGGATGTAGTCTCTGTAGTGTCCTTTCTCCCAGTTGGTAGGAAGACGCTTTTCTTAGTTCTCTGGTCTGCAAACAGCTGTGATTGCCTTCATAAAAAAATAAAAAAAGAAGAACAGAAAAGGTCAAGGAAGTCCGGCTGAAGTGACCTATTCCCATTGTAATTACTGTCATTTCAGTACCCGAGTAGTATGGAGGACTATATGGCTTACATGGGGTGTTGGGTATGTTATGATGTTGCAAGTACACTTGTTACCCAGCATGCAGTAGCTCGTACCTCAGTTCAGCTGTTATGGCGCTTTCCAATGAGACCCCCACATCAGTCTTCAACACCACATCAAAGTTACTGACAGATAGGAAATGTCTCAGTTACTGTTGTAACCTCTGTTCCTTATAAGGGAATGAGACGTGGTGTCCCTCCTACCACAATGCTGGACTCCCTGTTGTATGGCCAGGGCACAGTCTCGGCTCCCTAGCACAAACCTGAATCTCATTGGTCTTTTCTGAAGTATCAGAGGTGACTGAGGCTCCTAAATAAGTGTCAGTCTTTGACACCCCATTGTGCCCTCTATCAAGGAACAAGAGGTTTCAACATTTACCGAAGCATTATAAGGTATGAAACCCAACCCAAGCTCATTGGAAATACGTGACTCTGCCTACATTTTTGCAAACCCTGAAATATGTACCTCCAGGTACGTTTCCCTGCACTTTTTGGGTGAAACGTCCACTAGAGGCGCTAAGTGGTATCAGTTTTTCTCAACCCCTTCCCTAAACCTAACCATATGTGTATTATAAAGAAAACAGGATATAACAGGCAGATACGACTGAAAGCACAGTTTATTTAAAAAGTACCAATATTTCAAGTGTTTCGACGCCAAACGATTGATTTTTGTCAGTTTTTGCAATAAATACCTGTGCCTGTACTTTTATTTGTCTGTTATGTGTTTTATTGTTGAGAAGGGGGTAGGTTTAGGGTAGGAGTGGAGTTAGTTGCTCCAAAATATAAAAGTAGCCTTTAAATATTCATAAAATCATGTCTACTTTTACAAATGCAAATAATTAAATGTTTTTCTTGAATTGTGCATGGAAACGTACCTGGAGGTATATATTTCAGGGTTTGCAAAAATGTAGGCAGTCACCTATTTCTAATGAGCCTTGGTTGATGAAACCAGTACTTTTATCATTTCACAAAAACAAATAAATGTTTTAAAAAATAAATAAAAGGTGAACAGTTTACTGCTGTGAGGAATATGATCAATGGAAACTGCAGAGACTTATTGACTGGAACCTTTTCTGATGAAGGCAAAGATGTGAAGAATTTTTATTTACAATAAAGCATTTTTGATGCCCTAAAGATGACTTCTTTGAGTAAGTGAATGTTTTTTGCAAAGAATTTCAGAGTTTTGGATTCTCTACTTAAATTTTGGTACTCTGCGAGAGCCTCTTTTGTTCTCCGCAATTCTGTCATGTCAGTTCACAGCACTATGTTATTTAGCCTTTGAAGAATATCATGTCTTAAAAACTCACTTTAAAAGAACTGCATGAGCTCAGACATTTTTATGATTCAATTTGGCTGTGACTTGAGTTTATTGATTTTAGAATGTCAGAAGTCAACTTTTTTTCTCTTTGTAATTTTCTAACCTTTTATCTACATTGTTGGTTTATATCTGCATTTCATCCTCCCAATGCTGGCTTGCTCTTCGTTTACAAAATACCACAGCAATGAAATTGAACAGCTGTCTTGAATGGCGAATGCAAGACAATCAATGTCTACCCCTGAGTCTGCTGAAAGCGGTCGAATTGAAAATGAGGAGCTGCTCAGTAAAACGGGAGTGTTTTTCTGAACCATAGGCAACAGAATACACTTCGACAGAACACATTTTTAATGTAACTTTTAATGTGTTATATAATGCTCTTTAAAGTGGATACTGCAGTGATATTAAAGCTTTATGGAAATCCTGTTAATTTATTTGACCACATTTAACTGACACAATCAGTGAGGAGTTGTCTTACTGCTATTTGGAAATCATTTTGATTTAATGGCACAATTAAAATGATGCCTCACAGACTTTATTTGTCTGAATATGGGTGTTTCTTCAACTACAGGCAGGATTGTGTCATAGAGGTTCAGTTTTATTAAAACCAACATTATAATTGTAATGTTATTTTTCACATTAAAACTGTATTGGATTTTCTTTATTATAATTTTTTTTGTGACTTAATTTTTTTTTTATAGATTTTGTTGTACCCTTGTTCAAGAATTTCTTAAACGAAGAAATTTGAATCATTGAAATCATCCAATTTAAAAGTGAAATGCATTAGTTCATTGTGTATTGTGTAAATGATTTTAATCTTTAGTTTTGCCAAAAATTAGTGTTAGTTTTCAGTAGAGATAACTTGCAAATATTATTTGTGAGCAAAATATTTTTGCATTATTTCCAAACAAGCTGTATTTCTGTTAAAATATCTGTTTTTAGAAAATAAAATGTCATATATAAATGTAAAAAAAGTTGACTTTTTTAAATTGAGTTTTATACATTGCATGAAATCAGAATAAATAAGCTTTTCATTGATGTATGGTTTATGTAAGGATTGGACAATATTTGGCCAAGATTCAACTATTTGAACGATTGAATTAAACTATTAAATATTGAGAAAATCGCATCTAAAATTGTCCAAATTAAGTCCTTAGCAGTGCATATTACTACTAATGTTTTTTTTTGGGCATAAAAAAAAAAAAATCTATACTTTTCACCCATACAGTGACTTTTTTTTAGTACTATTTTGCGGTTTTGTGGTCCAGGGTCACAAATGTCATTTCCATCAAAATTATTTAAGATGTGGTAGAGATTACACTTTGTTGGAATTATTTTTATTGTTTGGAATTTTAACAGCACTTTTTAAAAGAGTTCATTTAAACAACAGAGGGCCAAAAGTACCCACTGTTAAAGAAACCATATATCACATCACTCGCATATCTAGTGCATTGGCAGCACTGGATTTAACTTCAAATGTATTACGATCATAGGTTTGATTTGATCATAGGGACTTTTTATATCAAAAGGGCAAACTTAAGCTCTAAGCTACCGTACTGTAGCTCAATATACCGACATCAATAATTAAAATGCAAAACATCTTTAATACCTCCGCAACATTTCTCTCTGAAACAAAACAAATCCATTTAATAAAATACTCAGTTGTTCCTCTTATTTTTGATAATGTCAGAGTCTATGCTTAATCTTCACAAAATGAGATTATTCTTGTATTAGAAATATGTTATAAAACCACAATTGGGGGTGCATATATATTAATGGATGCACCTTGGATCTGTGGAGGTACAGTGGCCTTTCGTTTAAACTTTAAAAAAAAGAAACAAAAAATACACAAAAAAGTGTATATTGAGTTTTGAATGATAAAATAACAGTTACCTTTCGAGGGAACTCAATGCTGCATCAGTTGCTGATGCTATGGGGGACACTTACGTAACCCGGTGTCTGAGGCACGTGTAAATCAGGCCAATACTAATGGCCAACGCAGTTCAGTAAGACTCCCTGCAAACACTTTATCAGATTCATTGTCATCAGGAATCCGTTTGTTTGTGCTGTCTAAGAGCAGCAGTGTGTGTGGAAAGAAGAAATAAATCAAAGATAGGATAAAAAGATTTTAAGATACAAAAATAGCAAGCAAAGAATTAAAAAAGTGTCCCTCCATGCCTTTGTTATATTAGCTTGGTGATAGAGACGAGTTGTTTGTGATTTGTTTGGGAGCGGAGCAACATTCTACCAGACTAGGCTGACTACCAGGCTGACCTACTCAGAGACCTTGGCCAGGGTGAGGGTCTATCTCCCGAAGTGATCACTGAACTGCACATGGCCATGTACCTGGCCCTCCGCGCCATTAAGCAGGCGACTCTTTCCATCAGCCGATCTAGGCAGCAAAGGTGGTGACAGAGAGGCCCCTGTGGCTTACTCTATTGGGCATTAAAGAGAGTTAAAAGATTTATCAAGAATCGAGGCAGACGAGTGAGAGACGTAGGAGGAGCAAGTGATTGAGAATGAGCGTCATCTCGAGTCCTCTCATGAGGGAGCTTGGAGGCATATAAGGACGAACTACAACAGTGAAGGATAAGAGAGGACCAGGCTTGGACTTTATGATTTGTTTACGTCTTGTTATGTGTGTGCGTGGCAGCCGTCCATGAGGGGCTTCTTGAACTTTTACTTTCAGTTTGTTTATTTACTTATTAAAGTCTGTTAAATGTTCGCCGGTTCCCGCCACCTCCCTCTTTATTCTACGAACTTCATTACAGAGTTTGTAGTACTCATGCATGTTAATTGCTTCTAACTTGAAGTACTGATTTAGCTACCTCATACATTTTGATTGCAATTAACATACATTTATTTAACTTTTTTGAGTTCTTTAAATCACATTAGTTATTAACTTCCTGTAAACCCTAATAAGTTGTCAGAACTCAAAACATTTGAATGGGAATTTTTTATAGTTATAAAAAAAAGTTATAAAAAAACTCAAAGTTAAAGTAAGATTTGTACTTACATTTTTATTGTTCTGAACTTGAAATATTTGAGTACACTAATTTATACATTATAATTATGTCTAAATATTCTGTAAGCTATAACTGACTAATTCAGAAAATGGCAAATTGCCAATTTGCTAACATGTTAACGATTGCATAGTACAGGACTTACTGAATGAGTATAGCAACTTGAAACATGTAACTTACCTGCTCTCAAACCAAGCAGCATGCCACTTGTCTCCAAAAGAAAAATACATTAACAGAAACACTTCTAAATTAGCAACAAAACATTAATCACTACTAAATCTCCCATACCATAAATCTTGAACAAAAAACATTATAAAACACTTTATTTTAGAATTTACTCTCCCTTTCGAGTATTTAGCAAAGCATGCTGGAAAATACAAAAATCCCAACCCAGTTTAGTCTAAATTTGTTCAATTTATGTTTGTCCTACTCAAACCAACTAAGTATTTTGAGCGTTAGGGTTTACAGTGTGGTATTTACACAATTTTAAAATGTTGCTTAACTTTGCTTAACTTAACCACTGTATAACATTTGCATGTTGTTTAAATCCTAAGTGTAATATTAGGCAGTTGATGGTGTTGAATAAATCTTGACACTGAACAGATGGATGGAAATGACAAAACCTGAATAAATGTATAAAGAGGTTATATACATGTTATCTGTATTTGACAAATAAAAACACACACTCTTAATTTACCCTGTAAATCAATTACTAGAGTCTCTTGGTAATTTATTCAACAGAGCACATCTTGGTGTTGCTGGTATTAGACCCTTGAGCTCTGCTGTTTCACCACGTGGTTCCTGATCTGCCAGTAACAAGGAACATAAAATGATCTTTTATAACACAAACATGCCTGAGACGCTTTGTGAGATAGAAAAAAATAAATAAATAAAAAATAATTGATCACTGAAGGAACCTGGAGAAAGGCACATAATGAGTCATACAAACAGAGCAGTTTTTTTCTCTTTACATGTATTTTATGACTGCTGTTCATGAATCATTCACACAGACTCATAACTCGTATTGGTTTTTATACCTGTCTTGGGAAATCTGAATACCCTTCTACGTGACGCACTATGAGCTTGAAGGTTTGAATAGGGTTCTGAGAAACAACAAAAGCCAAATGCATTTGTACCTTGCTATTTACCATTTCTTGCATCAGAGATGGAACATTTATGTATTATATGCGGCAATTTCACAGAAATAGCATCTGACGGTGAATTGGCACAAGTTCTCATTATCCACAAAGACACATTTCGACACTTTCTCATGAAAACTTTTGATCCTGGCAATCCTTTTCATTCATAAACTCAAAGCACACAATTCCTTTTTGTCTTCTGTATTCAACAACAACATAAATTAACTTCAAAGACATTATATTTTCATCCTAATGTTGTCTGAGATATTCAGAGCATATTCTTCTAGTTTCTGTTTCAAAGAGTCTTACATTTGGGGAGTTGGGTGGCTTTCTTTTGAAAGATTCTCAGTTAATGAGAAATGAAACGCATTGAGCAAATATATAATGCCTAAAATTTCTTCTAAGAAATGTGATAATAAAAACCTTTAAAAACGTGAACACTGTCTTCATTAAAGGCATATGGAGCATCATTTACAATAAATTACTATCAACATACAACCAGTACTTTTATATTTTTTGTATGTGGATATTATTGATACAGTTTCAATAAGTGTATGCATTTAAACAATTTTTTTTGGATTGCTTCAAAAATAATAACAAGAATATTACACATATCTCTGTGTACTAACTGTTGTATTAATAATAGTTACCTTCTTTACAGTCTTTTAGTTAGCAAATATTATCAAATCTTTACTGTAAAAAGTGTAAATTTTTATTAAATTGGCCACACCCCACAGAAGGTTGAAATGGAATTGAATTTAAATTATTATAATTGTTATAACTACATCATTAATTTCAACTAATTAAAATAATTATAATTATAAAAATTATAAAATTATAAAAATAATCCCAGGCCGAAACCATTGTACAAACAGCTAAGGCTGCCACGTACAACTTTATTGTGGAGGGGGATAACCCTGCTGAGAATCTATCCTGCAGGAACTCCAGCACTGTACCAACCAGGCAGTTCACTGGGTCCAACTGGTGTTCTCTGCACCATAAAGTGAATACTCCACTTCAATGCATACAGTTTCCTTGATGATGGAGCTCTGGAGTGAAGGATGGTCTCTACACCCTCAGTTGAGAGACCTGAACTTATGAGCTGGGCTCCCTCAGAGGTCAAGCCCTCAGTTTCCTCAACTCCGGGCAGGGGTGAAAGATCATAGAGAAGTTCCCTCCTGGTTGGAATCTCCAGAGGAGAGCCTTCCAGATGTGACACTAGGTCCGAAAATCAGACTCGGGCTGGCCAGTATGGGGCTATTAACAGAAGATGGGCCATGTCCTGACGAACTCTCTCCAGAACTCCTGGAGGCAGAGCAATCGGGGGAAGGCGTACAGGGGGAGCCTCTTCCACTCCTGTACCATGGCATCCAGTCCCAGAAGAGCTGGATGAGTCAGAGAAAACCAAAGAGGGCAGTGTGAATTCTCTACTGATGCAAACAGATTTACTTTTTTTCCAATTTAAATTAGCTCAATAGGGAATTATGGGTATTAAATATTTAGTTGTTTATGATTAATCATAACAGGTTATGATCAAATTATAAATCTCTAAAATCACCTAAAAGGGAAATACCTAACCTATATATTTATGCAATATATATAGGGTTAACAACACTTGATTGTAATTAACTTTTATCAGAATTTCAATTATATGCCTAAAATCAAGAAGATAGGAGCATCTCTGATGTTCAGTGGAACTGACCATTTGTGAGACACTCCAGACACTACAGCATGTATATTGTATTGGGATTTTTCAGGAGGTTATGTACAGTAATTAACTGTATTTGTTTTTGTAAATGTGCCTTATGTGTCTTATGTGTGGCTTTCTTTTAAATCTCTTTTTTGTTTGTACCAGGGGTGAGAAGGAAAAAATATGGCACTCTTAGTGTATAATGTTTATTCATATTTTAGTTAATAATTTGTAAGTGCATCATTGTGTCATGACTTTACTTGAGGGGGCACATCATAATTAATTCACTGTTAACTACTTACCAAATTCAGCTCATGATTTATCATAAACTTACTATCAAATGCACATGTACTAGTACAACTAGGGCCAGATTTAATAACAGCTTGCGCCAGCGCAAACCCTGCCTCTCCCTCGTTATCAGTGCCACCCTGTCCCTGAAATTGTCGCCCTTCCCCAGGTTCTTGACTGGTGTGGGTTGGAGAGAGGAGGGGTACTGAGATTATGAGAAATGGCGGCGAATGATGAGGCACACCTGAATATCATTAAGCCTCATCACTGCCGCTGTTAAATGCAAAGTGCGCCTCTCCTCAGGAGGCTAGTCTCTCTCTCCCCGTGCATGCACACACTGGAGTCCTCGTGGGTCGAAGAAGGGGACGAAGAGGGACTCCTGTGACGGCAAAGATACGGTAGGCCGGTCCCGCGTTCCAGAATGGAGATGCACATGCAACGCGCTAGGATGCCGGGTCGCTATTCCCCTCGGTAGCCGTGGCTGAAGGGGACGAGCTGCCGGACCGGAGAGAAGAGCGTGTGGCCGTCGGACCCCGCCCCTTCCCTGGACCCATCCTATCCGTTCACAACCCTTCCTCCACTATTCCCTGGCACACAGAGGACACCAGACCCCCTGTTTTGTTTATCACTTTATTCCCTTTTCTTTGAACATATAGTTTCTTTGTGTAAATAAATGCCTCTTCGAGGCCTGACGCCACACCCACTGTGTCGTTGGCTCCTCCCAACAATGGACAAGGTTATTTTTGCGCCTGACATATGTATTTTTAGGAGTTTCCCTTTCAGGCACAAGATTTATGGGAGAATCATGCGAGGGGATTAACAAAGGTTTGTGCAGAGTCAATTTACTGGTGTTTGCAACATTATTTACCGTCCAAAAAGTAAACTAGATGCTAACTGGTAGATTGCGCTGGTCATTATGGAAATGATGGTGGCTACATCTGTGTTCTTTAATTTGAGCTTTGTCAGTGGATCACGCGCAGAAATGTCCACTCCCATCGGGCTTTTATGGAATTGCGCTCTCACACTAATTTGCCCTGTTTAGTAAATCTACCCGCTAGTATTCAGCCCAGTTAAGTGGTGATGTGTGGCTTTTTTTTGAAAAGGCAGAGAATGGAGGTACAGTATGTTCATGTTTCCAGTTTTTTTGGGGACTTATTCCGACATTAGGTTGAGTTTTATGGTTAAGAATATCGCAAAACAGATGAACTTTTTCCCCGGCAAACACAGAATTTTGCGTTATTTGTGAGAAAATTGTTTCCCCGTCAAACACATAATTTTTCAATGTTTCTGTGTTTTCACTATAAAACGCTAGGTTATAACGCATCGTCTGAATGAGTACAGCCTGATCAAAACACAGGTGAAGAAGACACACACACACACAAAAAAAGAAGAAAAAAAAGCTATTGTATGTAAACAGATGAATATGTAAAATAATCATCAATGAAGCTCTGAATCTATTCTGGATGTAGTCTTTGACAAAAACTTTATTTTCTCAGCTTTTTCTTCAAAATGTTGCTTTTTTTAAATGAAACTTACCAATATTTAAGTGTTGATTAAAAAGGAATGCATGAAGCTAGAATAATTTTTTGTTGTTGTTCAAAAGCAGAGGGTCTGCTCTTTATTTTGATATATTGCATGCTGAAAATATTCTATGGGCCATTACATTTTTGTGAAAATGTTTAAAAAACGTTGGCGTTGGCTGGCAACTTTTTTTTTTTCAAACGCTGGTGGCGAAAGAGTTAAGACATTTTAAGATAAATTATTAGTGAAGAATTTAGTTGTTGTCTATGTTTGATAAGGAGGATCAGTGAAAAACTAATCCTGTGCCTTTCAGAAATGTTTTTGACAAAGCTGCTGTCAAATAAATTTATGACAAGCATATAAGTTATGACAAGTATACAAGTTTATAAGTTTAAATTATTACAATAATACATTTTTTTATTTTATTTCAAAGTCAGATATTTCTTACAGAGCCTGATTCAGTTAACCCCCAAATGTTGTTCATTGAGGCATTAACTATCAAATACGTAGTTAAGGCTGCCGTTATTCATGCATGTATCCTTTTGAGTCCTGTCGTGGTTAAGGATAACTCTTCATTGGTTCATGATTAGTTCATATCTTCACTAACACTGAGTTCATGTTGAAGTAGCTATTAATTCAGCGGTTAGTGCATGATTATTCATATACTGTTATTGTCAAGTGTTACCCATCTCATGCCTGCAGTACACACACACAACAAGGTTGAGTTCTGGAGAGCCGTTGAAACATATTCCGAGGATGAACCCAACCCATCACACCGCTAACCGGTGAGGTCTAATAACTACAAAGTTGACCCTCCTGATCCCAATCTCCCACATGACCTTTCCCTTACATTCACACTCCACCAACGGAGCAGCTCTCCTGACAATAACCTTGTCTTACAACTCCCTCAGGTTTCACTCTCCATCTCTCTTATTTTTACCCAATTGTTCATTTCTTTGTTCAGTTCTTTCTATCCTTTCTTCTCTCCAGCACACAATTGTTCTCTCAGGCTCTCCTTCTCTTCCCCTTAGACTCATTACAGCTATACGCATCTCTCGTTCAGAACCCCTGTAGTTCTGGACCTGTAGTCTCTCTCCTCATTATTGCTCTTCTAGCATTCTCAGACTGAGTTGTGTGTCTTTTTCTTCTGTCATACAAGGATGAACGCAAACTCCCACAGTACCTCCACAGGACAGTGCAACATCACAAGACTGAACTGTATTTATATCCTCTTTTATCTTTTAATCCTGTCAAACTAGTGAATCTGTTTTATAAAGATCTAGGATGCTCAGGTTTTAAATCCCTGAATATTATGTACCCTTCGAGTTTGGTCGCAGAGAGATTAAAAAAAAGAACAGTTGAGTATATTACAGTATTTATTCAGTTTTGTTAATGTTGTAACTGTGCAGGTCCATTAAATAACATTAACAGATTGAACTTTTGATTTTAACGACGTATTAAGAAATATTGAAATGAACATTAATTAAGATTAACAAAGAACAAATTTTGGTTCATGTTAACTCATGTAAAAAAGGAATCTTATTGTACAGTGTTATCAATTATTCTTTTTAAAGTCAGCAGCACTAGATACAATTATCATTCTTTTTTTATTTTATTATTTCTCTTTTTTACAGCAGTAGTACTTAAACCACCAACTGTTATATTACCAGGAAGTTTGCAAAGAGGTCTATATCCATAATAAAGGCAGTGCAACAGCAAATTTTGGATGAGATTAAAATCATAAAGTACATCTATGAAACAAAAATGTACCTGAACTCTTCAGGGAAATCTAGTCAGTCTAGGTCTGACTGAGGCTATATTTATAGTTTTCATGACCACTTTCTCTGAGCCTTTTATTTATTTATTTATTTTCATGAAGCACCAGTTATATTTATGAAAAAAATCAAGCTCAAGCTCTGTGGGTGCATATTTCCACCATCATTGGGATGTAGTAATAGGGATGTAGTAATTTGAAATGCACTATGAGAGTAGTTTTTAAAAATAAAAAAAAACCACTGGTAACTTTATTGTCAGCCCATGCAGTCCTCAGACATAACCGCAAGTCACATCACATGTTTTAACCACTTTAATAACCAGTAGTGGGTTAAGATTTTTTTTCCTTTTGGTGTTCCATAGTCCAATGCACATTGAATTCAATATTAATGAAATAGTTTAGCAAAAACACCTTAGGCAAAATATTCAAATTTTATAGAGCAGATTTCTGATATATATCATGTCTTATTTCTTGCCTAGGGCACCAAGTGAGCCAGAAATGTCTCTGGTCATCAAAACAATAATAAAAAATAGGTTCATCACGTCCAATGATGCTTCTGGCCTCTAATATTGTTTTTAGCATCCCCATCCTTCACTAAGGCCCTGTTTACACCTGGTATCCAAATGGTTTCTTATTGAAATTTTGTAAACATTTCTCATTTTGGGTCATGGATGTGTATGCAGTTTTAACACATAAATGTGTTTTGTAAAGGCTGTACACATCTTTGTTGTATTGATTGTGTTAGTGGTCACATTGACCCCTGTTGGTTTCTGTGCAATTCACCAAAAATCAACAGTCAGAAACAACAACAAAAAAACTATATCTGTGAAAGGATGTTTTTGCTTGTTAGTTTTTGGGATCTCAAATACTAGGCTGATGCAGAATTGAAAAGAAGTGTAAGAAACCCATTTTACCCTCATAAGCTAAGTACAAATACTGTAGAAATAAATACAACTTGCAGTGAGTAAAAATAATGCACTATAAAAATGAAAGATTAATTTGGCTTTATACTTTATACTCTACTATTCTTGCCAGGAGTGGGTGTGAGAAAGAGGAGGGGCGCGGTAACAACCAGGAGTGGCCTCGCGTGATGAGGCACACCTGAATTTAATAGAGCCTTGTCATTTCACCTTTTTAATGCAGATCGGTTTCTTGCATGCACGCTGGTGTCGTCATAGGCCCAGGAGGGGAGCAGGGAGGATTCCCACACCACCAAAGCTGCAGAGTCACCGGATTCAAATTCTTAGGTAGGATCATGCCACCGCTGGACTTAAAAACAGTGGTCCCAAGGAAGCTGAGGCGAGGGAGTGCGGCTATAAAATTGACCCCTAAGACAATAGCAGTGACAAAATCTTATTTCCCTTTCGAAAGGGAACTCGCACTGCATCGGAAAGATGCTACGCCGTTCCCCGTAGCGTCTTTCCGACGCAGCGTCTCGTTCCCTGTTCTCAGGGAACTAAGGTTACAGTCATAAACAGAGATGTTCCCTTTCGAAAGGGAACTCGCACTGCGTCGGAAAGATGCTACGCGCGTTCCCGTGGCGTCTTTCCGGCGCAGCGTTCCTGTTCTCAGGGAACTAAGGTTACAGTCGTAACCAGAGACGTTTAGAAATTTCTTACATATTTTATAAATTTTTAGTCTTTGACAAGCTACAAGATTCTATTGTTTTTTTTTAACATGAATCTTTAGTGTTTTTCATAATGTCAATTTCTGGTAAAATGCATAGTAATCAATTTGACCCCAACACAAATGGAGTACAGAGATTTTTAACATTACTCTTACAATCGTGGCTGTAGCCAATTATTTCTTTCCAAATGCGTTTGTGAAATGAAAGAATCTACAATTGCAGTCTTCAAGCTGCCAGTGCTAAATCTGTAGTGTCCTCAAGTACAGCCCCCCGAGATTGCCAACATTTCCTGACTGGGGCAAGAGCAAAGGTGAAGAGGCTTTATTGGAGCTGCGGGAAAGAGATAGCACAACTGACAGCCCAGGCTAAAGGCTTGTGTCCCCGAACAGTCACAGCAGCTGTGATAGCATTGTGTTCCAAGATCTGTGTGCCTGAGCCAGCCAACACACTGCCTATGTGTCTTTTTCTCTTATTCGAATTTGACAGTTTTCTCTTTTTATGACATCTTTCCAGGTGGCGCAGGACGTGACCAAATGTCCACACAGGCCTTTGTCATTCTCCCAATGGACGCTACTGTAGTCCTGATTCAAATGACAGTGACAGACCATGTTTTGGTTGCCAAATAGCAGCTTAAATTGTCTCTTTTAGTGGCTCTTAACAAAAATGACATGGAGTAGCACTTGCCCCACAGGGATTTTCAACTTTTTGAAAACTATTATTAAATAATGGTTTATACTATAGGAGAAAACTAAGATTTTAAATGTTGTCTGTATTCTATACAGGGAAGCGAGCGGGGCAAAATCTAACATGGGGTTACATTTACATTTACATTTATGCATTTAGCAGACGCTTTTATCCAAAGCGACTTACAACTGAGGAGTACAGGAAGCGATCGGTCATGAATAGGCGAAGAAACGCAAAAATGTGCCTTAAATAACAAGTTTTGGACATTACCTAGAATAACCTTAAGCTAGAATAGAGAGGGAATAAAAGAGAAATAGAGGAAGAGTAGAGTTTTTTTATTTTATTTTTTTTTTTGTAGTTGTAACACACATGGTTTAAAACTTTCCGCACATGACAGGATGACGAAACATTGTGTATTTGCTAGTTTCCATATCAACCTAATTTAGAGAAAATTAAAAATCTTTGGAAGATAACACTGAACATTTATTTAACCATAGCAAAAGTAAAAAAAAAAAAATTAAAAAAGGCACAATCTGGGTTTAGTTGTGCAGGTGGGGTGCATTGTAACACTGCGTTTCATCTATCCTATACTTTTATGAATTCTATTGAAACAACATGAAAAAAGGTGAATAATGACTGAGAGTCAATGTTCAGAAATGATTAATTATTATTATATTTTATTTTATTTATGCTGTATAGCTGTATTTAGCAATGTGTTTATTAAAAAAAAAGAATAATTGTATTTCATTGACAAAATATTTTAGTTTGTCTTGTCTTGGATCTTTTTATTTTTTTATATCAGGTAATATTTTAAGCTGTCATTTGCTCATGTTACAATGTGCCCCCTCACGCTACAATGTACCCCACCTTAAAAAAGCATACACTGTATTAATGAAACAAAACCACATAATTGTACTTGACATGTGGGGAAAAAATGCTCTGAACCCCAAGTGGATTTACACAAACTGAGAAAGTCAAAAAGAGTTAGGCTGTGCCCCGCTCTCTCTCTCTCTCTCTCTCTCTCTCTCTCTCTCTCTCTCTCTCTCTCTCTCTTTTTACATTAATATCGTCTCAGGTTATGACTATAACCATAGTTCCCTGAGAAGGGAATAAAACACTGCGTCCACTAGGGACAGCTCTGGTAACGCCCACAGTGTGATAGCGTCTGATGCACGTATGTCAACTCAGCCAATGGTGACATCACGTCCAGGAAAGGATAAATATACCTCCGGTCCGATCGCACTTCAGCTAAACTGCCGAAGCAAGGGATCACAGGGATGCAGGGAGTATGGCAAAGGGACGCAGTGTTTCGTTCCCTTCTCAGGGAACTATGGTTATAGTCATAACCTGAGACGTTCCCTTTTGAGGGAACTTCACACTGCGTCCACTAGGGACAGCTCTGGGAATGAAATACCAAAACGCCATAATACCAAATGCCTGTCGTGTGAAACTATGGCACATTCAAGACAGGAGCACTAAAGAACCTGGAGCACACTCCAGGTCAAGATCATAGTATCTCACAAACGTGAGAGGCGAGGACCAACCGGCCGCATCGCAGACTTCTTGGAGGGAAACCCCCGATACCAAGGCCTTAGAGGCCGCCATACTCCTAGTAGAGTGGGCTCTGACAGCTAAGGGACACTGCTGATCAGAAGACCCATAAGCTAGTGAGAAAGCCTCGACTATCCACTTGCTCATTGTATGTTTGGACACAGGGAGACCCCTGTTCTGAGGTCCAAAACAAACAAACAATTGATCTGCTTTCCTCCACAGGGCAGCTCTGTGGACATAAGCATCCAGTGCTCGCACTGGACATTCAAGGTTCAATATTTCCTGGTCTGGATTAACAAATGGAGGAGGACAGAGAGCTTGCAGCACTATAGGCCGTGGAACATTGGTTAACACCTTCGGAACATACCATAATCTAGGGTAAAGGAAAGCTTTAACCATCCCTGGTGCAAACTCCAAGCACGAAGGGGATATTGATAAGGCCTGAAGGTCTCCTTCTCTCTTAATAGAAGAGATGGCAAGAAGGAAGATGGTTTTCAGAGTCAGAAACTTTTCTGAGATGATGTCAAGTGGCTCGAACGGAGCCGCAGATAAACCTTGCAACACTATAGCCAAATCCCAAGTAGGAACTCTAGTGCGCACCGCAGGCCTCAGCCTCTTAGTGCCACGAAGGAAAAAGTTACCAACGGTTCCTCCCCACAGTAATACCATCCACATGGGCATAAAGCAGAAATAGATGAAACATACACCTTTAGTGTAGCAGGGGTCAACCCAGAAGAGAATCGCTCTTGTAGAAAATCTAGCACTGAACCAACAGAGCAGTTGACTGGATCTAACTGTTGTTCTTGACACCAAGAAGTGAACAACCTCCACTTCAGGGCATATAGTCTCCTCGTGGATGGAGCTCTGGAGCTAAGAATGGTCTCCACTACCTCGGTAGAGAGACCAGACTCTATGAGCTCGGCCCCCTCAGCGGCCAAACCCACAGGTTCCACATTTCTGGGCGGGGGTGAAATATTGAGCCCTCCGCCTGAGATAGAAGATCTCTCCTGATCGGAATCTTCCAAGTTGAGCCATCGAGCAGTGTTACGAGGTTCGAGAACCAAATCCGGCTCGGCCAGTAAGGAGCTACTAGCAGTAGACTTATCCCCTCCCGGCAAACTTTCTCCAGAACTCCCTGGAGCAGAACAACTGGGGGAAATGCGTACAGACGCCGCCTCGGTCACGTCTGCACCATGGCATCCAGTCCCAGAGGAGCTGGATGTGTCAAAGAGAACCAGAGTGGACAGTGCGTCGTATTCTGAGACGCAAACAGATCCACCTCTGCCTGGCCATAAATTTCCCAAATGAGCTTCACCACCTCGGGGTGAAGTCTCCATTCCCCTGGCCTCAGCCCCTGTCTTGACAGGATGTCCGCTCCTATATTCTGGGCCCCCAGGATAAAGATTGCTCTCAAGGAGAGTAACTTCCCCAGAGACAACAGGAGGATCTGGTGTGCTAGCTTACACAGTGGGCGCGAACGCAGACCCCCCTGACGATTTACATAGGAAACCACCAATGTGTTGTCCGTACGGACTAACACATGATGGCCCCTCAGGTCTGGGAAGAAGAACTTCAACGAATTGAAGACTGCCATCATCTCCAGGCAGTTGATGTGCCACGAAAGATGATGGTCCCCCCACAGACCCTGAGCTGAGCGGCCTTCAATTACCGCTCCCCAGCCTGAGAGAGAGGAATCTGTCGTCAGGGTGACTCAACGACATTGTGCAACCAACACCGGACCCTGGGACAGGAACCAGGCTTTCTTCCATATGACCAAGGCGCGGAGACACCGTCGTGTGATCTTTATCATACGAAAAGGGTTCCCCCTCGGGGAAAACCCTCTGGTCCTGAGCCACCACTGTAAAGGCCTCATATACAGCAGGCCAAAAGGAATCACGTTGGACGCCACTGCCATCAGCCCCAGCAACTTTTGAAACTGCTTGACAGTGAATGACTGGCCTAGTTTTACTCTCTTTACAGCTGACAGAATCGCAGCAATGCGCGTGGGTGAAAGCAGTGCCCGCATTGCTACGGAATCCCAAACCACGCCTAGAAAAGTGGTCCTCTGTACTGGAGAAAGCACACTCTTCTTCACGTTCAGCCTCAACCCCAACTTTTGAATATGCGCGAGGACGACATCTCAATGCCAAACCGCCATCTCCTGCGCCTGTGCCAGAATCAGCCAGTCGTCCATATAGTTCAGAATGCGTATGCCCTGCAGCCTGAGCGGGGCCAGAGCTGCATCTACGCATTTCGTGAACGTGCGGGGTGAGAGAGCTAGACCAAATGGAAGAACCCGATACTGGTACGCTTTGCCCCCGAAAGCGAACCTCAGGAACTTTCTGTGTTGTGGAAGGATGGAGACATGAAAGTATGCGTCCTTCAGATCTATTGTGACAAACCAATCCCAATCTGATTTGGGTCACAATCTGACTTAGCGTCAGCATCTTGAATTTTTGTCTCTCGAGGCTGGTCTCTGATATTTCCATTGCAACCATCTCGGTGGCCTGAAGCATACTGGCAGCACCTAACCGATCTGGCTGTGTTTCTAATCTCCTTGGAGTCTGCGAGTGTGACACCTTGTGTCCTATGGATTCACGAGCTCACTGGAAACCGCTGCGCCCCGTAGCACCAAGGGTGGCGGGGTTGGCAGAACGGTCCCCTGAGGGCAAGAAGTGGAGTGGGCACCGTATACTGAGGTGAACACAAATCCACCCCGCGGGGGGGCACCCTCGGAGACCTGACGCTGCTGGCATCAGGACCTCTTTTGGCCTGAAGCCTTCTTCGGCTGAAGCACGACCCTCAGGTCGGTCTTCGGCTTAGAAGGCTTCGGCTGAGATTGCCGACCTGGCCCACCCTATCTCTGAGGTGAAAAACGAGATGCGACACTCTCTTTTTGTTGCTGCCTGTACGAAGAGCTAGACGGCTGGGGCTGCTCACGCCCAGCAGCCCCAGACGGTTGGTGGCGGCGCAGGAGATATTTTTTAAAAGCCTCTGCTTGTCTTTTATTCTCCTGAAATCTGTCGACGACTTAATTTACAGCGTCGCCGAACAGACCAGTGGGTTCAACTGGCGCATCAAGGAGAAAAGCTCTGTCTTTATCCTTAATGTCAGATAAATTAAGCCACAGATGTCTCCCTGTTGCCACCAAGGCTGCCATAGACCGCCCAATAGCTCTAGCGGTCTCCTTGGTGGCTCTCAGAGATAAATCCGTGGCCCGACGCAGTTCTCAAACCGCCTCAGGGGCTCACTGTTTCACCGCCATCCAAATCCCCCAGCAGTTCAGCGTGGTATGCTTGCAAAATACTCATTGTATGCAAACACGCACCAGCCTGTCCTGCTGCCGTGTACGCTTTCCCCACTAGCCCTGATGTTGTCTTTAATGGTTTAGTGGGGAGCGTGGGGGCCTTCAGGGACGATGTCGAAGCAGGGGACAGATAAATAGCAAGCGTCTGATCCACTTTAGGCATCGCCCCATAACCATATTCTTTCAGCCCCCTTATATCACTATATGTTTTTACTTGAGGGCTGAAAAGACGTGATGAATATGGTTTCCTCCATGATCTAGACAGCTCACTGTGTAAATCAGGAAAGAAAGGAAGACCCCGTGGTGAAGGTGACACATTTGATGACAAAAAGCGGTCGCCTAACTTGCTTTTCGGACGAGCGCCTTGTTTCTCGGCTGGCCAATCAATATTTAACTTCGCCACAGCGCGAGTAATCACCTCCACCAGCTCTTTGTGTGCTGGGGAAAGAGATGGCGAATCATCTTCCCCTAATCCGCCGCTCAACACCTCCACCTCCTCAGAGCTGGAGTGTTGAAACGACGGGCTCTCACTCTGGGCGGAAGAAGCCGCAGCGCGGGCTTCCGACACCAGAGCTTGAGCGACAGATCTCTCGGGTGAAGGCAGAGAAAGAGCACTCGCGCCCGTCTCAAACCCCGCTGAGAGATCCATCTGCGATTCCCATGATGTCCAGAACCAGAGGGAACGCGATCCTGATCACCCTTCTCGAAGAGTGACAGGCGAGAGCGGAGCATGCGAAGCGGCAGCTTCTCACAATGCTCACAATCAGCCCCCTCGAAGGCTGACAGAGCATGCTCCACTCCCAAACACATCACACACAAATCAGGTGTATCTCCACCTGTAAGGAAACGGGACACGGAGGAGTACACTGTTTGAATACTGATGCATTCACCATTTTTAAACTGAGATATATTGTGTTTTTGACAGACAACAATAAATAGACAGAGACAGTTTTCACACAGATCGCTTAGCTGAGGCAGAAAAGCTGAAGTGCGATTGGACCGGAGGTATATTTATCCTATTTATCCAGCGCTATCACGCTGTGGGCGTTCCCAGAGCTGTCCCTAGTGGACGCAGTGTGAAATTCCCTCGAAAGGGAACAGCTTTGCCTCTCTCTCTCTCTCTCTCTCTCTCTCTCTCTCTAGGGACGCCTGCTCTTACATGCACATGAACTATAATGACACCCCATTTTTAATCTGTAGGGTTTAATATGGAGTTGGTCCACCCTTTGCAGCTATAACAGCTTCAACTCTTCTGGGAAGGCTTTCCACAAGGTTTAACGAGTTAACCCGCACCGGTTCGTGGGCGGGGGGGTTGACTTAAGTGGGCGTGTCTCTACTATTATTCACTTTTGTTTTATACAAACTATTTAATCAACCATCACAAACTATGCATCATTTGAAAGCTAAAACACTCGAGATTTATCTTCTGAACTCGTTTTTGCAATAAATACACCAGAGAGGAAAAGGTTAAATGAAATGCTGTAGCAGTAGCTATTTAAACATTAGCATAATGAGCATACTCATCTTTCATCTCCTATCGTGCAGATCAGATCGGACCAATCCAAAAACAACCGCATACATGTCCGTGTAAGAGTCCACTCTTCAAATGCATCCCACTTTTAATCCAAAACAACGAAAAATAAGGAAAAAACTAAAAATACTCCTTTGTTTGCTTGGGCGTTTTGAGTTAGAGTAATCAATCGTGTCCATTTTCAATGAAATAGTGATTCAAATCCGTTTCTGACGATCTCCCTGTGCTGTGGACTCTTCCTGTCATGTTAAACCCTCCCAGGTCTCTCTGCTTCAATCACAGGCTTTCTGAGGAGTCATTACACAGAGTTGCCGCATTACTCGCTCCGCCAGCTGTCAATCAAAGCGCGCGCATGGTTTTTCGTTGGATGAAGGCAATCAATGCCGAGCCAATGCCTTGCCAGCAAAGGTTTGATTGACGGACGTAGTAACTAATCACAAGGCATTATCTTACGTTGTGTTTGTAAGCATTATTGGTGAATATGCCTCTAGTCACAATCTCCATAGCAGCCAGCGCCTGCCAGTCAGATTGCGCAACACTGCAGTGGAGCGCGCAGGCTCTATGACAGACTGTTTTTATCAACTAAATGAGTTTTTACACTTTAAAATTCTGTAAATAGTTCATTTAGTTTTTTAGTAACTGTAAATGAATCATAATCAGCAGTTTATTGCAGATTTATTTGAATAAAAAAACTACTCTTTGCAATTACAAATGTTCTAAAATAAAAGCCCTTTTGGAAAGGACGCCTAGTCTTTTCTTGATATAAAAGCTTACAGAAGCTACATTTTTGACAGAATCATCCTCAAATTTGAATCAAAACATGATCAAACATTCAGTTTTATATTATGATTATTTTTAGGACCTTAACATTAAAATCTCACAATTTTTCCCTAAGTGAATAATAAAAAATAAAAAACGCGAGTCACTTACATATATATTTGCATGTATATTACTCTGTTCATAAACAACTTTGAGCTATTATGACTCTTGGGTAACACTATTTGAAGTGTCTACTTTAAAATAAGACCAGATTTATGAATATAGACCATAGGGTTTAAGAGCTGCAGACATTTTCATTTGGGAATGTCGTTTTCAGAAAATTTCAAAAATTGGGGTGCTGGTTAACAGGTTAAGAGTGTGTTTATGGGAACTTTTGACCATTCTTCTAGAAGCGTAGAGGCACTGATGTAGGAGACATCAGACATACGAGAAGTCCTAGCTCGCAGTCTCTGCTCTAATTCATTCCAAAGGTGTTCTATTGGTTGAGATCAGAACTCTGTGCAGGCCAGTCAAATTCCTCCACACCAATGCTCATCCATGTCTTTATAGACCTTTCTTTGTGCACTGCTATGCAGTCATGTTGGATCAGGAAGGAGCCATCCCCAAACTCTTTCCACACAGTTGGGAGCATGAAATTGTCTAAAATATCTTAGTATGCTGAAGCATTAAGTGTTCCTTTCACTGGAACTAAGGGGCCAACTCCAACCACTGGAATACAGCCCTACACCATAATCCCCCTCCATCAAACTTTACACTTGTCGCAATGCAGTCAGGCCATTCTCCTGGCAACCACCAAACCCAGACTCATTCATCGGATTGCCAGACAGAGAAGAGTGATTCGTCACTCCAGAGAACAAGTCTCGTTGCTCTAAAGTCCAGTGGTGGCGTGCTTTACACCATTGCATCCAATGCTTTGCATTGCACTTGGTGATGTAAGGCTTGGATGCCTTGGAACCCCATTTCATGAAGCTCTCTATGCACTGTTCTTGAGCTAATCTGAAGGCCACACGAAATTTGGGGGTCTGTAGCTATTGACTCTGCGAAAAGTTGCAGACTTCCATGGCCA
The DNA here is from genome assembly GCA_023029165.1 of Gobiocypris rarus. Classification (NCBI taxonomy): domain Eukaryota; kingdom Metazoa; phylum Chordata; class Actinopteri; order Cypriniformes; family Gobionidae; genus Gobiocypris; species Gobiocypris rarus. Next base: position 30,357,249 of record CM040915.1, on the reverse strand, counting down.
CAGGTGAAATTTCTTCACTACTAAATATTCATGATCAATATATATATATATATATATATATATATATATATATATATATATATATATATATATATATATATATATATATACATATACACTCGTTGCCCTAATCTTTTGACAAATACAGAATTTGGCAGAATGGATTTTAAAAAAATATATAGTCATAAAATGTAGCAATCTTGTATTTATTTAAGTTTTTTAAATTAACTTTATTTGACATATAGGTATTAAGCTCCCTTTTAATATATTGAATGTTTATGAAAACAAATTTGAAAACTTCTGCAAAGTCAGATGAAAAGACCTTTCTATAAAGAACCAAACACTCAAGAACCTTGTATAGCAACAACTATTTAATTCTCAAACTGTTTTCTTGGCTGTTCCAAAGAACCATTATTTTAAAGAGAGCAGATTGTACTTTTCAAAGACTCAGATGTTGCCAAACTTTTCAGTTCCCGAGACAACACTATTGTTGCCCCAAAATTGGCAGTGCAACTACAAACACAGCTTTGCACACAAAGGGGTTCAACCCAGGAATATACGAGAATGTTTTTAACATCTGAGGGAGCTACTGCGAGCAGATTTACTGTCATCCATCTTTTGAACTATGGCAGTTAGAGGCTGTGCCTTTAATGAAAAAGAAATTAACAAAGTAGATAAAAAAGGGATAAACTTAAGTATGCTGACTGCACATAACTCCATATCACTGTTGCTTTCTTTGGTAAGTCTGCCCAACTCAAACACATTTTAGTCCGCTGTGTTTGTGTTAGATAGTGAAATGAAAACGCTGTAAATACCACGCGTTGCTGCAGGCTAATATGGAAATCCTCACATACTGTGAGCTGGATTGCCAGAAGCAAACAATCATAATTCTTCACATCACTATTAAAATCATCACCACTGCAATGTTTAGATATGGATGAAACCCTATACTGTCTCAATACTGATCCCTTTCAGCTAAGATAATCCAAATATATAACATACTCACACAAGATTAATATGGAACAGCAGTCTAGGCAGGTTTAAGTGCAAATGGATTCTCTCTATCAATTTTTTTTCTTCATTTTTTATTTTTTTTGTAAGTGGGACCATCTGGTGGGTCCTTGTGTTAGGTAGAACCATGCAGCAAACGTGACCTTGGTGTAATGTGCATGAGATACGACCCACACACAGATATGGCCTGAAGTAGATCGCCCCTCAGGACAGCTTGAGGTGAGCTCGGCACCCACCATGAGTGACAGGTGTGGGAGGATAGGCACCTCAACCCACAGCCTGCTGAAAATAGCACCACACCACCCAGCTGTTCTTTTGAGAACAGAAAGAGTGTCATTCTTGGTCCCATATGTGGAATCTTTGAGATCATTTCGGCTGGCCCACAGTTTTTTAAACGTTTTTGATACAGTACAGTATTGCCAGTTATATGTCTGTTTTTGCTCCGACAAACAAAAATAGTGCCAAACAAAGCCAAGCAGTATCAGCTGTCACCAGAGTTTCATTTAATACATTATTTAATACATTATATATTAGTTATTGTCATTTGAAAGTAATTAGTTACATTATGTTTATATTACTGTCTCTGAATTGTAATGCATTACACTAAATTTGAATGACACTTTTGAGTTACTTTGACCAAAATAACTACAGAAGTATGACTATAGGCATTCTGCTAAAATGTATTTTATTGCTGCTCATTATACATCCAGTGGAGGGTGATGTGGTATAGCATAATGACTGTGTAAGGCTCACGCAATTCAATAAGTTTTCTGTTTTATAAAAATTAGTTTAATCACTAAATCACATTAAGAAATAAGTTTAATCACTTTCAGAGTCTGGTAAAATATGGTAGAGAGCTAGAGCTTGAGCCCACTATATTGCAAACTATAGCCTAATGACATGGCAAGATGCACAACCTCTTTTTCTTATCTTTATGTTTCTATTATTTTCTTTTCTTTTAATTCCCTTAAATATCCCTGAAGTTCTTTTCTGAAAAGTTATGTTTTGCATGCTGGGACCAGCATGGGATACTGGTGGTTGGTTTGCTGAATCACAGCATGGGATGCTGGTGTGATGGTGAACCTGCATAAGGTATGTTTTGCATGCTGGGACCAGCTTGGGATGCTGGAATGCTGGTATGCTGGTGGACCAGCATATGTTGTGTTTTGGGTGCTGGTATGATCCCAGCAAGACCACAACAAAACTTATTTGTTACATATCACGTTTCTTAGTGTGTGTTCGTAGTTAAAGACCAAGACAATTTTCCAAAATAATTTTAATAAATTATTAAATACATTTTACGTTTTTAATTAATCTATGAAGCCACTGTAAACTGTATCGTTATCTATTAGGCTAATTGTTATATTACAATGCTAGCTTGCTTTGTTTTAAATCACAACGCCTGACAGTATCACTGCTAAATACCTGTTATATTTTAGACGTTGCATCTATTGATTACGCATTATTTCTCACTGACATGCCCCCAACTTGTACAGATCAGGGCTTCAAGAAAATCCCGAACTTCCCACTGGTATTTAGGACTTTGTGGCAGCGTTCATGTGTGTTCAACTCGTAAATACAATCTATCTAAAAACTAATGACTAGGGCTAAGGGCTTTTATTGTCTCATCAAGGCAGCATCCATTTAATAATTGTAATACATGTAATAATTTACACTCTGTTATTACTGCATCCATGTTAATGTTAATGTATTACTAAGTATATATGCAAATAGTATGTATCTGTCAAAATAAAGTATAAATTGCATGTAATTGCTATTTACACATATTGCAAAGAACTGCTACTTTTACATGGTGTAAATAGAATATATCATTTTCACTTAGTATGCTATTTCACTTGAAGAAAATTATATTTGCACTTTTTTTGTAAATATTAATTATTGCTAAGAAAATATTGCTGCCTGCACATACATATTATTTTTCCACTCAAATTATGTCGTAATAACGAGTTATGTCTTTTTAACAACATATTTTCTCATAACAACGAGATCTTATGAAGTTAAAACTACATCATTTTCTCGTACTCTCCTTTATCCACAGCAAATTTATAGGATAGCCTATGTGCCTTTGTTACACTTCCATGTTTGAAAAGCAGAAGCAAGTTCAGCGTAAAATAGGCTCTTCCGCTGCTTATGTCAATGGCAGTGCCCATTAAGGCTAATGAATGGCATAATGTATGTTTGTTTTACATTTAAGCCTATATTTTTCATTCTTGTTATGAATATCGTTACATTTAAAGGATTTGTTCTGGAAACAGCCTAAAATAGCCTATAAATTCTCTAATGTGGTTAAAGCCATATTTGGTAACACTTTATTTTGATGGTCCCTTTTGAACATTCTGTTGACTATAAGTAACGTTGCACCTACATGTCAACTAACTCTCATTAGAGTATTAGGAGACTGTATATCTGCAAACACTTTATTACAATGGTCTTTCAACAGACTTCCTACTGACTATTAGTAACTTTGCAACTACATGTCAACTTATTCTAACCCTAACCCTACAGTCTACTAACATTCGACTAACACTCTAATGATATTTAGTAGACATGTAGGTGCAACACTACTTATAGTCAACAGAATGTGTTAAAGGAACAATCAAAATAAACTAAAACCCCATATTTTGTACACATCAAAATACAAAACATGTCCTTATTAGGAGAAAATATATGTATTTTTAACAAGAAAAATATGTTGAATGCCCGCTCGGCGTGCATGAGGCCCAAGCATGTCAAACAGCGATCATGGCCATCAACCAGACTAACCAGCCGACCGCACCCAGAAACAATACACTGGCTAGACATCTTGAAAAAGACGTGCCATGTGTAACTCTTTTAGAGAGGAGAAAGCTCTGCAGAAATGCAGAAGCGCCCAGGAGAACACACATGCTGTGCTAGATAACTGCACAGAGAGTAGAAAAGCTGAGGAAGGCAAGTAACACTTGGCTTCGAAGCAGAAACAAAATGCGAGAGTGCAGCGCAGCTCCTTATATACCCATGAGGGTGGGCGGAGTTGCACTATGCAAATACCGCAGACCCATGGCATTCTTATGCCATTGGCTCGTTTTGTAGATCTCTTAACAACATCTTTTCAATTGTCAAACTTCATTGTACCCAAGAAATGCGCTGGGTTACGACCAATCCTGGACCTGCGCGTCAAGATGTTGACAGCCAAACGCATTTTCAAATGCATTTGTCCATCAGATTGGTTTACATCGATTGACCTGAAGGACGTGTACTTTCATGTCTCCATTCTTCCTAGTCTACGATTTGCCTTCGAGAGGCAGGCATGGGTTAGCTCTGTCTCCTCGTGTCTTCACGAAAGTCGTTAAGGCAGCCCTTGTGCCACTCAGGCAACATGGGGTTTGCATCCTGAACTATCTCGACGACTGGCTGATACTAGCTCACTCTTAAAGCCAGGTTTGTGACAGGGGATCTCTTTTCTCTTTGTGGAAATCGACTCGGTCGCCATGTACACGCATCTTACGATCCAGAGCACAGTCACTGCTGACTTGTCTTCACCAATTCAAGGGCAAGAGTGCGGTCCCACTGAAGTTATTTCAGAGGCTCCTGGGGCATATGACATCCGCAGCTGCGGTCATGACGCTCAAGACTGCTTCATATGAGACCGAGTCTCAAGATGAGTATGGCAACAGGGCACGCTCTGGATCCCAGTCACTCAAGCCTGCCTTCAGACCTTCACCCCGTGGTCAAACCTCACTTTTCTACGGGCTGGAGTGCCACGGGCTGGGGTGCCATATCCAATGGACGTGCTACAGTGGGCAAAGGAAAGGAAAGGACCCCTAAGCCTATGACATGTCAATTGTCAAACATGGTGACAGTAGCATACATCAACCGAAAGGGTGGTTGCAACTTGCCTGCCATCTTCCCCATCTCCTCGCCCGCCATCTGAGGTTGCTTCGTGCCGTTCACATCCCGGGAGACCTGAATTGTGCAACCAATGAGCTCTCATGGTTTCAGCCACTTCCGGGGAATGGAGACTCCATCTCCAGACAGTTCAGCTGATTTTGAACCAGTTTGGCGATGGACAGGTAGATCTGTTGCCTCCCACAACTCTTCCCATTGCCGCTGGTATTACTCCCTGACAGGGGACCCTTAGCACAGATACAGTACAGCACAGCTGGCAGCAGGGCCTACACAAATATGCGTTTCCCCAGTGAGACTTCTCGCGCAGGTCCTTTTGGTCTCCCCATATTGACCCTCCTTCTCAGAGACGGGGCACCCTCTGGCACCCATGTCCCGATCTATGGAACCTACACGTGTGGGCTTTGGACAGGACGCGGCAGGTTTAAGTACCCTACCACCTCCGGTGGTGGCTACCATCACTTCCGCTAGGGCCTTGTCCATGAGACAAACCTATGCATTGAAGTGGAACCTCTTTGTCACCGGGTTTTGAGTTCATATTCATATTCAGGAGTTAACATTCTGCCATGCATGACACCTTTCTAAATTCTAACAGGCAAAGTGAATCGTTTGTTACCTTAGAGGTCCCTGGACACCTAAATTGAGGGTTCCTTGACCCTGGAAGTCAGGGCAGATCTAATTCTGAGGGTCCAGGTGTAAAACCAAAGACATATGAGGGTTATTTGCGTGCTATGCTTCCAAATTTTACCATGGGTGGAAAATTACAAAAGGAGAGTAGCTCTGACCTTGCTGTGGGGGAAACTATAAGAGAGCAGAGAAATGTTATGGGTAGCAGTGCACACTCTGCGGAATGACTGTCACTGTTTTCTTGCAAGATAAACCCGATTTATTTTCTTTTACAAAATAAACCTTTGTTAAGATGATTGGTGAAGGTTTGTCTCTTATTCAGTGATGCAACTAAGTTAATTTTTGCCACGACAGCTTCTAAGCGAAACCCCCATTCTGTCGCTAACTCGACGTAACATCTCCCTTCCCTTCCTTCAGGTAACAAGGGTTACAAACTAGACGTTCCTCATACTGAAAAATATCTCCCCTTAAAGCCATTTCAGAGCAAGCATGAGTTTATTAACAGCTAAAGAAAAAAAAAGCAGGTATTCAGAGAAAAGGAATGCTCATTAAAGCAATATCAAGTCTTTGCTCCAGTATATGTCTATTTCCTTTCAAGAGATCTCTCCTTTTAAAAGTAGGAATAAAGATAGATATTTTGGAGACACAACTAATAAGACACAGTGAAGCTGAACCTCATTTTAATTTCAGAGATTCAGGAAAGTATGTGAAGAACACACCAAAGAGGATAATTTCATACCTCTATGACAGATGGCAGCTTTTACAGCCTCATAAATGCTTCCTCTACAGCCACAGTCATCCAGGTTTTTATTGAGGAGAAACCATCACAACATCATATAACCTTTCAAAGGACACTGAGTTAATAAGTGTATTTTTAATGAAAATAAACTGTGATTATATGAATTGGCTTAACAGAATATGGAAGGATTTTGTTAAATCTACTAGCTATTAAATCATACTCTCTGTTATCTTTACTGTCTTGAGTAAATTACATCTGTAAACCAGTGATTGAGCGAAAGTTTTTTTTTTTTTTTTAACTATCAATCTATAGCAACGTGAGGTCAAGTGTCTTGCTCAAGGACAAAATGTTAATAGCTTATGGGTCAACCCGATGAACCTGAGCAGATGTTTTAGCCCAAGCGCTGTCATACCAGGAGCGTAACATAACCTGAAATTGTTGTTTAAATGGTTTATGTATCACCATTAATGTCTTCCCGCTGGGTGGTTGCTGTTGTTGATTTGCAGGTAATTAATAATGTTATTAAGTAGCAAAGTGAAATGTTAAACTGTGCAAATGAAAACAGTTTGGATAGTTGAAAACAGCATGGACATGAACTTAAAAACACTTTTTTCACCATGAAGATTTGAGGTAAAATATTAATAAAAAGTTTTTATGGTCATGGCATTTATTTGAAAAAAAAAAAAAAATACAGCAAAAAATTCTGTCATGAAATTCAAGAAGGCTAATAGGTCCTTAACTCAATCTGCTATAAAGTACTTTGTTCTCTATGGCACAGCTGATTGGTTCCTGATGCATTAATAGCCAATGAACTCGCTGCTCAGCCTTCTAATACTTCAGTGTTTTCCGTAGCAGTTTGCAGCACGCTTTAACAAACCCTCCATCTTCCCCAACTCCACATAGATCTGCTACGAGAAATTCATGCATGCTATTTGTGCAGCAGCAGCATGTCTAATATGCTGCAATAACAGTAGCAGCATAGCATATATTCCGCCAAGGCCAAATTCAATTAACATTGTCATATCCATAACCATACCACTTATGTCATGATAGAACTGTAATAATGTGAAATATTATTAAAGTAGGGCCTATAAATAAGTGTTGTATTTTATATATTCTAAAAAAAAAATATTACTGTGATGTAAAGGCTGAATTTTGTCAACCCGAATAAGCTGGCAAAATACAAAAAAAAAAAATCAATTACATACAACTTTTTTAACTAGCTAATTCAATAAATTATACATTGTTAATTGGTTACAATGCTTTGATAGTATTAGTATAGCATAGCCCTTACTAAATCCCAGTAAAATTTAACATTTAACAAATTTCTGCCCCTTCCCCCTCAAAAAACAAAAACAAAACTCAACATAACATAATAAAATAGAACACTACTAAATCTCATACTTAACATTAATCTTGCACAAAAATGATATAACACTTCATTCACATTTACTCTCCCGTTTGAGTGTCATGGCAAAGCATGCTGGGAAATAGAAATCCCAGCCCAGTTTCAATTAAATTTAAGTTTGTCTAAATTAAAAGAAACAAGTTCATAAAACCAGGGCCATTTCTAGCCATTCTGGCGCCTAGGCGAAATCAGTATCAGTAATCACTCACCTAAAGGATTATTTTCTCATTAATGCAATTATCTAATCAACCAATAACATGGCAGCTGATTCAATGCATTTAGGGGTTTGGATCTGGTCAAGACAATCTCCTGAACTCTAAACTGAATGTCAGAATGGGAAAGAAAGGTGATTTAAGCAATTTTGAGCGTGGCATGGTTGTTGAGTATTTTACAATCTGCTCAGTTACTGGGATTTTCACGCACAACCATTTCTAGGATTTACAAAGAATGGTGTGAAAAGGGAAAAACATCAAGTATGTGGCAGTCCTGTGGGCGAAAATGCCTTGTTGATGCTAGAGGTCAGAGGAGAATGGGCTGACTGATTCAAGCTGATAGAAGAGCAACTTTGACTGAAATAACCACTCGTTACAACCGAGGTATGCAGCAAAGCATTTGTGAAGCCACAACACGCACACACCTGTCTATATAAGACCTTACAGCTCACAGTGCATGTCAGAGCAAATTAGAATCATGAGGTCAAAGGAACTGCCTGAAGAGCTCAGAGACAGAATTGTGGCAAGGCACAGATCTGGCCATGGTTACAAAAAAAAAAAAATCTTCTGCACTTAAGGTTCCTAAGAGCACAGTGTCCTCCATAATCCTTAAATGGAAGACATTTGGGACGACCAGAACCCTTCCTAGAGCTGGCCGTCCGGCCAAACTGAGGTAAAGGGGGAGAAGAGCCTTGGTGAGAGAGGTAAAGAAGAACCCAAAGATCACTGTGGCAGAGCTCCAGAGATGCAGTCGGGAGTTGGGAGAAAGTTGTAGAAAGTCAACCATCACTTCAGCCCTCCACCAGTCGGGGCTTTTTAGAAGAGTGGCCTGACAGAAGCTTCTCCTCAGTGCAAGACACACGTAAGCCTGCATGGAGTTTGCTAAAAAACACCTCAGAGGACTCCAAGAGGGTGAGAAATAAGATTCTCTGGTCTGATGAGACCAAGATAGAACTTTTTGGCCTTAATTCTAAGTGGTATGTGTGGAGAAAACCAGGCACTGCTCATCACCTGTCCAATACAGTCCCAACAGTGAAGCATGGTGGTGGCAGCATCATGCTGTGGGGGTGTTTTTCAGCTGCAGGGACAGGACAACTGGTTGCAATCGAGGAAAAGATGAATGCGGCCAAGTACAGGGATATACTGGACGAAAACCCTGACTTAAACCCAATTGAGCATCTCTGGAGAGACCTGAAAATGGCTGTTCGTCAACGTTTGCCATCCAACCTGACAGAACTGGAGAGCATCTGCAAGGAGGAATGGCAAAGGATCCCCAAATCCAGGTGAGAAAAACTTGCTGCATCTTTCTCAAAAAAAAAAAACTCATGGCTATATTAGATCAATTAGATCAATTAGATTCTACTACTGAGCAAAGGGTCTGAATACCCAGGAACATGTGATATTTCAGTTTTTCTTTTTTAATAAATCTGCAAAAATGTCAACAATTCTGTTTTTTTTTCTGTCAATATGGGGTGCTGTGTGTACATAAATGAGAATAAAAATAACTTATATGATTTTATCAAATGGTTGCAATATAACAAAGAGTGAAAAATGTGAGAGGGTCTGAATACTTTCCGTACCCACTGTATATATATATATATATACAATCCCTAGTTGCTAAGAAATTGTTCTCAGACATAACTACATAATTATAACGTGTTATTATTACATTTCATGTGAAAGTAATAATACAGATTCAGTCGTTTTTTTTTACTCACTGATGCTTGAAGTTTCCCTTTAAATAACCTGACGCTATGCCCTCTGTGTGTATGACACTGCTTGCATTAAGCACTGTTAGAACTGAATGAATATATTCAGCATTTAACACCATCCGTAAAGATGCGTTATATTCGACAAAGTGATTTAATAAAGGATGCATTAATGTTGTGAATTAGCACATTTTATTATACCAGTTTTAAATTGGCCGTTAAAGTTTTTTTATAGGACAACAAAACACACTGATTCTTTTAACAATGCATCGGCACAAATACCTTTTGGAGGTGCAAGCAAAAGAATAAAGCTTTATAGAGTCAAAATATAAATGCACACTCTTGGAATGCTGAAGTGAGTGTGCCTTTATATTTTGCCTCTAACATGCTATCTGCCCATTTCACAGCATGATTTCTCGACTGCCACAAATACTAGCCTAACAAAATACAGATTTGTGTACTTTTTTAAAATTGAATTTAGCTTTATTGTATGGTTAAAAAAAGCAATACCTTGCCAAAGCATTGACCGAAAAGAATTGACATCCAAATGCAAACTTTTTTGACAGTAGATCCAATGGCATATAGGAATCATGAGATTAACAGTACTCTGATTCAATAGTGTGGGGGAACTAGTGGGGGCGGCAATGAAACAATTCAGATTACTCAAAAAGTGTCAGTTTTGTAAACTGAAAAGAAAAAAAAAGTTTATTTTTGATTGAACTAATTTGTTTATTTTGAGTTGGCTCTACTCAAACCAATTAATTATATTGAGCGTTAGGATCTTTGATGAAATCTTTTGTCAGTTCTTTACTGTCATCTTTTCCTTGCTGAGTAAAAGTATTAATTTCGTTCAAAAATCATACTGACCCGAATTGAATGCTTGTATATATGAAAGCAAAGTGTATATTTTTAGATTATATTTTAAGCTATTTATGTCACAGTGAGAGAAGTACAAACAGGGCCTATTATTTGTAAATTTAATTAAATTAAATTCATGTGGCTCTGCAAGTTTTTTGAAAATCCACATAAAATGGCCAGTCCTTTGAAGGACATTCCTTGGCTGATTTCAGAGCAAGTATGATACAACTTTTTGATGGATGAATCATTTTTAACAAACCGCTGCATCTCATGTAGGTTTCCACAGTAAAAAGTTCCAAAACATACAATAACTATTTTCCTTTTGATGCATTTTACCGCATTTCAGCCGCTGTAAGTACATTTTCTTGAGGGAATTCATCCTCGAGGGAAGCATCCCCCTCAGTTTGACAGGAACCGAATCCCCTCCCTGCTCCAGGAGACCTAATGACACCAGCTCTGTGACAGATGAAGGGCAAACATGTGCAATGGCCTACTTGAATGTTGGTGTGACTGATAGGTGCATCAATCATAGGGCCGATAATACTCAGAAGACACAGCAACTTTAAGAAAAGTAGGCCAAGGATTGGCACTTACAGTTGGCATTTTTGGTTTATGTGTGCAGCGAAGCCAAAACTACTTCAACACACCTGCAAACATGCATTCATTTCTACCTTTGAATATATAACAGATGCTTCTCTTTATAAAACAGACAGGTTTTGGGTGCTAATTGGTTAGTACAGTGTTAAAGCATTCACTATATGCAAAGCCTACCTTTTTGGTTTAATAGTATAATTGTATTTCCTGTAGCTATGTATGTCTATATTTTAATGTAACTTTGAAAAGTATGTGTAATTTACTTAAATACCTTGAAAAAATAAAAAATAAATATATTACAAAAGAGAATTTGCATCAACAAGGACATCTTTGATTCTCACACAATGTGCCTTACAATCTATTCTTTTCAAAACAGTCTCTTGGCTCTTGGCAGCCCTGATCTTGTGTTAAAAAAGACTTTCTGGGGGCTGATCTTTAATGAGATCCCCCTCCGCCAGCACTGATATGATGTCAGTAGGTGCATCAACAGTCTTACTTTGAGATAAGGCTCCGGTCCAAGTCAAATCTCATTTCGTTCACACTAAGTCCCTCTGTGATGATAACTCAGCAGCATATTTATGAGACGGGAGGGGGTCTGTTTTTACTGCCACACTGACATGGTGAAGCAGATGGCAATAAAATTCATGTGTCTGATGAGACTTTATTAGTCAAAGGCTTTGAGGCAGAGAAACATGTCTGTTGGATGCCATGTTTTTGCTGTTTGTAACCTTTAGATAATATTAGCTTTCATTTAATTTTGTGCCAAGTCTACAGTGCCAAATTCAGCTTCACCTCAGTGACTTCTGTCCAAACATGATGACCTTTTTACTGTATCAAACATTTCTCTTCTATCTTTTATAGTCGTTTGAATGGGTCTAAACCTGACAATGATAATAACATTTATCATTTATTGTATAAATTATTGTATTTCTTTCTAAAGAAGTAAACCGGGTCTTAATATGTGCCAAATGAATTCAGAAAACACCAGCAAATAATAAATAATAATAGTAATAATAATAATAATAATAATCGTCAACTGGCTCTCAGTATTAGTAGACTGTAGTGGACTGTTAGTAGACTTTTAGATTAGGGTTGGGGTTAGTAGAATGTTGATACGGTAACACTTTATTTTAGGGTTCAGTTATTAACTATTAACTAGTTGTTTATTCCCATGCATATAACTAGGATATTGGCTGTTTATTAGTACTTATAAAGCACATTTTAATGCCTTATTCTGCATGACCTTATTATACATCCCTTAATCCTACCTAATACCTAAACTTAAATGCTACAAAACTACCTTATTAATAAGCAGTCAATTAGGAGTTGCAAATTATTGAGGCAAAAGTAGTAGTTAATAGTGAATATGTGTTCCCCATACTAAAGTGCTATAGTCAGTGGAATGTATAAAGTGGACCGTCGAAATAAAGTGTTACCACAATTTTCCCCATTGTATTGTGCAGTGCAGCTGAAGAAATATTGTGATTTGCTATTTTTTGTATTTCAGTGGCTTATTGTGTTTAATGTGTCTTCAAAAAGTTTTATAAAGACAAAAAAATATAATATACAGATAAGCTTCTAATGATGACAGACTACTGAGCTTTTAGTAAAGTATTTGTATTGTACTGTACTCTTTGGATGTAATTGCTAGCATGTCAGATTATTGCGATTTAAGTCTTGTTTACTGGACCAGACATTATCAGACATTTTATTTACTTGCCTTGATTCTTACTCCCATTTGGCACCATAATAATTGTGCAACCTGAACGTTGTAAACTCTCCATGTGTGTGAAGGTGACATAGAAAATGGCAGTATGCCTCTGAGGGGAGCGTGTGTCATGTTTTTCAGCTGGATCAGCCTTAGAGCAGCCCTCAGAGAGATCCTGCCGTGTCTGTCAGCCTGGGCACTTCTCTCTACATGTCTTCGAGAAAAAAAATAAAACCCCACAGATCTTCAGCTGGGGAAAATCCTTTTCAAATCCAGAGGATATATGATTACAGTTAAGTATGTGACTCCAGCATTATCAAAAACTACCACATTGACATTTTTTAATATAAGAGTTTTTAATATAAAATAAATTACAAAGAGCTCACAGGGAAACTGAGGCAGAACTTTCTCTTCAGGCACACAACTTAATTTTTAAGTTGCATTATTGCAAAGATTACAGTGCCATCTGTCAAATTTAGTTCTTGTCTCTTCAGACTCTTCAAAAGGACCGGAACAGATTTTGTTCAACCAGGATTGTTCGACAACAACGTCCATAAAAAGTTTTTTACTAAGATCAGTTCGCACAAGCGTAAAGTAAGTAACTAGGTATATAATGGTCATGGGCTGACTGTGTAAACAGCATGAAAACAAAGGAGAATCAAGTCTTGTAATATCAACACTCCAAACTACACACAACATGACATAAACGAGAACGGACAAGAAATACAGGATAACACGGGGTATATACAGTATACACAGAGACTAACAAGATAACTAATCAGACAACAGGTGCTAAATGACTACTCAAGCACATATGAAAACTAGGTAAACACAATGAAACAATAAAATAACTAAAGCCGCTTTTCCACCAAAATTCCCCTGAAAAAACGTTTTTCCTCCAGACCTGTTCCTGTCAGTGTTTCCATTGCGGTCGAGGCAAATTAGTGATGTGAGACTGCACACGACTTTCCAGTTTTGGCTGAATTTCATCCTCCAGTTCCCCTTCCAGTTCCCGCTGGATTTCGACTTTCCAGTTCCCGATGGATTTCATCCTCCACATATTAGCTTAATAAAGCCTGAACCTCGTCGTCAGTCCATATTTGTTAAAATTCTGTTGTTGATTCGAAAAGCAAACAACTTTAAAAATGGTGGTTGAAATAAAATGAGTCAACAAATCAAAATGCTGTGTGAACTCAACCAATCAGCACCCAAGTCCCACCCCACGAAAGTTCCTGAACTACCTTATGAGCAGGGACTTTCTGAGGGGGAAATTTTTACCCGGAAGTTAATTTAGACCCTGGCCCCTATGGTCGAAACACACCAAGTACCACTCCAAGTCCCTAGTTCCTGGTGAAAGTTCCTGCAGTGGAAATGCGGCTTATAACAATAACATTTAAAATCCATCACCAAATTCATGTAATTATTTTGTATCGTTGTTTGCAAATACACTGTCATGCCAATTATGTCTGCTTAAGTATTTTAGAAAGCATTAATCTCTATTGCTAAATATTATTGTGAAATGTTTGCCGAAATGGTCTCTAGCAACACCATACACCATCAATAATGAAAAAAATAGATTTTTTCCTAATGGAAGGACAAAGACAAGAAAAATACAAAATCTTTATGGCAACGTTATATATGCATAGGGTACAAATACGTGTTAAAACAATCCATTCTCACTTTTCTATGTATACAGAGAAAAGTTGACATTTGTGTCCATCATGTGATGTCTTCCCATAAGTGGTTGATAATGAAATGTTTCCCACTGTGCTTTACATCAAGACGTGCTAGGTATTAGTGGAAATTGCTCTTTAGAGGTGATTTTCTATCACTTTTGCAGTCCCTGATTTATCACAATAACAATACTCTGTAGGTAGGAACAGAACATTTCCTATGGCAGTTAAAGGGCAACTTTTCCCTTTACTGAAGTGCTTACCTCAAAAAAATGCTGATATTTTAAAGAGTCATCTGAAAATTAGCCCAGAACTTAACCGAGTGATCCGTAAGGTGGATCAAAGGGGTAATGAAATGGCTGGGAGGCCTTTAAAGCACCGCTGCAGGATACAATACCAAGCATTCAAATAAGCTCACAGCATTCACCAAATTTCCCAAGTTCTAAAAGAAAACTATTACCGCAGCAAGTAAGCGACAAAGCAGGTAAAAAAATAATACAGTGCATTTTGCATTAAACACATGTTCCAGTATCAAGTTTCCTGGGCCTAAAGCACTGACGGAATCCTAAAAAGAATGAAGAATTTTTCAAACTAAACTGGTCGACTGAAGCAGGATATCTCACTTCCTGGACCCTTCACTATAAACAAATTCAAAGTATGTCAGCGCTTTTGAGGCAAAAAGTACATCTAAAAGATGCCAAGCATTACGACAAAGCATTCTGGACAGTCAAATAAATAAATAAGGAAGTGAAGACAATAACAGTTAGAAAACACTAACAGCAGTCAGTAAATGCACAGCACAGCACATCCATTCCAACATCAAAAACGAGTCGCATTTATAGGGATCTGATCCAGCTCGCTCAGGTTTATTTTTGTACAGTCTCTGACGCTAAGTATGCACAGGAGGATATTTCAAATGCCCAGGAGGATTTCCACAAGCGGAACACAGTATCTTGGGTTTCTCAGGCTTAGACAGAGGGAAAAGGTTTATGCAGGCGCTGAGATTATCAGGGCAGATTACAGTGATTGTCTCTGCACCGAACAATAGTCTGGGCACTGTGATAAGACCCCGCCAAATCGTCAATAACACCAAAAGATGATGGATGAAATGCAATATGACCTACTGTGTTTAAGTCCCTTCGCTGCCGCAGCGAGATTCCAAAACATTTATGCAGCACCACACTGTTTCATTCATTTCTGTTAAAGATATTTTAGTTAAAGAACTCATATAATATATACAGTTTGTTGTTTTTTCAGCATAAAAGTTGTATTTGTCTTAATACACTCCATATGCAGTCTGGAGTGCATTTGTTAATATAGTGCTTTTTCTTCTTCTTTCTTTTACCTCTGATGCAAATGAATGTCTGATATATTATTGTGTGTGGACTTGTTTGTTCACCAAATGTTATATGTCTTCAGGTAAACTCTCGGAGCAGTCTAGTTCAGTGATTTTTCAATTAGCAACACAGGAAACACTGATAAGTTGTTGTCTGCATCAGGCACAGTTTCAAATTATTGTTTGCCTCTAAAGAAGAAACCGCTATTTAAAAGAGAGGTCTTTCATTTACACGTTTTTTTTAAATAATAAGAGACATACAGACCTTCAACACGTAGCATATGAACCTCAATAACGGTGGCCATCAACAAAAGCATCAATAAAGTAAAAAAAAGTAGCTGTGAACACACTAGAAACTGTATCAGATGTGAACAGATATGTGTTAAATGTGCTATGCTAACGCTATCAATCATTGTATTACCAATTAGCACTGGAAGCATTTATTGATAAGCTATATTGATTTATAAGCTAGCCAAGTTTCCACTACTAAAAATATTTAAATTGAGATTACATGATCATTTTAAGTTAGTTTACTCAGCAATCTGCATGTACTGCTTACTTAAACTTTATATTTCTTAACTTTAAAAAATTATGTAACTGATTACCTAAAGTTATACCTAAGTTTTGCCAATTTATTCAGGTTTACAGAAAGGCCTGTTTTGTGGCAGTGTTTGCAAGTCTCAACCAAGGGCCTCGAACTCAAATAATCTGAGAGTCGCTAGCCAAGTGTTCTCCATTGGGTGCAGTCAAACAGTTATAACTATGAGTTTTTCGACAATCAAGAATTTTAACTATAGTTGCCATAGGTATTTGTAAAGACAGATTTTTAGGAGTTGAGCAATTTATCTCTCCCTCATCCATATTGCTTTGCATGCTTAGTGAACTAATGACTCCTGAAATTGTATTTCTCCATAGGTAGGCAGTTAGCATCTCAGAGAACAAAAGTGTACATCTGGCTTTTAATGTAATAGTCAGTTATTTATATTAAACGGAGTCAGGACTAAAATACATAAGTCAATTAAACCACATTTGTATATAAAATTACCAACAGGGAAAATAACATGGCTGGAGTAGCTGATCAAAAATAGAAATCCATCACATCAATGGTAGCCTAGTGTAGACAGTTCCATGCAAATAGTGAGAATTCACTTGTTTTTATTTAAGATTCAGTGTCCATTCGTGGTGAGTATTTTTCAGTGACTCTCTCTCTCTCTGCAGGTTACAAGTGGCTGCCTTTATAAGCAAGTCATGAATAATTCATTTTAAACGATTCCTTCAAAAACCCTGATTCATTCGGGAACAAAACAAGAGGCTGGTTTTATGAAGGAGTCATTGAATTATTCACTCAATTGATTGATTCATTCAAAACACTAATTCATTCAGGAAACGCCTGTTGCTTGTGTTTTGCTTGGAAACATGCAAGGGCTTTGCTGTCTTTTATTTGGAACTGTTGAAAACGATCACATGAGAATGCATTTTAATAGTACGAGTGTGCAATGTCATGGAATGTACACCCCAAAATGAGTTTTGCCGTGCATATGGTCCACAGTTTTTTTTTGCGTTTAGGGAGTGTATATACATGCTCTTGGGTAGGATGGGGGTGGGGGGTTTGTGCGTATAAAAGAACGCATTATATGCACGCAAAAAACCATATGCGCGCCAAAATACATTCCACAATATTGCACACTCTTATTATTTATACGTGAGATAGGGCTCAACTGTTTGCATTGATGGTGCAAAAATAGACAAAGTATCTGGCACATTTGGCCATAAAATGTAATTTAGCCAATTATTACCTTAATGTTTATTGGACTGTTATATAAAACAAAGTTTTTTTTTTTTTCAGAAAATAAGCATGCGTGATTAAGGAAGGCCTAGCAGACTAAAATTCGGAAATACAGAACTCTTGCATCTGTAATATTGCTTAAATATACATATAATACCATACTATTTAACAACCCCTTAAAGAGAACTGTACTGAGATAACATTAGAGCTGGCAGTTTTAAAACCTCTGGTATAAAACAGATGGATATATCTGTTGGCTGCACTAGTATTCGTGTGCTCAAGTAACCTAATGTATGAAACTGATTGGAACCAATGTTAAAATGTACATAAGGACAACGATTATTTGTTTGACAGTACATCACAGTACATCACTGTCACATTCACAAAACTTTGGCAAAATTTTTCAGGCAAAAAAGGTCTTGTCCATTATTAATAGTGTAGCAAGATTATTCAGAGCTCGCTTTTCAAACTAAGCAGGTTTTGTACGCCTAACAAACTTGAATCTGATGCAAAATCACATAGGAAATGTTTTGCCCCAGAAGAAATTCCAGATAGTGGAGATTCCTATTGTGATAATTGCATTTCGCTCATGGAATTGCGCCGAACAAAGGTAAATGTGACTCTTATTTACCAGCTTTTTTAATCTTTTTTTTTCTTCTCTTTTATCACTTTTCAGATCTGTCCATCCAAATCATCCAAAAGAGTGTGTCGAGTGTAACTCCGTCATTAATGCAGCTGAGTTGACTGAAGTACCGCTGGCAGTCAGCCTATGGAGCACCTGCTCTAGAACACCAGAGAGTGCAGCGAGGAATTGATGTGTGCCGACCCTGGGGGTAGCTCACTGCTTTTACCTTTGTTCTTGTTGTCAAATTTTCTGAATTTTTCTAATTCATTTGACAGCGCACCACTTGCTTTTCTCTCCCTTTTAAATGAAAGATCTCTCTTGATTCATCTTAAAGTTTTCTTTTTCAGAGGCCCCATTTCAAAGTCTAAAATGACAGTTACACAAAAGTTATTCAGTGCTTCTGGCAAAGCTGTTTTTATGAGAGCCTGCAAATTTATCCTCTCTCTCTCTCTCTCTCTCTCTCTCTCTCTCTCTCTCTCTCTCTCTCTCTCTCTCTCTCTCTCTCTCTCTCTCTCTCTCTCTCTCTCTCTCTCCCTCCTCTCTCTCTCTCTCTCTCTCTCTCTCTCTCTCTCTCTCTCTCTCTCTCTCTCTCTCTCTCTCTCTCTCTCTCTCTCCTCTTGTAATAAGTAATGATTAATCAACAGGAAACAGGCCTTGAACAAAAGGTAATAACTAAAAGGGTTTCATCGCTAATCATTTGTCATTGTAAGGTATGACAATAGACCATGATTGCATGTTTGTTCGTTTTCTGCTGTAATATTTCTGATGAATTCAGACTTTCAGTGATGAGAAGCAGTCTTTTCAATCAGCCAGAACCGCATCTACTATTAAAGATATTAATTTATCTACTTACGTAGATATGTGTTTCCAAGTTGAAGTGAGTAATATTGGTGTTAAAATACTTTATCTTAAGGCATCTAAATAGACAGCGACAACAGAGATGCAGAGACAGAGAGAGCAACATCGGTTCACACTTATGAAAAAGAAGTTTATTGAAGTGAGCTATTAGTATACTTCTTATACTATAACTAAACATGAGAAAGTATACTTTCTGTCTACTTTTTATACCTCTCAGAAATAATTGCACTTAAGTATACTTGAGGAAAAGTCTTTTGGACTATACATGTACTCAATCTTTTGATCAATATCTACTTAAAAGTATAACTAGTATACTTGGCTTGTAGTTGTGTTTACTCTTTTGATTGAGTAGCCTATTATATACTTTTTCGCATAGTTTTACATAATGTCTTATAAACTTACATTGTTTGAAAATATTGATTTATAAAGCTAATTCTGAGTATCTGAATTTTTGTGTAGACTAGTCCACTGGTAGTGTAATTTACTTCAAATCTTTACTCTTTCTCCGGCACTGATTGAATTTTGCAGCTATCTGTGTTTTCTCTGTTATACGGTATAGGGGGCACTATTACGCATCTTAATTGAGCATTAATAATCCTGTATTTGGTCCTGTCCCAAATGGCACACTTCACATGCACGATATGCGCCCTCGATGCACACTTTTACTGGTGCGGGCCCGACAGTCAAAGCGGCGTTACATCATGAATGTGCGGACTCGTATGAAGACTGCAATGGTTTGAGGTGGCATTTGAGACAGGGCCATAGAAGTTTGCCTATGCAAATGTAAAACAATTAATCAAACATTTAACAGCATATAAACCAAAACTGCCAATGTAACCTAATGAAATGTTGAATCCATGAAGAGGAAACATCTGTGAAGCTTTGGGGGTGTTGATAAAAAAGAAATGATGCATGAAACTTAATAAAAAAAAGGTATATTTCAAGTATAAAAAATAGTACTGAATATGAACACAGTAGTATATTTAAAGTTCAAAAAGTTGTATATAAATAGTAAACTATATGATGTTAAGTTCACTTAAAGAAAACCTACAAGTATAAAACTACTAGTATTTACTGAGAGTACACTTTAAAGAGTACTTTCATAAACAAAAAAAAAATAAAGAAATACTACAAATAGTAAACTACTAGTGTACACATACTGTAACTCATACAACATTATCTACAATGTTAGAAGTACTAAAAAAATACTATCTTCTTCTTTTTTCAGACTTAGTTTCTCTTAAATTCTCTTACCTCAGAATTAAATTTTCTGTTGTAGCTTCAGAAGATATAGCAACACAGACTGGAAAACCTCCATGTGGGATCGTAAAGGAAGCCAGAGGAAAATGAAACTGTCCTATTTTATATGTGATTCGTGGAACTATCCCTGTGTTACAACTACAGGTCCTTCTCAAAAAATTAGCATATTGTGATAAAAGTTCATTATTTTCCATAATGTAACGATACAAATTTAACTTTCATATATTTTATATTCATTGCACACCAACTGAAAATTTTCAGGTCTTTTATTGTTTTAATACTGGTGATTTTGGCATACAGCTCATGAAAACCCAAAAAATCTAAAATGTTTTGCATATTTCATCTGACCAATAAAATAAAAGTGTTTTTAATA
The DNA here is from genome assembly GCA_023029165.1 of Gobiocypris rarus. Lineage (NCBI taxonomy): Eukaryota > Metazoa > Chordata > Actinopteri > Cypriniformes > Gobionidae > Gobiocypris > Gobiocypris rarus. The sequence goes on along the minus strand of CM040915.1, from coordinate 30,336,569 downwards.
CAAAAAAAAGTCAACCTTCAAATAATTATGTTCAGTTACCAATACTTGGTTGGGAATCCTTTTGCAGAAATGACTGCTTCAATGCGGCGTGGCATGGAGGCAATCAGCCTGTGGCACTGCTGAGGTGTTATGGAGGCCCAGGATGCTTCGATAGCGGCCTTAAGCTCATCCAAAATGTTGGGTCTTGCGTCTCTCAACTTTCTCTTCACAGTATCCCACAGATTCTCTGTGGGGTTCAGGTCAGGAGAGTTGGCAGGCCAATTGAGCACAGTAATACCATGGTCAGTAAACCATTTACCAGTGGTTTTGGCACTGTGAGCAGGTGCCAGGTCGTGCTGAAAAACGAAATCTTCATCTCCATAAAGCTTTTCAGCAGATGGAAGCATGAAGTGCTCCTAAATCTCCTGATAGCTAGCTGCATTGACCCTGCCCTTGATAAAACACAGTGGACCAACACCAGCAGCTGACATGGCACCCCAGACCATCACTGACTGTGGGTACTTGACACTGGACTTCAGGCATTTTGGCATTTCCTTCTCCCCAGTCTTCCTCCAGACTCTGGCACCTTGATTTCCGAATGACATGCAAAATTTTAGCGACAGTCCAGTGCTGCTTCTCTGTAGCCCAGGTCAGGCGCTTCTGCCGCTGTTTCTGGTTCAAAAGTGGCTTGAGAACTTTTTGAATAGAGAACCTTTTCATGACATGCTATTTTTTTTAGATTTTTTGAGCTGTATGCCAAAATCATCAGTATTAAAACAATAAAAGACCTGAAATATTTCAGTTAGTGTGCAATGAATCTAAAATATATGAAAGTTTAATTTTTATCATTACATTATGGAAAATAATGAACTTTTATCACAATATGCTAATTTTTTGAGAAGGACCTGTATACCTGGTCTCCCCTACAAATGAGAAACATAGTTGTGAAATAGGTGTGCACAAAGTTTACTACTGTTACACTTATAGTACACTTAAAAGTATACTTTTTATACAAAAAAGTGAGACAATTTAGTCCCAAGCAGTACTGAAGTAGTACACTTACAAATACTACTAGTTCATTGATATAAATATACACTTACTACATATAATATACTTAAAAATATATTACTTAAGTATACTTCATAAAATAAACTAATGGTGTGAGTTTAGAGGCGAGACAATTTTTTGACCAATGGGAAATAGAGGAAGTGCTCAGAAAACCTTTTATTTTAAAATTCTTTTATACAAGTGGCATAGAAGCGTCACACTAAAGAACAGTTTAGTGTTCAACAGTTCACTCAGTGTATTTGAATCTTTTTTATTCTAATTCCCAGGACTTGGCACTCTGTTATTCGAGAGTTTTCAGCAATATAGCACAGTTCTGTTTGCTTGATTTAATGGTAGGCTGTGGGCCAGCCCATTGAAGGGAGTTTTATAGAGGATGAGAGAGTGAGGTTTTTATCGCTTCACCTGAGCGATGGGGCTGCATGATAAGGAACCAAAGATGATTTGTTTTCCAGCATTTCCCATTCCGTCACTCTCACTCAGTGCAGGAAATGTATGAGTCATTCTGCATCATTATGACACCTAGGTAATTAGCTGTGTGAGGTTTAAATGATTTAAGTCATGTTTTTTTTTGGGGGTGGTCATGAGTAGTTGGGTAGTAAGAGCTAAAATGATTACACTGAAATATTTCAAAATAATCTTGTTTCATGTCAGGATTTCAAGGAAGTAAAAAGAGACTTCAGGAACTGTTCACCCAGAAATGAATAATCTGTCATCATTTAAGGTGTTTTCATAGCTTTTCATACCTCATACCATACTTTTAACAGTGCACCATTGTAACAGTGGAATTTCTTCTTTATTTGGTTCAATTGGTAGGCAGTATTTCAAAGCATGCCAAAATGTTTTTATTAGGGTCACATGTGAGTAAAACTGTCCTCTAATTGGTCAGAGTGCTCCTGTGTATCTTCCTCATAGCATCATCCATCAAGATGGATTAAGATGTTAGCTCAGTGGGCTTATTGTGGCTTTACATGTAGCTGTCTTCACACACACACACACACACACACACACACACACACACACACACACACACACACACACACACGTTGTGTTTCCATGTTTTATGGGGACATTCCATAGGCGTAATGCATTTTTACTGTACAAACCGTACATTCTATCCCTCTACACTGCCCCTGCCCCTAAACCTACCCATCACAGAAGACATGCTGCATTTTTACATTTTCAAAAAACATCACTTAGTGTGATTTATGACCTGTTTTCCTCATGGGGACCAAAAAATGTCCCCACAAGGACAAGGATTTCGGATATTGCCATCTTTGTGGGGATATTTTGTCCCCATACCGTAGGGATTACCAGTCCACACACACACACACACACACACACACACACACACACACACACACACACACACACACACACACACACACACACACACACACACACACACACACACACACTTATACGAATGCAGCCATCATTTTTTAGATATAATTGATCAGTAAGAGCAGGAATTAAGGCTTCGTCTGGACAGCATTGCTGCAATGCACCTGTTTCGGACACAAGCAATTATACAACTTTTTAAGCTGAAGAGGCGTTCTTTGGATTTCAACTGCGATAACTAATGTGCTCACCCACAGAATCAGACACTGCTTTTTCCCATTATGAATTATGATTCCGCTTGGGTCAGATTGCTTTCTCACCACAACCAAAAAGGTCCAGAGTTAAGGCTGAGAACACCTCATTTAGGCTATATCAGACTGATTATTTGTTGCGGATCTGAGCATAATTGCCGTGTGCACATATGCCTAAACTAATCAAACTAAAGGAGAAAACTTGCCAGGTTCTGAAACAAATGCTCCAAATGAGCCAAGTGCGAAAGTGCCCTTAAGGGACCATTTACACAGAATGTGTTTTTGTGGTTAAGAATGCAAGATGGAGGTCAGTGAAGCAAAAAATAAAACAAAATAAAACAAGTTCTAGAGACATGGGCCGTTTCTCAATATTCATTGTTGTCTTACTTGTGTTCTTGTGGACTTGTGAAATGTCATCAGTCGCTGCCCAAGAAGAGCCAAGTACAGTTCAAATCCCCGGATGTGTTCTTGATCCACCCCTTTTATTGAGGATTCATCGAGAGGTGACTTGTGAGGACTTGAGTGAGCCAGGTATCCCTGAACGCATCTTTCACCAACCAGCAAAACCTGCATAATTGAAAAAATATTATTGTGTCACAAAATGTAGTTTTTCAGGCAAGCATGTAGTTGTTTAAAGCTCAAACCTGTGGTTTATTTATAAAAAGAGTGTGTTGTGAGATCCAGGCGCTCAGCTCTCATTAACCAACCGACTGGAACAGCCTTTCCTCGGCTAGTCCTTCTGATGTTTGCCGCTGGCTCTGATGTCTCTATAGTGGTTAAACATGAGATGTAATTTGTCTTGTGTATATCTAACTGATGATCTTTGGTCTCATGAATCTATAATTTGTTCCCTAGCAAATCGATTTAGCTCAGGGCTAAGTGAAGTTTCATAACTTTATATATTTAGGCTATTTAACTTCACAAATGTATCCTACTAGAGCGATGACTTTGTACAATTTTACTGAATTGTTGACTTTATTTCTTATTGTATAGCTTCTTAAAGCTTTCACTTATACTTTTATAATATATATTATTGATAATTAAAACAAAAATACATTTATCAAAAAGAGAGGGTTGTTTTATTTCATGTTTCATTTTATTACAATGAAGATAAGTACATGCACATATTGCCTGAACAACATATAATGTTTAAAATGTAAATAAAAAGAGGCAGGTTGTGTTTTATATTTAGGTTTGTTATAAATATATATGCAGTGAAGAATGTACGTGTTGCATGAATCACTGCATGTATATTTATAACAAAACTAAAAACAAAACAGTTAAAATAAAACTGTTGTTTTATTAACATATAACGTATAACATATTTGTTTTATTTAACCCTAATCCTAACCCTAAAATATAAATTATACAGAGTTAACCGGAGTAGCCAGAGCGAGCTGAGTGACGCTATCAAGACTTGCGTCCTGTCCATGGGAGTCCAAACTTTTACTTGGAATTGAGAAACGCCTGTGTTTTTTAGAATTAGAACTTCTTTATCTTGCCGCATTTTTTGAATTTTCTGGTTTCTTTTTTTTTTTTTTTGAAAGACAAGCTTTTCTTTGCAGTATGTTCATGTTCAACTTTTTGCCAGAGATCAAGGCGACTTGAGTTGGCTTTCATCACCAGATGCAGGGCCTTAACAACTTAAATTTCTGTCCTTGCTTCACATAGCTATCTATCATGGCTTCAGAAGACTAGATCACAAGTCATGTGAACTACTTTTATCACACTGTACTTGTATGATACTTTCATACTGCTTTCTGCTTGAACATTGACTGCCTCATTTATAGTCCCCATTCATTATAAATTAGGGGTGTAACGATATATCGCGATATAAAATGTGTCGATGTATCGTTGATGGAAACGATATGATTCGCGATAGATAAATATATACTCAACTTGCTGTAGTAGGCCTATTTATAAGGTATAATTCACCCAAACACAAATTAATAAAATGTACCACAAATGTAAATTCTGTCATCATGTACTCACCATCAAGTCGTTTTTCGTTTAACTTCCAAACACAAATGAAGATTTTCTTTATGAAACCTGAGGGATTTCTGTCCCTCCATTTTTAAATTCCATTCCTCTCAAACTTAAAAGATGCAAAAAATGTCATAAAGGCATCGTAATAATAACTAATTGAGTGGTCTAATTCAAAGTCTTAAGTCTTCAAGTCTTCTGAAGAGACACAATGGCTTTATAATATGATGAATATATTTAACACGAGCATACTGAAGTAAACACGGATGTTCAAATGACTGAGTGACGCGCGAAAACAACATGAGAGGGAGTAAATACAGATAGTTTAATTCTTGAATGAGCTAAACATTTACAGTTTGAGAGCGGTCATTTTGACACTCTTTCTTGCGATTAGAACTGTGATTGATTGCATCTTCTGAAGTCCACGTGCTGCCGGAACGGCACTCTTCAAAGTCAAAGCGCAAACATTATTTAAAGCGGCACTCCTCCAAGGCGCAAACAACATTTATATCACTATATCACATTTAGTTTTAGTAGTATGATTATTCAAATCAATTTGGATGGTTCATTCATACATACTGTATTAATAACACACACACACACACACACACACTTATGGGGTGAGAATGCTGCCTGCATTGAAAGCGCGAGTAATGCGTGAGGGAAAAAAATAAAGTTTACGGAGTTGCAGTGACATTATTACATTAATAATCTTATTACATAGAATCATACAACGACTATATACATAATGTTGAATATATGATAGGGAGAATATTTGCTGGATCTGTTAATAATGCACAAATAATCCAATTATTATTTTAATCATAATACAAAATAATATATATATATATATATATATATATATATATATATATATATATATATATATATATATATATATATATATATATATATATATATATATATATATATATATATATATATATATAAAATAGTAAAAAAACAACAACTTTATTTATATATATATATATATATATATATATATATATATATATATATATATATATGAGCAAAAATATAAAAAATAGTAAAAAAAACAACAACTTTATTTTGGCTTAAAATATCGTGATACATATCGTATCGTGAGTTCAGTATCGAGATACATATCGAATTGTGACACGAGTGTATCGTTACACCCCTATTATAAATGCATGGAAAATAGCAATAGTACATTCTTCAAAATATTTCTGTTTGAGAAGATAACACTTAGGAGTGAACAATTCCTTTATGCTTATATATGAACACTATAATAAACATAGCTACAAATTTGCTGATAATACTTAAAGTCATGTAGAGTTTCCTGATCTCTTTAAGAAAATGCCCTTGGGGAACAAATCACTCATTAATATGACTCCGCTTTACCGTGTACTTCAGATTTGTCAAGTGAGAACGTGCCTGAAAGTGAATGAACTGACAGCTAATTTGACGTCATGGAGGATGTGATAAGAAACTTTTACCGTGGCAATAATTATAAGACCGTACTCGTTCTAAAGCTCAGTAATCCTCATTTTATTATTAGGTGTATTTCCTCAACTCTGCTGTGGTCTTACTGGCAAAGACTATAGACAAACATTCTGTAATCTAAATCCAGCAGAGACTAAACTGTTCCCAGCACAGCGTGGTATTAGGGCCGGTCCCCTTGTATCTACTACTCAGAGAAACCCACCTGCTGAGAAAAGATCCATGAGTTTCTGAATAAGCCTAGCAGGATTTTCAGTGACGCCAGGCTGTTTTTCAAGTCTTTGTATGTTCTTTCTTCCAGCTCTGTTGGTGTCCCAGTCATTCAGTGAAAGTGCATTAATTGATTTGGTGAGTGCCTAAATAAAGGACCTGAAGAGGTTTCATGGAAAAGTGGCCATGAAAACCTTGATACTCTTGACTTACATGCCCAGAGTCCAAAAGCTGTGAGAAATTTTGAAGTTAAAATGTTTTAAAATTTCCTATATGGAGTCCGGTTTGTTGAATTCAGTACTTTGGGAGGACATGGTGTTGTTTCACTTCAGCGGTTAAAAAACCCTCAAGAGTGTAAGCAAAAAAGTCCATGTAGTTCACTAAACATTTTCCAAGTCCTAACATTTAAGCAATTGAACTTTAAAAGCATGCCATTGTTCTCCTTTGTGCCATCCAGCACTTCATACTCCAGCCTACCCTTACGAAAAAGAAGTACACTTCAAGTTCATTTTATAAAGTATATGTAAAGGGTACCGTGGCAACGGCACCGTGGTGAACAGATTGACTGCTGTAACACAGGAGAGAAACGAGGAGACAGTGTGTCAGGTTCGAGCTCTCTGTAGTAATTTATTCAAGAATTTTCTTCAGCAAACACATCTCTATTATTTAGAGTTATTTTATGTTTCATATATTACATATTCAGTGCCTTTTTTTCCACATTACAATGAATTCCAGTGTCCATGTCAATACAAAATCCATAATAAAATACACCTCTGAGTACCAATGGTAATATTCACCAAAAAATTATCAAAGACAGTTGCAGCTGTAACCTTAACTTTTTATTTGTGTAACCTATATTTAATTATTATTATTTGTTTTTAAATAATAATAATAATAATAATAATAATACATTTTATTTATAATGCACTTTACATTAGGCAAAATCTCAAAGTGCTACAGATTTGAAACAGTCAAAAACTAAAATAAATAAATAAAACAGAAAAATAAGTAACATCAAATCAATTAAAAGCTCTCCTAAAAAGGTGGGTTTTAAGTCCACGTTTAAAAACATTTAAAGTCTGTGGGGTCCGCAAGTGGTCAGGGAGAGCATTCCACAGACTGGGGGCTGGAGAGCAGAAGGCCCAATCTCCCAAAGTACGGAGATTGGTCCTGTGAGTCCTGAGAAGACAAGCCGAAACAGAACGGAGGTTACGTGTGGATGTTTGTGTAGTGAGGAGTTCCTTGAGATAGGTGGGAGCGTCACCATGGATGCACTGGTGAGTAAGGAGGGAGATCTTATACTCAATCCTGAGCGAGACAGGAAGCCAGTGGACTGTTTTGAGAATGGGGGTGATATGCTCGTATTTGCACACCTCATCAGGATCCTAGCAGCACTGTTTTGAATATACTGCAGCTTCTGGAGATTTTTGCCATAGATGCCGATAAGGAGTGCATTGCAGTAGTCCAGCCTGGAGGAGACAAAGGCATGGACAAGCTTCTCCGCATCTGCCAGTGTTAAATAGGTAGTTAACTGATGCCGTCTTAACAATTCTAAAATTCGTTTAAAGCTTTATGGATTCAACTGACTTTATTTATTGATTTTTTTATTATTTGATTTAGTTTGATATAAAATTATAGTACTTTTGAATAAATTTTATTTATAAAATTAATTTATTTTATGTAAGTAGCAGATCCTGCCCATGAAATTGTGAATTTATTGCACTTATTTTGTTTATTCGGATTACACATTTTGTGTGTTTTTTGAACCATCACAGTATTTGAAAATAGCATAGATATTATTATATTGTACATGCAAGGAAAGAGAGTCGCTGCATGAGGAGAGTGAGTCGCCCTCCGCGTAAGGAAAGTGAGTCGCTCGCCGTGTGAGGAGAGTCGGTCGTCTGCCATGTGAGGGAAGTGCTTATACAGATCCACCGCCGGACTATCAGTGGGTAAGTCAGTAGCCACTGGCTTTAGTATAGTGATTTCCCAATACAAATCATTAGTCCTATTTTTGGACCTTCCCACTCGCCATAGTGCGCGTTGCCAGTAGGCCGTTAATCTGCCGGACTTTGCCCTCTCGTTTCAAATTGTTACCAACAAAATCAGAAACAGACCCTAACGAAAATTACTTCACTAAAGCAGTTCAATCATATGTCAAACACATTTAACATTGCTAAATTATAGTTCTGATGGGTTTTTGTCATAGACAGTAAAAGAAATGGACACAGCGATCCCATTGACTTCAACGGAGAGTATTGAAGTCATTTAGAAGCACTGACTTCCTGATGGCTGAGCGTACTGCGCAGACTCAGACTGAGCTTGACGACGTAGACATACGCAACCTGTTCTGGCAGTTGTAAATTCTTTAGTAGCTATGCAAATTGAAATCTGAATCACGTTGTTGAAATATCTTGTCTCGTTGTTTTTGGCTCTCTATGGGCTTCTCCCCATGCTTCTCCATTGACTTTTTCGGACTCAATGCATCCACGTCCCCCCGATTGCCTCATAGACAGTAAAAGATTGCCTGCGAGCTTTTCCTTCTGCATATATGGTAATTTCTCTACTATGCGACAGAGTCGCGTTGGTTATGACGCAATCGTTAGCCTATTAGTTTTTACAAAAATGGTTTCTACGGGGAGATAGTGTAAGATACAAGGTAATGGAGCCTATTATATATCGTTGTGTTTCTTTAGAAATAAACAATGGACAAATTGAGTCTTTAAACGCCTCAGATGTTAAGTTATTCACTGTCAAAGTGACGCCAAAATGAATTGGAGTAAATGGGATGCTAACAGCAGGTGATGGCTTGGTTAGCAATGGCCGCCCCCATGCTTTCTGGGGGCTGGATTACCCCCTTGGTTTTTGTACATTTACCAACCTTTAATACAGGAGAGAAACGAGGAGGTTCGAGCTCTCTGTAGTAATGAGAAACCCACAACTCACGCAGCTAAACCCGTCACTCGATTTCGCCCCTGCTGGCTCGGAGCAAACACTACACACTTCACTTTTTGAAGAAGGAAAATCATATTAAAATAAAAACCTGTGTGATACTTTTTTTCAAAAAGAAATACAATAACTTGTACAAATGCACTGATAAATAACTCACAGCAAGACCAATAACATGCTTTAAGAAATTAAATGAATGCTGACTTTTAAACAGAATATGGTGCATTTCCAGAATTCTTGCAGCAATTACAGGATAAAGCTGGAAATAGGACTGAATTCACAACCAAATTTTGTGATAAAATATTGTGATAAAAAAAAAAAATTTTGGGAATGCTTTATTTCACAAACAACATTAATTCTACTGGAAGTGGAATCTAAAGTGCCTGAACAACAGCAAAAATTATTTGCATACATTTATGCAAAATCTCTACTGTCATTTAGCACAGCTGATTCTCTATTACTATGTTTGTGCCATAGTTTTGAAAGGTTCAGGCTAACCTCTCCACCCATTCTTAAATTTGCTTCCATTAAAAATGCATTAGCAGTGAAAAAATCCTACTTAGTCCATTATCAAATGGGACTCAATGGATCCTCTGCCATGTGTTTCAAACCATCCCACCCATGATAAATAAATGAAAGCACACATAAACAGCTCTCATTTATAACAACGCCTCTAACAAATGGAGGGAAATCAAAGCTGCACATGTCACTTCGCTAGAGAGGGGTTTGCTCAGAACCCATTGAAATACAAATGGCATGTGGTAGCTTAATGGTTTAGGCATCTGGATTGCTAACACAAAGACCCCTTTACACCTAGTATTAACATCCGTCAGTGATCCGATCAATGAATACAAATGTAAATGTTTTGCGATCCGATCACTCAATCACATTATAGACAAAAACACATGTGAGCACAGTAAATGTTTTATTGTAGATGTTAATGTATCCAGGGCAGCTGCAAAAGACTGGCTATACTTACCTGTGAATCAACCACTCTGCTAAAACAACGGCTTAATACTTTACTATACTATTTAGGCACGGCTATATTTTTTCCTCTTTTTGAAAGTCATGTAAATTCTGTCATGGATTTTTTCTTTTGCTATTGTCTTAGATCTGGAAGCAAAAGCCGCAGTTGCTGTACTTTTCAGTCAACCACTAACTTTGTCCATCTATGATGAAGTATACTTCTATGAACATCTATGTTAGTAGGGTCCAATTGTAAATTTCCATATACGTACTGTGCCCTCTAAACTTTTGGAAATTCTCTGTTTCAAAATGGGGGTTTGGACATAATATCAGATTAAAGGTCCCGTTTTTCATGTGTTTTTGAAGCTTTGATTGTGTTTACAGTGTGCAATATAACATGAGTTCATGTTTGGCATGTAAAAAAACAGTATTTTTCACACAATTTACTTATCTGTATACCGCTGTTTTCACTGTCCTAAAAATGGCCTGATGTTTTCCTTGTTCTATGAAGTCCCTCCTTCAGAAATACGTAACGAGTTCTGATTGTGCCAGCGGTTCCCGTGTTGTGATCCGACAGCAGCTTAGCGCACGGAAAGGTCACGCCTCTTACCATAACGGGGAGATGCATGCGCTCAATGTTATTGTAGACATGGCGACAAACGCACTCTACAAACGCAACCCTTCCTCTTCTCCACGTATTTTTTTACAGTCTATGGTGGGAGAGCAACAAGACCACGCCCCCTTTTTTGCGTATTCTTGTGGGCGGAGGTTTGTCAACAAACTGTTCTAGGTGACGTCATTAAAGCAGGAAGTACAGGGATGTAGTACAAACCGCTGTTCGCTGTAGGCTGTGAAAGGGAACTTCTGTTAAATAAAATATCTCGCTTGGCATTGAACTTTGAGCTTTATAATTTTACACGTATTATTTATTATTTATAAAAATGGGATCACGAAGAAAAGGACTTTAAATACGTATCATTTATTAGCCTAAATGTAACAAAACTTGCAATTATCATTGAAAATCAGCAATATTAATTGTTTATTACATAATAATGCAGTATGCTATGGAAGTTTGTTTCCGCCACAAAATTAAACATTTTAAAAGATAATTTTGACTTTTTATCTCACAATTGTGAGTTTATGTTAGCCTGATGTCGTCATACTCAATTCTAGTCAGAATATGAGTCTGATACTGGTCCCTTGGGGTGTGTTTCAACCTAACCAGGAAAGACCTTAATTGGATAGACCTACAACTAATCAGAGCAACGGAGCAACGCGTAACGTTAGTTGTCAAATGTCAACAGAACGCAACTGCACTGTGTTGCCAAGTCCGTGTTTTTTCCCGCTGGATGTTTTCCATGTCCGTGGGTTTAAGCGACCGCAATTATGTGATATATAGACCCAGGAATGCGAATTGTAGCAGGCAACCTTGCCAAAATAACATATTTTACCCCCCAAACGCCATTTTTTTGTGCATTTGTGAGTTTATATCTCACACTTCTGACTTTATAACTCACGATAAAAAGCAGAAACAAGCTTCCATAGTATACAGTCATGGCCGAAAAGTTTTTGCAATGACTCATTTTCCAGCATGATGGGGCACCATGTCACAAGTCAAGAGTGATAATGAAGTAGCTTGAAGATCATTTTGGGTCTCTGGCCAGGCAAATCCACAGATCTTAGTTTGTTTCAACACAAGATCATAAGGATTTATTCTGATATTGTTTAAAACCTCTTGTCAAACCCCACAAGACTTTACCTTGGATATCCCTGGCATCTACAGTACCTGCCAAAGAAAAAACACAGGACCAAAGTAAGAGACTTAAAAAAGAGACTTTTTTTTGGCCCTCACTTGGGCACTTAACCTCAGATTTAAGCAACAGATTTCAGGCTCAGCGTTTTCATTTCTTTTCTAGTTGCCTCCAAAGAACGTTCACGGATGAAATGAATGGCCATGTTCTGTGAAGTATATGATTGTGTGATAAAATCACATCAGATTCCAGATGTTTCAACTGCTGCTGTATTATCAGAAAAGCAGATGCTTAAAGAGCCTGGATAAATATGAAATATTAAATATGAAAGAATGTAAGAAACCCCTTATGTATCTATAAGGAATATGTGAGATGTTAATAGTAAAATGTTCATTTTCAGTCACGCACATGCTGCGGCAGTGATGCTAGCCCTGTCGAAGGTTAATAACAACCCATGGAACTATAATTAAAGAACTGGGACTTGGCAGTATTCCAGTGCAAAACATTATGAACCTGAAGAGAAAACTACCATTTCCAATAATTATCCAGCATGCAGAAGCCAAATTGTTTTAGAAACACCCTGGGGCAAAGACAAAATAATGATGGTCATCAAACAGGTTGTCCTCATCTTTTTGCTAACCATAACTTACTGTAAATAAAATAAAAAAAAAACAACAAAAAAACCTTGTCTTTATCACGCAGTAGTGGTTAGAACAGGCTGATGATGACTATTCCCTCTAGATGACTATTCCCTCTAGTGACATTGAGTTGTAAATCATTCTCGTGTTACATGTTGACCTCTATTTTGACATAACTGCATTTACATGAAGTTGTTATCTTCAGATAGACACGTCCCTTGGGAAAGTCAGCGGCCGTTCTACAATGTGGTCAGCACTGATATGAAGAAGAATATGGCTGTGTGTGTGTTGAATACTAAGCAATGCAGCATATGGACTGTGATTTAATTCAAATCACACATTGAGAGATTACCGTTTCGTAATAGATTAAAACTCTCTATGTCGGATTTAATTTCAAATACATCCTTAAAATACATGGTTATATGAGTTAAGTCTATAAATTAGCTGAATATTATTTTCAATCATTCTACATGGACATAACTTATAACTAAATATTCTTTGTAAAATTCTGTTGAACAATAAGCATAATGCCTATTTAAGAATATATTATAGCCTCCTGTATCATATTTAATATGCACATTTCTAGGGCGTATAAATGATTAATATGACCAAAACTCTGAAAAATGTCTGAAAAGGAGAAAACGGAGATGTCTCGTCGGGAGACCGAAGAATAGGAATCTCGCTAGCGAGAGCCAATCTACTTTGAGTGTAACTAAATGAGCCAATGCACATTAGCATGCAATGATTGCACCAGCTGCTCTTGTCATGCAGTACAGGTATAAATACAGGTGCTTGCATCAAATTAGGTTTTTGCTGAGGAGCTGAGTAGGTGAACTGAGTAACTGAGACGTTCTCATTCGTTCTGTCACTCTCAACGACGCGTCGGGAGACCAACGAATAGGAATCCCTACCAACCCTACCGCTCTGGCCCCTTCCAGTGCCCTCTGTGAGCCTCTGGGCTCTCTTACCTGAAGAGATGGGGCTCACACAGAGAAGTCCATCACTGCTGTTCTGCACGACCCACTCAGTGACTTATTGGATAACATTGGGAAAGCATGCCTTCTAGTAGGAAGAGCAACACTGCAGAACCCACATCGTACCCCGAAGGAGTTATGTGGATTATAACTGCTGAGCCATAGCCCACAAGAAAGAGGGAGCTCCAGCCCTACTGTAGGGGGTGGCTCTAACAAAGGAAAGACACAGGTTTCTGTTTAGGAGCAACCGTGGAATAACATATGGGATTCCCACATGGTCACTAATACATACCCAGCCCAGTACCGGTTCTCAAGGATTCAGCCACAAAAGGCCTGATGTTTTTCCACGTCCAGTACCGAGGGTGATGGAGGACTCGACAGAGTTTGGTTCTGGAGAATATAAGCGCCACAGTTCAGGGCGCATAAGCTGATAAGAGCCTGAGCCTCTCAGTGCTTCTACTCATTTGAGGTGAGAACACAGGAGGAACCTGGCTCTATACGCAAGCTATTGAATAGTGAACGTGTTGGGTGTCGCCCAGCCTGCAGCTCTACCGATATCTGACAGCGAGGCACCATGTGCAGTGCCCAGAAGGGATGCAACACTTCTAGTAGAGTGTGCTTGCACCCTAAGCGGACAGGGCAAACCTTGTGCTTGGTAAGCCAAGGTGATGGCATCCACTATCCAGTGGGCCACCCTCTGCTTGGAGACAGCCTTAACCATCTTCTGACCTCCATGACAGACAAAGATCTGATCTGATGTCCTGAAGCTTTGAGTTCTCCATGTACAGTCACAGAGTGCAGACAGGACAGAGCAAAGCCATAGCTGGGTCTGCTTCCTCCAGGGGCAGTGCTTGAAGGTTCACTACCTGGTCCCTGAAAGGAGTTGTTGGAACCTTGGGCAAATAGCCAGACTGGGGTCCCAGTACCACGTGGGTGTCATCCGGCCCAAACTCCAGGTACAATTTGTTGATGATATATTGATCTATATGATTAATAGATTAAGTAATCATTAAATTGTTATTAGTTAAATGTGTCATATTGTATTAATTCCCTAATAACATTATATTAACTAATAGTGTAAATTCATATGTTAATTACCACAGTGGTCAAAGCCATGCATTTAAACTTCCAGTTATCTGCTTTAATGAAAAGTGCAAAGGTATTATTCTGCTATAACTTTACTTTTGGAGGCACATGACTATTAACTAATTAAAAATTTATTCAAAAGCCGTAACCACAATGACTTTTTACTTAACAATTAGTTATTCAAATGTCAAAATGTTCACTTTCTCCCTAATATATCCCACCCACTAACAGGTGCCATGATGAAGAGATAATCAGTGTTATTCATTTCACCTGTCAGTGGTCATAATGTCACCTGTTAGTGGGTGGGATATATTAGGCAGTAAGTGAACATTTTGCCATCAAAGTTTATGTGTTACAAGCAGGAACAATGGGCAAGGGTAAAGATTTGAGTGAATTTGACAAGGGCCAAATTGTGACCCGTGTGGTCCAATCAAACAGACGAGCCACTGTAGCTTAAATTGCTCAAGAGGTTAATGCTGGTTCTGATAGAAAGGTGTCAGAATAAACTGTGCATCGCAGTTTGTTGCGTATAAGAACTGGACCACGGAGCAATGGAAGGAGGTGTTTTTTTTTTACATCATGTGGATGGCAGGGTGACTGTGCATCGCTTACCTGGGGAATACATGGCACCAGGATGCACTGTGGGAAGAAGGCAAGCAGTGCCTTTGGGAAATGTTCTGCTGGGAAACCTTGGGTCTTGCCATCCATGTGAATGTTACTTTGACACGTACCACCTTACTAAGCATTGTTGCAGACCATGTACACTTTCATGGAAACGGTATTCCCTTGTGGCTTTGGCCTCTTTCAGCAGGATAATGCGCCTGCCACAAAGCAAAAATGGTTCAAGGAGCACAACAACGAGTTTGAGGTGTTAACATGGCCTCCAAATTTCCCAGATCTCAATCCAATCGATTATCAGTAGGATGTGCTGAACAAACAAATCCGATCCATGGAGGCCCCACCTCACAACTTACAGAACTTAAAGGATCTGCTGCTATCATCTTGGTGGCAGATACCACAGCACACCTTCAGGGGTTCAAAGGGGACCAGTACAATATCAGGAACGTGTTATGCCTAATCGGTGTATGTCATATTTAA
Source organism: Gobiocypris rarus (assembly GCA_023029165.1). Taxonomy (NCBI): domain Eukaryota; kingdom Metazoa; phylum Chordata; class Actinopteri; order Cypriniformes; family Gobionidae; genus Gobiocypris; species Gobiocypris rarus. The sequence continues at coordinate 30,320,796 of CM040915.1, read as the reverse complement.
GAAGTTAAGAAAATGCTTTACCTGTGTTATATATATATATATATATATATATATATATATATATATATATATATATATATATATATATATATATATATATATATATATATATATATATATATGTAAATTGTAAATTCTCTTCCTGTGTTACAATCATATTTATGAATAAATAGGGAGCCACTTTCTTAAATTCTGAATTTTTGCAATAGATAAATAAATAGAGACACGTCACACAGGGAAGCGCCACCATGTCTTGTTTTTTCTTTTTCTGAGCAATAACAGTGGAAATGATTTAAGACTTTGTTTTATTAATTGGAGTAAAAAGTGTTGCCCTGGCCTCCCCTATATTTTAGTTAGGATTCAACTGCATTATAATAAACTGTTCATACAATAGCAGTGGTGTGGGTGACTGACTCATATTGCCATGAGGCATGATTAAACACCATGTCTGAATCCTGACCCACGAGCAGCCTAAGGCGCCCGCTTTACTAATACTTTCTAAATATTTTGTCATTAATTCCATGAAGTGCAGACTCTTGATATTTACCCTAACATGTAATGACAATAGCTGACCTTCTGCATGGCCCTGTTACTCAATATACCCAAAAGCACTGTTCATGTGGATGAAATTGTTTTGTATTACAGGATTATGTGAAAAATTACTCAGCTCATTTTGCAGGATGGCAGTCCTCTCACCTCAACACATCAGAGGTCAGGAGTCGCGGTGATTTCATGTGCGACAGGCAACGTGCAGAATTCGATCGAAATCCATTGTATTCCACAAGGATGACTCTATTTCAAGGTATTACTTTTTAATACTTCATTTTTTCCTCCAGGCTTTGCTGTTTTCATTTTGCCCCTCGAACAGAGGCTGAGTAAGCAAATCGATATGGTAGCCCAGCATGTTGTCTGGGGTTTAATTTGCCTTGCAGTTGTAAGTAATCGAAGAATCTAGAGACAACTATTCAAGGTAAACAACTAAATCCATTCACTCTTAAAATGGAATGACCCTATACTACTGTACTTCATGAATACCACAAGCCACATACACCTGAAAGGATTGCATCAGATCTCGTAATGCACCAGATCAGCAATACCAGAATCCACTACAAAATCCGTTTTGGAATGCTGCACACTGAAATGCCTCAAAAAACTTTTGTCAAGTGATGTAACAGAAGAGAAAATGGGTGATTGTGAGTGCTCTTGTGTTTTGCTCCTCTGCCCACATTAAAATGTTCTAGGTTGGTCCTTTACTGTGGAAATGTGACTCAAGACACACTGCACTGCAGAAACAGTAACCGGGAAACAGTGCAGTGTCAGAGCTTTGATGCATATTGTGATGTTTCAGTTCAGCACCGCTAATGAGCCAAGTCAAGACAGAGGGCTGTAAAATGATTCCCTCTCTCTTTGATTGTCCAGCAATTACGAGGACAAAGCTTGAGTGGAAAATAAGGAGTGTTTTTCATGTTGAGGGAAAGATGTTCACAGACTAACATCCAGTTTCAGCAACCAGGGTTGCGTTTCCTGAAAGCATCGTTAGCTAACTGTGGTCGCAAGATCCGTCGTTACCAACATTGTTCAACATTTTGGCATTTCCTGAAACCAAAGTTCCAACGAAAGTTTGCAAACTGAACCGCAAACTTGTGTGGCTGGAACTGCAGCTCTCAAAAGCAGTGGTTAAAAGCAGTTTCTTGTCAGTATGACATGTGGACTTTAATAGATCACGCTCTTGGCCACAATTAGCAAACTAACAAGCACTAAATTATCCAACCCAGTTACGTGTTTTATATTTTGGAGCAACTAACCCCACTCCTACCCTAAACCTACCCACTTCTCAACAATAAAACACGTAACAGACAAATAAAAGTACAGTCACAGGTATTTATTGCAAAAACTGACCAAAACAGTGTAAAAGTATTAACTCATGTTGCATTTCAAGTCTTCTGAAGTCTTATGATATCTTCATGTGAAGAACAGAGTTGATCTTAATGTTTTAATCGCTGAAATGAAGATCCAATCCGCCGCTCCGTGTGAACACCCTCCACTCGTTCATATTTCATTCAAATAATACTCTTGACGCTTGAATGTGACGTGGTCGGTCACGAGACACACAAGAGCCAATGGCATTTTACAATCAAAGCTGACGTAATGACGCAATTGGTCACGAGACATACGACAGCCAATGCTGTCAAAGCTGACGTAACGGCGGCAATTTTCAAATATGATCTTTGGCAGGTGGACTCAACACTGATCGCTTTTGGGGATTTTCTTCACAAAAATCAATCGTTTGGCCTCGAAACAATTGGAATATTTGTACTTAATACACAAATGGTTAGGTTTAGGGAAGGGGTTGAGGAAAAACTGAAACTACTTAGCGCCTCTAGTGGACGTTTCACCCACAAAGTGCAGGGAAATGTACCGGGAGGTACATATTTCAGGGTTTGCAAAAATGTAGGCAGAGTCACATATTTCCAATGAGCCTGGGTTGAAATTATCATCTTTGATTTAATTTAAATAAATACAAAGTTTGTTCATTAAACTCTAGAAGGTGCAGACTAATAGATCCTTAACTCAACCTTTTTGCAATCACATCATTCTCTATAAGCCACAGCTGATTGGTTCCTGCTGTATAAGTAGCCAATGAGCTTGCATGCTTAACCTTCAATTACTTGGTTAACATTGCCTTAGCAGTGCAGCGTGCTTTCAGAGACCCTCCACCTTCCCCAGCTCCACCTGTATATATCTGCTATGTGTAATTCATGTATGCTTTATTGTATAGCAGAAGCATGTCTCACTTGCTCAAAGCAATGTCTGTGAATGTACTGGCAGTAGCATGTCTCGGTACGGTGCCAAAATACACTAACATTGCCATATCCATTTCTATTACCATACCAAACTCTGGAGAGTTGTCATGACAGAACTATAATAATCTGACTGTAGCAAGGTATGTTGGTATGGGAAGAAAGAGGCGGGAACTGTTGGAAAAGTTCAATAAATTTTAATAAATAAATAAACAAAAACTGAATGTAAAAATGGCAGCCTCACAGACAACTGCCGCACACACATAAAACATAAACCAAACAAAACAAAGTAAATGCCTGGTCCTTCTCTAATCATTCAGTGTTGTCTCTCCTCTTTTTATGTGTCTGAGCTCCTCCGTGAGACACGAGATTTTGACTCACGCCACCGGCCTCAACCAGTTCTCACGGGCCCTCTGCCTCAACTGCTTGCCACACTGACATTAACAGTTTTTGAACAGATATGGTTCAAACAACTGAGGGGCAAATATGTTACAATGCTTTCGGGAAGTCCTGACTTATTTCTCCAACGATGCATCATTATACGATTAATGCACCCCTGTTTACATGTGTACATCAGTGGCATGTTCTGTTTTGTTTTTTGTTTTTTTGTCAATGTAAATTTATATTCCAGTTGCAATTTCTTACATAGTTTCCAAGTTAAAGGCATATGCAACAACATTTACATTACATTAATTTACAATTCATGCTATTTCTTATTGCATAGAGTGTAAACCTATAACCTATAGAGTATCGCACATGCAGGCGGAAGAAAAAATAGTTATTGTGGCCATTACAAATTAATTTAAAGGTCTGACGAAGACGCTGCTCGCGATGCATGCGTTGTGTTCAGTCACCCAGCTCCCACAACATTCAGTCCTGCTCTGCTTCATACTACAGTAATGTTAACGATCACATCCATTAACCTGAGTCCTATCCCGATTCTTTTCCACTGGCTGTGAGGTGAAGACCACACGTCCCAAGATTCTGCGCTTAAACTTGCCGTCATCAAACTACGCCTTTGTTTTGAATAGGCGACCTCTAGCGGACGGAAAAGTTACATAGTGCACCTTTAATTCCCATGACTCTCCTTTTAGTTAAATCGTGGCCACTTTACATGTAATTTGTTAACTTATTTTAGTTTTGTTGAACAGCTATTTAACTGCAAAGATGGAATGAACTAGACATGATTTACCTAAAATGAGGATAAAAATGTACACTTTCCACACCAAACATGGAATTTTCCAACCTAATCTCACAGCAATTCGTATGTATTTTACAATCTGGCTAATTCATACAAATTTGTACGACCTCACTCGTACGAATTTGTAAAATTTTTGCTAAATCGTACTTATTTTACGAGTTGGCCAATTCTTGTGAATTCATACAAATTACCTCCCCTTAACCCAGCTCCTAAACCTACCCGTCACTGGGGTTTAGACAAATCATACAAATTAGCCGCCTCGTAAAATACTTACGAATTGGTCATGAGATAGCAAATTTTTTTTCGTTATTTGTGAGAAAACGCTTTCCTGCAAAACACTGAATTTTCTGTGTTTCTGTGTTTTCTCTGTTATATGGTAGGGGGTGCATCTTCTGAAAGAGTACTGAATCCAGTGTTGCCAGATTGGGCGGATTCCTGCCTAATTTGGCAGTTTTGAATTTGATTGTGTGGGTAAAAATGGTTTTGGGCAGTTGGACATATTGGGCTGGTCTGGGGTCAGTTCGGCGGTTTTCAAAAGTCTAAATTTTATAGTCTAATTCGTTAATAAACAAAACCCAAATGTAAATATACTCCATAAAACCAGTCATCATGACACACACAGGCCCACACAGAGTCAGCTGGCATTGGTTTTAACATCGTAACATAACTTAGCTGTATATTCAATGTGGCATAAATATGCAGTAAGTTGTATCTATAGTATAGAGTGGGAGAGTGATACAACTCTCAAAATGTGGATTACACACGTGACTCGAAGACTCTTTATAAATATAACTAATGAGAGCATAGTTGAATGACTTGAATTGAAATCGAATATGGGACGACGTCTGTCCATCATCATGTCCACACTGGCCTGATCAGGACAGGACATCTGCAACTTTTAAAATGTCTAGACTGCACTTTACTCGTCTCTGACACCTTCGGACAGAGGTTTGAATCAACAATTAATCAATTTTGACTGTGCTGAGTGCGTTATGTTCTACAATATGTACTTCCTGAAAGATGTAATGAAGTTCTGTCTGAAGTTAGCGCAACACAAAGGTAAGCCCGTCGTTGTTGCTGTTATTCTTATATTGGCGGATTATCGTACGGTATATATCAATGAATGAAACATTTGGCTGTGGTGTGTGCATTAACATGTGTGAAATCCCTGCTTATTCCGAACTCTTACATCGGGCACTTTTTGCACTTAAATTGGCTTATTCTTACTGTTGATATAAAAACGATGCATGTGTTTTTCCTGTGGTTAAAGTCATCAGTTTCTGTCTTGATTGCTTTAACAGTTTCCACCTGGACATTTTAGTCCTATTTGTTTACTCTCTTTAATGTATTTGAGTTAATTTTATTAACCTTATTAACCACTTGCTTAACCACAAGTGTACATGCGCACAGAAATCTAAAAGCCAAACTTTACTTGGGGCCTCCAAAATAGTAAAATCACAGCTGACCGTGATGATTCAGACAGATCTCTGACTAGCCCTGTAGTCACATCTGTGACATAACTAAAGCTTACTGCATTTATAACAGCATTTGAGGAGGGAATGTGAATTAATTATTTATGTTCAACCTCTAACTTTACTGCTCCTTCACTCTTATAGAAGCAGTGAAAGCCAACTATAATCTGCAGTTTAATAAACGAGCAGTCCTATATCATGATTTCAGTGTAAATAAGATCAACTGTGCTGCTTTAATGGCTGTCATACCAATGTCTCAGAGGTCAAAGTCTGCTGGTTTCAAAGACTTTTACTGTAGATGGTTTCCCATTGTCTTTCAAGTGCCGCTTTCAGATTTGTCACTTTGGGAGAGAATGTTGTTTTTTTTCATTAATATGGGAACAATGAAAAAAGAAGCTGGGTGCTAAGCCTTCTATGTAACTATTATTATTTTTTTAAACTGTGCATTTCAATTCACAAACTTTCTACAAATTGTCATCTCTCAGAAATTCATGCCCATGTTTTATCAATGCCATAAGGCGAGTGTACTATAAATAAGAATGGTTCCACATACTAGTCATTTCTTTCTCAGTGAAGTTACGTTTAACATCTTCACTGCAAATGTCATGTCCTTTGAGATGGAATTGCTCTTTCATTTATAACTAACTGCTCTTCAATTATTATTATTATTGTAAAAAAATCACTATCTATTTTAATCATTAGTAACACATTCACGCCACACTTCAGGAGCTCAATGGGAACACAATGAGCCCCAAAGAGCTTCACTCTGATCTTTTGTCCACTGCTGTTGGACAGTGTTTCTTTAGAAAATAGTCTTTTAAACACTATTTCTTATTTTTTTTTCATATTTGATTTAGTTTTTACTGTTATTAATTCCCTTTCTGAATGTTTCACTGCCCAGCAAGGTAACCAACTTCTAGACAAAATAACCTTGAATTTGGTTACATGTCGTTGTTTTGCCTAAATAACTTGCAAGATGTATGATATTTCATCATGTAAGTCAACAGTGATTACAAGGTGTTTCATTATTTGCTTTGACATGTTCATGTTCTAGATGACTAGTATTATAAGGCTATGGTTAGACAACTATTCAATTTTCACTGCCAGCCCAAATTTTATCTTGGGTAAGTAAATGGGTAAGTAAATTATGATTGAATGTTCATTTTTGGGTGAAGTAATCCCTTTAACTGTTTCTACATTCCATTGTTTAAACGCAAAATTGCTTTATCTTACAGCCATAACTGTCACGGTCAGATATAAGTAGCGAGAATCACGTGCAGGAGAATTTTGGGTTTTATTAATAACAGAAACATAAATAAAACAAACAAAAACTATCCACAAGGGGGAAACCCAGAACACACCACACACAAGGAACCAAGAACATGAAGCAAGGACAGGAAACAGAAGATAACGAACCAACACAGGACTGCAAACACAAGGAGATTAAGAGGGGTAGGGTCAAGACAACAGACAGGAGAGCACATGGCACAAAGAAACACATGGCAAGCTATCTGCTCACACAAAACATAACAATATAGCAGTGTCAGTGCTCTGACACAAACCCAAGAGCAAAACTAGACCGAAGTGACAGAAAAAAACAAAAAATCAATTTTTGGAGAATTGGAGGCTAATTTGAATGAATTTGTATGATCTCATTTGCATGTTTTCATCTGATATTTTTACGCCCCTGTGATGTGTTATGTTAGGAGTGGATCTTCATGCTTCATTCTCTTCATGTTTACTTTATTTTACTTTATATATACAAAAATTGTGTGTTTAATAGGAATCCATATGGAATCGCCACCTCATAAATTAGTTACGTTTTCCCATGAGACTGGGTTGCAAAAGACCTTCAAATCGAACGAAACAACGAAGAATTATCAATTTATCATGACTCAGCAATAAACCATTTCTCAATATGAAAATAAAACTTCTGTCATTTAGAAACCCACATTTACACATCCCAATTCAAAATCAATGACATCAAACTTGGTTTGGGATCTGTATACATGAACTGATCAATGATTTCATTTGTTTTGCGAGTGAATAACCACATACATTTCTGGTCATCATCAAAAGTGATTGTATCGCTTCAGAACATTTGGATTATGGATCTATGTATTTTAATAAAGTCATTTAAAATAAAGTCATTTGGAATGATAAGTAAACGGGTAAGTAAATAATGATTGAATGTTAATTTTTGGTTGAAGTAATCCTTTTAACTGTTTCTACATTCCATTTTACAGAATTTTGTCTAGTTAAAAAGCTAATTCCTTTCTTACCACTTAAAGTTAGCATGAAATCATTTTCTTCCGTATTGTGACTTTTAAACCCTTGTGTGTTCAGGTCATTAATACTGTTTAAATTCCTTGCTATGCTATAATATCACCAACTATTGGATTTTATCTTTTTGTCAACTTGTTTTCTTTCAATTAGGACAGGTTTTGTATTTATTTTTTGAAAAGGCCTCATTGATCTGAGCTTAAATTGATAAAACAAAAAATGTCTATACATTGAAAATGAATGGGGGAGATTGAAAACAAGAGAAATATGTAATGTTCAGGAGGAGCATGTTCATCATATTAATGCTCACATATGATAACATGCGCTAGCAGAACATGGGTACATGGATACATGGCACACTCACATGACCATACACACACACACACACACACAGCAAACATGGGTACATGGATAGATGGCACACTCACATGACCATACACACACACACACACACACACACACACACACACACACACACACACACACACACACACACACACACACACACACACACACACACACACACACACACACACACACACACACACACACACACAATGTCTGGTTCACTATCTTTGTGGGGACTCTCCATAGACGTAATGGTTGTTATACCATACAAACTGTACATTCTATCCCCCTACACTGCCCCTGCCCCTAAACCTACCCATCACAGGAAACATTCTGCATTTTACTTTCTCAAAAAAAAAAAAACTCATCCTGTGTGATTTATAAGCCTTTTTGAAAAGTGGGTCCCCACAATGTAGATGATCTCAAGTTTTACTATCCTTATGGGGACATTTGGTCCCCACAATGTAATATAAACAAGGACACACACACACACACACACACACATACAAACAATCATGTACATGAAGAAATTAATACAGGCTTTTTTTTTTTAATACCTACGATCAGTTAGTTCCAATAAAAATACAAAACCTATCCTGAAAGAAAACAAGTTAACAAATAGACTGAATCCAATAATTGGTTATCATATAGCATAATGAGCGATTTACAAGCAATTTCTAAAAGGCCAAAGGTCAAGGTTTTCAACACATTGTAAGCAGGGGCGGCGTTTACGCAGTTGCCATACCCTGGTATTCAGACAAGCTGGGGAGATAAGCAGCTCATGATGCCATTCGTTAGTTATGTTACAGTTTTGAAAAGCTAATTTAAACAGCCTGAGCCTAACGCTGTGTACTAACCAGGCGTGTTACAAGGTTTTCAGCGGCAAACCAAACTCGACCCGAGAACAATCATTCAAAAATCACAGCCAATCAGAAGAGCGTATGGGTGGGCTCTCTCAGCAAGCGCACTGACTGCATCCGCAGCGAAATCAATAAGTAGCTACAATATCGAATTCCTAAATCTTACACCATTTTAGCATGATTAAATATACATACTGCGTGCTGGAAACAATTATTTATTTTTATTATTATTATAGAATACACTTTGCTCACCTTGAGTTGACAGTTTGAACATAGTTGTTTCGTTTCATTTAATTTCAGAAATAAAAACTGTTTATGAAATAGAATCGCCATGAATCACCAAATTTAGTTTAGATATAATGTGATTATTTGGGAATGTTGTTGTTGTATGGCCAAAAGGACTCATTCCATATAGGTTTTTGTGAAATGCCGCCACTCATCGTAAGGATTAAAAAAGCAAAAAATAAATAAATAAAAATAGGGCAGGACCTTTTTTTGTCCGTTGGGAATTGATTGGATCATTGTGGTTTGCTACTGCTGTGATCTCATGTAAGTGACAGGTTGTTCCGCCCTTATGCAGAGATAAAAAAAGATGTTGCTGCAAGTGGGAGGGGAAGTTATTTTGATTAAAGATTACAAGGGCATATGAATGAATGATGTGCACAGATAAATCATTAAATAGCCCATAAAAAAATAAGAAATTGTCCATTTTGATTTCATGGTGACTAACTTATATGACAAATATTTTTTTCTTTTTGGACTTGATTACTATCCTGCTCAGCACAGGCTTGAGATATATTTTGCACTAACAAAGCAGAGTTTATTAATGAAATATTGTTGCATAAAATTCTTAACTTGCCATGACTCTTCAAGAACTCAATTTAATGTCATGCATTCAGCCAACATCCTGCAATGACCCAAGCCAACAAACCTATTTCCTGGAGATATAAGGATACATACATCTCCACACTCTCTTGGTTTGGTTTAAAAGTGGGAAGAAAAAAAGACTTCCTTCCATAATGGAGGACGTATACCTCTGCGACCGGTTCATCTGTGCCAGCTGTGCTACTGAGGTGCAGGAGATGATTACCACACAAATAAGCTACAGTGCCTGAATCCCTCAGCTCTGCTGGCAGCAGGAAGAAAACAACGAAAGAAGCGGAGCAACAAAGAGTCGGGAAGGAACAGGGAGTAGAGGGTAAAGTGAGGAACAGAGAGTGAAATGAACAGACAGAGGGAATGGGAAAAAGGGAAAGGGGGAAGAGTAAGGCAGGGCAAAGGTTTGGGAACATTTCAATTACTGTGTAAACAGACAACAAAGACTCGGAACACTGGAAACTATAACAGTCTTTAGCCTTGAGGGAAACTCATTTCCCCTCCTCAACTCTGCTCCTCGCAGAAATAATGTCAGAGACACACAGCAAACATTTGATGTTGTGCCTCTGCTGACAGACTTTCATTACATCTGAAATTATCTTCAAAAGCTTGGGGGTAATGAATTGCCCGTAAAGATTAAATGTGAGCAACTTTCCCAAAAGCAGAGATCACTTTTAAGGTGTTCACGAAGAAGTGTCCTGAGTATTTTTCATTTCACTTTAATTAATGTTATAATTGCTTTTGTAATTGGTTGGAGCTTCACTTGGAGTTTTAGGTCACACCAGCTAACAGTTCACAGATTCTTCAGACATGGGACAAAACATGACCCACAACTTTACCTCCCATTCATTTTTTTTTCAAATGGCACATTTTCCACTATGAAATTAATCAGAGATTAATGTCATTAACAGAAGGGGAAAAAATGTAATTTCATTGGATTTGCTATATTTTATTTAAATGATGACATTACATTAGTGCAAATCCCATCAATCCCAAATCCCAAATTCCTACTGAATACAAACTACTGTTAAAAGGTTTGGGGTCAGTAACATCAGCAAAGATGCATTAAATCGTATCAAAAAGTGACAGTAAAGTAATTTATAATGTAACAAAAGATTTATTTTTTAATACTTTATGTATTGGAGATTTTAACAATAATTACAATAATTTTCACAATGAACTTGCAAAAGTTTAAGTTCTAAGGAACTCAATATCCTGTCCCCATCCCTACCCAAACAACATGACAGTAAAGAGAACTGAGTCTACATACGATCTTATGTATCTTGCTTTTCCAGCTTATCAGCTGTTGTTCCAAGCAGAAAGCTGAAAAAATAAATCAGAATAAAACAAATACATGAATGTAAACAGATACATAAAAATTATGACAAGAATACAGATTTACAGAACATTTAACAGTATTAATAATAATACTAATATGTATATAAATGATGTAGATACAGTTCACTCAAGTTGTTACACTCATAATATAATTTGTAAAACAAATGTAGGCCTATATTTAATAAGAGAAATGCTAAATATAATAATTCTACTGGCCTTAGACTTTTGGTATCACTTTAAATATTATTACCAGGCGATATATGGTAACTTTGTATCTAAAATGTATCCCACGTTTGGAAGTCAAGCATTTCCAATTAAAAATCCAAAAGATCAGCACTAAAATAGCATGATGATATTCCAGAACTTAACAGATATCGCATGCATGATTGATTTATAGTCTCTTTTTGAATATAAAATAGTTCTCCTCTCTCCTTTCTCAACAAACCTATTATTTTTAAATTGTAAGCAATGCTTTATAATCACATTGCAGAAAAGTGAACCCTCGTGTTCTGTTGAGAGTATACCTACATATAAGATAGGTACGTGAAGAAGGTTATTTTTGATCAATTTAAACAGCTGACGCCTCTGAAAACCCCAAACAGAACATGAGGGCTCTGTAACACCTGGTACATTAAGTCCCATTAGCCAGAGCAAGTGACTTACCATTTTAAGGTCTGTAAATTGGAGGAAATATAATCACATCAAGATACTTTTCTTTTTCAGAGCACATTCTCCAACAAAAAAAAAAAAATGAATGCGCAGAAGGAGGGGCATACGGGGAGAGAGAAATGGAGAAAGGGTGGGGGCACAGGAGTTATGCTTTATATGTATTGCTCAGTGTGAAAGTGTTAAGGCAGGAGATGCACTCGTGGGGAAACCAGCATTCATGCTCCATCCTGTTTCACAGCTGATTCCAGAGAGAACATCCAGCCTGCAACCCCCGAGTGAACAGAGGGATCTAAAGAAATTTCACTTTTTATTCCTCCGAAAAGCGGTTTCAGTAGAGTATCTTTTTTCTCTCTACCTCTGTCAGACGTGCGTCAACTTCTTCCATTGCGCGCGAGCGTGGATTTGTGAAGGCGCGCGCACCTGCTTTCAACAGATATGAGAAAACAATCTATCGAGATAATTTAGACCTTTTCCGAAGGAATCGCTTTCCGTTGTGAACAGTTGCTCGGAGGATTTCCAAGTGTTATCTTTTATCATTTCTTCTGTGTCTCGGATACCCGAAGTGTAACTCATGTCAGGTAGTGCCCCTCTTTCCGAAATCTGTGTGATGGTGATGTTAACTTGAGAGCGCGGTTTGAAAACATCTATTATTCTGAGTTTCAGGACACAAAGGGGATTTGAGAGGAGGTAGCATGTATGGCTGAAGGATGTGGGCTCGGAGTGTTGGTCCTAGACCGCCTGACCTGATGCTCTTATGGGAGGGGATGGTGATCTGTCTCCGCTGGGGTTGTGTGCTCGTCTCTCTGGCTGTGTATGTGGGCTCCGCGGAGCCGCTCGGATGGCTGCTGTCAGATAAAGGTCCTTTCCACCGCTCTCAGGAATTCATTGAGTTCACCGAGCGATACCAACACGGCTTCACAACCAGATACAAAATATACAGGTACGACAGGTCTGAAATACAGTAATGTGAAAGAATGAGTTCTAGTAATTAATTCGGTTATGTGTGAACTGTCGCCGAAGTAGTGAGATTCTAACCTCGTAAGGTTTGAACTTTAAACCCTTCTTTGTGTCTTTAAACCAGACTCTGCTGCTGTACTGAATATCAGCATGACTGATTCACTCGAGGCTACAAGTAACCACTGACTCGATTCTGTTCACTAAAAAGATTTGTTCATATTCATTTTATCTGCATATGATATAAATAATTTGAACGTTGGTATCTTTACTTGGTTCTTTGGCAATATTTCTTAATTGCCAGTGAACTTCGACGTGCTGTGAATGCTTAAAATAGCCTATATGAGGGAGGAACAGGGCAAAACTACTTTTTTTATTTTTTATTAGTGAAGTTCCCAATGTAACTTAGGGATGAGCGAGCCCATCTAATCTTCCAATCAACAGCCAACAGCCAAAAAACAGCTGCTTACCTCTCCTCAGTCTGAAATGTTCCAGCACCCCACCACCTCCCCTAACTCCACCTTTATCTTAGGTAGCCTACCTTGCCCTACATAATCTACAAGTCACTGTGCAGGTATATCAGAGCTGGAGTTGAAAGATCAAAGTGCACAATAAATGTGTTATTGTCTCCCAAAAGAAAGAACCGATTCTGAACTGCTTGAAATGAGTCGTCTTACTTCCTGCATGAACCTACGTAGTTTTGTAACAAATTTGCTTAATGCCAGTCTATGGTCTTTCACTGGCTGCTCATAAACAACAACTTTCTTTACCCGCCTTCAGAAACTGAAGTTTTAGCTGAGACTGGAAGAGTTTGGTTCGTGTTGTCGAGGATGTCGAGGAGACTGTTTTCTGCGTTGCGAAAGCAAATCAACTTTAGATGCACTTCCAAATGATGAGGACTTGGGCTTGAATTGATACAGTACAACCGACGGCATCATTATTGTTAGTATCACTGTGTAGCAAGCAGTGGCAGCTGGTGAGTTTTAAAATTGAGGAGGCACATACAATTTTAGCAGTTGGATCCCCTCCAAAGTTTTTTTTGTTTTTTTTGTTGCTGCTTTAAAATAGCTTTTTTTGGTCACTTTTAAACAGAAAAAAAAGACAATATAAATATAATTTCATGAGTTCATGTGCCTATATAATCTTACATCTTGGTAAATAGATTTGGCTTGCTGTCTGCTGCTATAGAGGGGCTCAGAGAGGATATTCTACTCAAGCTCTGATTGCTATTACACTATTGCAAAATATACAAAAAGGAGGAGAAGAGGTACTAACAATGGCCAGTGGAAAGATGCTGTTTTTATACCTTGGTATTAATTAGAAGATTATGGCATGTCCTTTTAAATGTCTGCGTTAAAAGAGCACAGCTGATTGCTGTAGCCTATTTGTCCAACTTTGGTGTGGGGTCTTCCTTCATTTTTAATTTGTAGATGTTGTTCAAATTGGTTAATTTGTTTGCGAATTTCGTTGCGATCAAAGTATTCAGTATTTCTCCATAGGTAGTTGGTAGATCAGCTATAGCAGTTCAAACTAATATCACATTTACGTCTCTTTGATGATTGATTGATATACCAGGGGGGGGGCTAGCCTCCTCTGCCATGTTTCTTTTCTCAGCACTCCTAATGATGGTGATTTTTTTGGTGGGCACTGAGGCACAAGTCTCTCCTATCCACTCAGACTCACATTGTCACAGTTTTCCGAACAACTGTCATTAAGAGTGCAGTGGTTACACATACAGTGGTTGAATGACAAGAAATACACATTCTGAGACATGAAATGAATAACTCCCCTGATGTCCGGAGCTGAAATTAAGATATGGTAATGGCTGTTTAGTTACCGACCTTCAATGTAAGCGATACACACAACAGACTGGGCCATCTGACCAATCATAGCAGAGCAGGCTCTCTGAATCGTTTCAGACACTGTGAGAAAAGAGGTGATGTTGCAATGTATGAGAAAATGAAATGCTTGTAAACCTGTTGTAGGAAACATCCAAAGCAAAATCAGGAACCTTTAAAACCGCATAATAGGGGCACTTTACATTTGTGAAAATAGGGGGAAACTATCAGGTAAATTGACTGTTCCTCAAACAAATGACACAAATAGAATTTACTATGTTTCTTATAATTTTATGGTGATTTTTGACATTCTTGGAACCACAGCTCAGAGATTAAAAACTGCATTAACAATGAGCAATACATTGTTTTATTAATCTTTTGTTAACGTTAGTTCATAAAATCACGACTGTTCATTGTTAGTTAATTCTAGCTCATGTCTGTTAAATAATACTAACCAGCCCGATCTCACGGCAATTCGTACTAATTTTACGAGGTGGCTAATTCGTACAAATTGATACGACCTCACTGCATTTAATTCATACGAGTTTTGCTAATTCGTACATATTTTACGAGTTACCAAATTCGTATGAATTCATACGAATGACCTACCCCTGACCCCGCCCCTAAACCTACCCATCACGTGGGTTTAGACAAATCGTACAAATTTTTACGAGTGAGGTCGTACAAATTCGTACGAATTAGACACCTTTTATACAGTCGTATGAATTAGTACGAATTGGTCGTGAGATAGTGTTGTACTAACCGATACAACTTTTGAAATGAATAATATTAAATGTTTAAACGATGATGAATTCATGCTTTAGAAATGTTATATTTATAGTTATCGTTAATTAGCTAATGCAGTTAACTAATGTCAACAAATGGAATCTTTTGAAAAGTGTTGCCTAGTAAATTATTTTCATTCATTTAATTTGTACGTATTAAAGTACCAGAGTGACATTTTGGTATTGCAGAATAAAATTGCTTAGAGTGATGTTTCCTTCTGAAAAGTGTGTTCTGGAAATGACATCTGAACTGGAACGTTTGTGCATATGTATTTTCAATTGAGTGTTTTTCGTTCTAAAAATACTTCATCCATTGGATATTTCTCTTAATTCATGGTAACGTAACTGGATTTGCTTTCCTCCCACCAAACCACGCAGGATATTCTAGCCAGAAACTGCCCACTTAAACAAGATTTGTCTGGTTGTAAAACAACCAACCACAAGTCACCTTTTTACAAGACTACAAGGTAGGTTTATCAGAAAAGTGTGTAGACTTTACAATCATAAATTCTAATAATTGGTATTTATTTAACAGAAAATGTCTGCTCAAATACATCTACTTTAAATGCTTGTAAGTACATCAAACAAAATGTCAAGTGCCATAAACTCAGCAAGCATATACCGATCAGAAATCACTAATAAATACCTTCTTCAAACAATAAGTAATAATGCTTAAACACACCTCCACAGCTTTCTGGAAGCCTCGCAGCAGAACTCTAGAGTATTATTAGCATCGTTTTCCTCTTGATCTCATCTTCATTTGCACCACTGGTTTCAGCTTCTGATTACAAAATAGCTTGTGGCTTTTGATTACATGTTGCCCTCAGGTCTACACCACAGGCTCTCAGAGAGCTCTCCAGTAAAGGAGCGTTTTGCCCTCTCTGGTTTGTCGGTGGTGATCAGTGGCTAAGATGCTCGACGCTAGTGCTCATCAGGCATCTCATCTGATACTTACACCATCCCTCTTTGGGTTGATTGGTGATAACGACGTCCTCCATTCCCTTCATGATTGTTCTCTTGATAGGGCTCTTCATGTGAGTGATTGGATTGGTTCCCATGAGTTTTAAACTCTGTCACTAGTACAGGAGCCGTGGTTTAAATGCTAATCTCCAAAGAGAGATTTCATCATCCAAGGTTGGGGAACCGGCTGTGTTTTCTCCTGTGTGGAGACTAATAACCTTGTAATGGAGATAGGGAATGCGGGAAATAGGATGAGAGAAAATAATAAATATTGATCTAATGGTGTGGTCTGGCGGAACCTGAGAAGAAGAGGCATGGCTTTTTACTTGCTATGCAATTTGTTCACTGCTTGGATAACAGTAACTTCATTTGTATATAAATCATGAGATATTTTCCCATAAGGCAAAACTTACTGGATACAAATCTAATTTGATGTTATTTGACACACTGATATTAAATGTTCTTTTTCAAAACAGTATGTGATGCATGAAAAGACTAGTGCATAGACAGAATTATATACCGCTCAAAAGTTTGTGGTCATTAGTTCTCTTCTGTTCACATAGGCTGTATTTATTTGATAAGAATACAGTAAAAACGGCAATATTGTGAAATATTATTACAATGTAAAATAACTATTCTATTTGAATAGATTTTAAAATGTAATTTATTCCTGTGATGTAAAGCTGAATTTTCAGCATCATTACCCTGGTCTTCATTGCAGTGCCGATCCTACTTCTGGGGGCCCTAAGCAAAACTTTTTTTTGTCCGGGGGCCCCTGTCATTGCGTTCATTAAAAACACAAAATAACCCCCAACCTCTTAATCCGTTCTTTCAGAGCAGTATCACTGTCAACCAACAACATTGAGTTGAAATATTCAGTAATACAATAAAAAAATAAAAACAATAGGACAAATGGAACAGAAAAAAAAGATATGAATGAAATTAACTTTAGCCTATTACTACTAATAAAAATAAAATAATGTAAATAAAATAGTGCATAGTCTTCACTATATGCATTAAATATAAATTGACTCTTATTAAAGTTACTAATGTTATTTAGTGAAGAGCAGTGAATTATTCCAAAGATTTTATATATAGGAAGATGGTGCACTCCAATATGGAACATTGTGTTTTTCTTATGGAATTGTATGCTATATATAGCATAAAAATACTAGCAGGTTACAGAAATCAGACTTTATGCTATCTGACTCCACTGTTGCATGACGTCCACATGCGTGTACAGTTAGTTTTTGGTGTATAAAAACTACATTTTACTCTAAAATGTAGTTTACAAAATACTAACATATTCTTCATACTTTACTGTGCATACAATTTTTTTTTAACCTCAATTGACCTCCTTGTATAAACATTTTTCACAGATATGCCTGGGGCTATCGCTGTCAGCCATCTTGGATTAATGATGCCATCAAGCAATGTTGGAATGCAAGATAGCAGCCACTGTTACTATATTGCTGTAAATCTACTGCCCTCAAGTGGTTTGGAGAAAATGACCATGATAAATGAACCCTAAATGGAGTTAAATTAACTGTCCACAAATGTGGACACCATGCATGAAAGGGTTAAGTTTGGCGAACAGTTTTTAAGAAATTTGATGTTTCCCCATTCAAAGGAATAGGAGCTGCACTTGCATGCCCGAGAGGCATTTCAAAGATGGCCGCCAAGTGAAAATACTTGTCTTAAAGGGACTTAGATGATTCTCTCATTTTGTTGTTTGATTAAAATTAAATGACAGAGAAAGCAGCAAGTTTATTATGCTGCTGTCACTTTAGGACCGAATGCACAGACCTTATACACTGATAAGCATTCAATTACTTTCCCAAATGTTTATGTTCACTGAAGACATAAGTGAATGCATTTAAGTTAAAAAGTCCCCAAGACAGATATTTTGACATATTTTTGTGTGCATTTGTCCACACTCGGAGCCCAAAGTAGCATGTACTTGTCCTTGTTTCTCTCCATCTCGGATTGCAAGTTGAACAGCATCTCTTTTGCAGCTAAATGCGCTTTTACACGTGCCGTTACATAAAACTGATTTGGATGTTAGGCATGGGTGACAGCGCACTGTTTTAAAGGAAAGGAAAGCGGCATCATGTTTTGATAATTTTTGGAAGCCAAAATCAAAAAACGAAATTAAAACACAGCCCTAAATAATTCTTGAAAGCAAGTGAGGTCCCTGGTGCTTTGGGGGCCCTACGCAACTTACGTATTTTGCATATAGGGAATAATGGCACTGCTTCAGTATAACGTGATCATTCAGAAATCATTCTAATATGCTGATTTGCTGCTCAATAAATATTTCTGGTTATTATCAATGTCAAAAACTGCTTAATATTTTAGTGGAAACCAAATTTGTGTTTTCAGGCTTCTTTGTAGAACAGAAAGTTAAAAAGAACAACAGAAACCTTTTGTAACATGTCGTTAGTGTTTGATCAAAAATGCATATGCTAAAGTACATACAAAAAGTCATATTGCTAAAAATATTATCTTTTTGATCTTGCTCATTCTAAAGTGCCTGAAATGAGTATCTTAGTCAAATATGTCTAAGTCTACACGTGAATGCCTTTATAAAATAAAATATGGCATTTATCTAGCCTGGTCCTACCAGACTCTCGTACATTTCATTTGTACAGAGAGTCTGGCCACTCTCCATTGACAAGCGTTAACTTCCTTGAAGGCAGGTACTCTGTCGAAGTTTAAACTATTGGATCTGCCCAGATCCACTCTGGATCTGCCAAAAGCAATCGCTAATGTTTTAAACTAGTGCACAACATCAATGTCATCGTTCTCAGCCACTCCCTCTATTCGTTGATTGGACCGGTTAAAATTTGACCGGGGAAAACCACAGAATATACCACAATCCCAAATGGAAGTACTGAAGGAAAATTAAAATTGAGTGGAAGCACGTAGGAGGGCGGAGCCAGGCTAGCATTTATCTACCTGTGGCGACAAACTGGACTGTACTAACAGAGACAATACTTGACCACTTGCATAATTATATTAAACTGCATGTAAACATTATGATATTTTCCCATAAGGCAAAATGCACTCTCTATGAAATCATTTAATGCATCTCTTACAGATGAGAAAACACAAAGAAAGTTTCGAAATATTTCCCCCCAAAAAAGAAAAGTTGAACCATCTCTCTCAATTTTTTGCTAAAGCTTTTAGGGAGACACAAGTGGGATGCTTTGTTTGAAGATCTACCATCTGAACGTTAGCTTCAGGGAATGCTATAAATTCTGTCAGACTAGATTATAACAGAATATTGGATGACTAAACTCTCAAACAGAGCTCTCTCGCTGCGTAATAATAGATGTCAGTGTATTTAAATAAGAAAGTAGATTCACTTCTCCAGCCACAACAGCTATTTCATAGTTTAGTGGGTGTACAGTATGCATTTCAGTTTACTTCTTTTAGTCGAGGAAGCGATTAGCTGTTTTCCCGTGTGAGGGCGTAATCAGATAATGGTTCCGAAAGGAAATTAACCAACATTATATCACACTGTGTCGCCTCAGTATTTGGTTAGAGCAGTAAAAGAGAGGTTTACAAGTACAGCTTTACCTTGAACAACAAGAGGGATTGTTCAAGGTACTAATATGCACAGTTCGAAATGCAGAGGCACCAAAGGAGGATCTTAAGGGATTACATCCTCAGTGCTTTGTAAAAATGTGTTCAGATTGTGCACCTGGCTCCCCACAGAGGATCGTCAAGCCCTAAACAATGAAATACCACCTACCGTCATGGCTTCGCTGTTGAGCCCAAAAGAGCTTTTTGGAATATGAAAAGAGCAAAAAAAAAAATGTGGAGAAGAGACCGATTAAGCCGACATTTGAGAGGGCGACATGAATGTAACTGTAATGAGTAATGTGAGGGATGTGCTGATTACTTGTGCTACAATATCGGCTCATACAACAATCTCACGTAAATTATTATGAACTCACAGGGAGTTTGGCCGATGGAAGGTCAACAGCCTTGCTGCGGAGAGACAAGAAGGCAATAGGGTGGCCGTGCCCTTTGACCCCGACTTTATCCATAACATCAGACTTCTGGGGAGAAGGCCAAGCCTGCAGAAAATTACTGACACCATCATTAAGAAATACGGGACTCATTTCCTGCTCTCTGCCACTCTGGGAGGTAAGAAAACTCTATTATATGTGAGCTAGTTATTATCCCTGCAAAATAGATTTTCATTCCCGTCTTGTGCTTGAGTTTGCAAGGACATCTTTATATAGGTCTCTGTAGAGGTTGACATGACATTATGCATTATTAAAAACTGGGGTTAGTATTGTCTAATGGATATGACACTGATAACTCAAGTTCCAGGATTAACATAATGGGTCAGACAATCAACTTAAAATTCATCCAAATTTGTATTTATTATTATTGTTATTATTATTAATAATAATAAAGTACAAATATTGATTTATCAGTGCATGTTATTCTTCAGAAAAAATCTTGTTTTAGTAATCTTGAAATTTTGCTAAACAGTTTTTTTTGCCTCTGAAATGACTTTTGTTTTTGGCTTGTCACCTAGGCCAATGGTTTTCAACTAGGGGACCGGGCCCCACAAGGGGCTCTCAGCAGACTTCCAACTTAAAAATTATTGGAATTAATATATTATTATCATTATATTAAAACAATCTAATTTAAACTGCTAAAATGTTCCCCCTCAATTATTTTTATTGAAGAATATACAGTTCTTGCACCTTCTAGAATCACACAATAAAGTGTGGTATATAAATGTACCTATATTATTGACACACCCAGTTTCTGTTAATAATATATTATAGTTAACATATTTAATTGTTGTTAATATTATAGTATTTAGGGGGCCTTCAAATATTGGGTTGGACAGTTGGAGGCCTTCGAGTCAAAAAGGTTGAGAACTTCTGTCCTAAGCCATGTCGGCTATTAGTCAAATAGCTATTTAGGAACTCTTTTAGGCAGAGCCGTTGAAAAATAGAGTTGTTACATGCTATGATCTCACCGCTACGTGGTCACATGGTTCATGGAGCTCTCTACAGAGTGGTGCAGGTAAGACGTCACTTGTTAGGCTGACTGGCAGTTAGCATCGCACTGGTTTCCTCGAGAAAAATAGAATTTTCCCATATAGGCTTTTGGATTATCGCTAAAAACAAGCCCTGTGATCAACAACATTTTATGATACTAACACGTTTTGTCCACCAAGATAATTATCACAGATGAACACAACTTTTATGAATTTGAAGCCTATATGCAGTCGTCGGAAGTAAAAAGTTAAAGGTAGGTTATTAACGGACTACACCACGGTCCCACAAATTCAACGTCATCATCACTATCTAAAAACATTTTCCCAGAAAGTTCGAGTTAGAATAGTTTATAAGAGCATGATTATAAGCATAGGGCTGTAAAAGGGGACTGAGGTTTACTGCTCAGCGTAATGAGGTTTAATCTCCCTGATACCCCCTGTAGTCCCATTTAGCCAATTGTAAGCAACTGCCTTTTTCAAGTAAAAAAAAATTCACTGATAATACTGATGTATTTTATTTCGTAGAATAAAACATGAACCTGTCATGAGCTTGTGTTCACACAGACCTTATTTCAGCCATTTAACCAAAATCCCATTTAAAAAGCCCATTGACTAAAATTCAGTTAAAAAGCCCTTGGGACGATGGAACCAGAAGTGCTAAAATGCTAACTCGCTTCCGCATTTTGGCCTACAAAGTGGTCATACCTGCACCACTTTGGTATATAGTACCAAACTAGACTGGGTAAACCTAGCCTGATCTGCCTGCGATTTGATTTCGCCCTGCAACCCGTACATTCATTTGTACTGCTTCTGTTACACTTTTGCGAGAACCAATCACAGACTGGCTTATCCATCTGGCACGCTATTGGCGGGTAGAGAAGCGATGGGTCGTTGCCTGTTGATCACGCTTCTTGTGGCCTGATTGATTTGAAGGACTATCCAATTGCATACAGAGTCATTCGAAAAATGCTAATTTATTAGCTTCTACTTGTGCAGTAGAAAATACAGAGCAGACTCCCCAGACCAATGTTTAGTTTTAAACTGAGCTTGGTCTGGTGATAGCCAGACAAGTTCCAAACAACTCCGGGCTGTCAATCTATTTGAATGTGTTTAAGCAGTATAGACAGCAATTTCACTATATTTGTAGGTACTTGCCCTCTCAGACCAGAGCCAATTGTGACTTTGTGCTAAAAAAATGTACATAAAAAATTGTTGAATTAATATTTTCTTATTTTATTTGTCTTATCTTATTATTTTAGTGGGTAGAATGAGTAAAGCTGTTTGTTAGGATGACAAATGTTTTACAAGTAACATTTTTAGGCTGCTCTGCCTCAGTAATCTAACAGCGCTTGTCAATGTCAAATTAATAAGATGGCCAATTAAATCAAAGAAGGCGGGTCTTGTACATAGAAGACGAGTGCGAAAGAGTGTAGTGGTAAGCAGCTAAACATTTAATATTTGACAACTGTTTTATGATAGAAATGTTCAACAACAGACAGTAATATCAAGTGATGCATTATGCCAAATCTTTATGAAATTTCGTCATTTTGAATTGAACGTATCTTATTATGATTTAAGTAATTCATAGCTGAATGTGACGAGACAAGAATTTTACACTCTAAAAAATGCTGGGTTGTTTTTACCCAATGTTGGGTCAAATATGGACTAACCCAGCATTGGTTGTTTTAACCCTGCGGTTGGGTTAAATGTTTGCTTAAGACAACTCAATCGCTGGGTTAAAACAACCAATGCTGTGTTAAAACAACCCAACTGCTGGGTTAGTCCATATTTGACCCAATATTGGGTTAAAACAACCAAGCATTTTTTAGAGTGTATGTTTTTGACATAGGCATACGAATAAGAGTAAATGTGTACATATTTTCAAAATAAAATAAAAAAATATTATTTGCAATTAGTTTAAATGAAAAAACAGTCAGCATCTGGTGTGACCACCATTTGCCTCACTCAGTGCAACACATCTCCTTCGCATAGAGTTAAACAGGTTTTTGATTGTGGCCTGTGGAATGTTGGTCCATTCCTCTTCAATGGTTGTGCGAAGTTGCTGGATATTGGAAAGAACTGGAACCGAATACGCCGATCCAGAACATCCCCCACCCCATTCAGTGTATTATCAAACAATAAACATTAAATATAACACGCTACATAAAATACCACTACTGGCTAGATTCCTGAGAGGTCGACTGCCTTCCGTATTCAACTTATGGAACAAGAGGAACTGGCACGACGATGACGTTGGACCAGCAATTTGAAACCGTGTTTTTGAGACTCAGCAATGGTGTTGAGTTATGAATTTGCACATGGTTTGTCTTAAAGCGTATTAAAAACACCTCATAGAGATATAAACAACATTAAAAACTTGATTTTCACCACAGGTGAATGCATTAATAATTGCATGTAGTAATTTAACCAGTTTCCCTTGTCAAGTGCTTGAGAAACACTGAAATGAATGGGGTTCAACGCTGGAACTATTGGTTGTTTGGAACTATTGGTCTTCCGCATTACTCAGTTCTTGTGGAAGTCTATGGGAGTGTTGTACGTTTTTCAACGGCTCTGGTTTTAGGCTACTGTTGTAGGTAATTCAGCCATTCCATATCATTTTCATTTTTAGACTTGTTTACCAAATTGACATACAGTATAATAACCCTTTTTTTGCAAAACCTCTCAGTGAGTTATACTTTAGGGGTTAGACGTGCAGAAAAAGGGAGATTCCAAGTGTAGTTCTGTAAAATAATTCAATAAATAATGGGAACTTGTTGATGAAATTAAATGAGAGCAAAAGAGCTCAGTGCTTGAATGTGAAAATGATTTATGCTTTTTTCGACCTCATCCCATTTTACTTTCATTGCTGCATGCGGATAATCAAAATGCATTTGCATTTACATCTTAATTTACAGTAATGAATCCATTCAAGACCATCTCCAAATGCGTTCACAATGATCCAATCACAAGCCGTCTTTCATCTGGCTTTTGGGTGTGTATATGGATAAGTGTGCTGATCGTGATTCACAGAGAATGCATGTTAATGCCAGGTGTACATGGAACCATAGATTTGACAAAATGGTATATGTTGAGATGCTCTTGAGTAACTTGACGTTTAGCATCAGAGTAAAAAAATCCCCTCAAAAGTGTTTTCCACTTAATCGGTTCCCCATATATATAATTAAGTCCCTTCATTTTTTCTTTGAATGTTTTTTTCTTTGAATGTTTTATGTTCTGATATATCAAAACATATACTATTACAAAAGTAAAATGGATTACTGCCATGTCAGTTTCCAGAGATGAAGAGTGTGGAAAGGCACATCCCTGTTTGTTTATCTGGTGTTCAGCTCTCTTCAAGCTCATCCTCATTTGTAGATATATTGCAGAACAGTAGTCCTTTGGTTCAGCATAGTCTTTTATACATTGCCTACCGAGAGATTGTTTACAGTACACAGCTCTTCAAAAGAGACATTCTCATTCGTCAATATCTCGCTCCATAAATAAACTGCTTTTATACCATGACTGAGGCTGAAAGTGGGGATCATTTGAAGGTCTGGCTAATGCTCCACGGGACACCTTTTGACTCCACCATTTTTTCTTAGGCGTTTATTCTCTCCAAACAAACCCACCAGCTGAGTCAATTGATTTTCATTGGATCCCTCAGTCTCACTCAGAGATGAAGGATACTCTCATCTGTACCATGCGTGTAATGAGAGTTGACGCGTCAGATGGGGAAGAGCTCCATGGCTTTGTTGGCCCCCGACGGGCCGAGACGGGGCGAGCTCATGCTGTAGATGATTAGGGTTGATTAGCTTCTCCAGCTGAGATGATCATTTCTGTCTGGCTTTTGATCAGGCGAGGAGTCCTTGACCATTTTCGTGGACAAAAGCAAGCTTAGCAGAGGTCAGCAGAATGGCGGTGCCTCCAACATTACAGCTGGTTCGCTGACCCTCGAAGCCCTCCACCAACTGGCGGCATCCTATTTCATCGACAGAGACAGCACGCTCCGGAAGCTCCATCACCTCCAGATCGCCTCCACCGCCATTAAGGTATGACCCCCATGGATTCGGAATTGTGATGACACTTGATTGGGGGTAAATAAATGCAAAAATCAATTACACTTAAATGTAGCATAGGCCTGGGCGATACACAGAGGCGGACAGTAGTGAAGTATTTTTACTTTCTACTCAAGTGCATTTTTCAATGTACCTTATCACTGTTTTTCTTTGGGGAAAACTTCACTACATTCCAAAGCATAATGTCATACTTTTTACTGCACTACATTTCATAAATTTAAGTTGAAATTTAAAGGAAATTCAAAATATTTAAAGGCAGAAGGTTATATAAAACGTGCATTTTAACGTTAGACATTAAGGGCCATATTAACTAAACAGGGCAAATGATCATGAGAGTGCAATTCCAAAAAAGCGTGATGGCAGTATAAAGTTCTGCGCATGATCTACTGATGGTACACCAAATTAAAGCACACAGACGCGGCCAGATCATTTCCATAATGACCAACGCAAGCCAACAGTTAACATCTGGTTTAAGACATGCTTTTTTGGGCAGTAAATAGTGGAGCAAATACCAGTAAATTGACGAGAACAAACCTTTAAAATGCTGTCCTGAATTTTGTGTCTGAAAGGGAAACTCTAACAAATAAAAATGTCAGCCGCAAAATTAACCACACATTTTTAGCGCTATCTTCTCACTGCGCATCTTTAGTAAATACTGACAGTAGCTTTTAATGCCAAAAGAGGGCCTGCACTGGTGCAAGCTGTTAATGAATCTGGCCCTAAATTTTGACGTTAAATGCACTATTGTTTCATACAAGTCTTTCGTTTTTCTCTGAGTTGTAGGTTAGTTTTATAGACTCTGTTGGATTCTGAATCAGTTCAATTTATTTTGAAAATATCACTGACTGTAGTAGTCTATATTGTTATTCGATACACATCTAAGGCTTATAAAAAGCAGAGTTGCCCATTTAGTGACTTTTCACACCCCTTTTTTTCTTTCAAAAAAGCGACAAGGACAATTCTAGCAAACATTTGGACTGCTAGTTAGTATACTAGTCATTATATCGTTCCATTATCTGAGAAAATATGTAAAAGAGAACCGGTTTATTGGACTTTCAGCTATATATTATATTAAAATACAAAATGTGAGCATGAATTAAGAGATAAAACAGATGTAAAGTGACGGCAGATGGCGCATTACGTCATCTGGTGAAATTTAACAACTTTTTGAGCTGGATTGCTTGAGCTGGAATCATACCCAGACCTGATTCCTTACACTTCCCATCCCTACTAAACAGTACTGAAATATTCAGAGAAGATATAAGACTCATATCAAAGTACCAAAACAGGAGAATCGGGAATGATGTTCAATGTGAATGTATGTGGGACTCATGCGTACAACCGCAGGTGATACATATGAGCAGACGTCTTCCTCTTGCATGCAATTATTACGGCCTTGAAGGTGAGTTCATTATTCAATACGCAGTTATCAGTAGCATAAGCTAGCGCCTGCGGCGTTTGTAATAGACTCCACACTGATCTCATTTGCTCAGGCTTTGTTTAAAGTGCCAGTGCCAAGTACAGCCTTAATATAAATCCATGCTTAAACCACTGAAGTGCTTCAGATATGAATGACCCAAGGTTTCCTTTCAAAAAGTCTCAAGCGGTCATCAGTAAATCCGCGACTTAATCCTATGTAGCAGTTTTCCATTCAAAGGCCATTTCCAACTCTGTCCTGCCACATTTAGTCATTTGCAATCTCAGTCAGGCAAACTGTTTTGGGGTCTGAGCCCGTTTGCTAAGACGATCCCGGGCTAAGTTGCTATTAATGAGGACAAAGCGCCTGTCGGTGTTAGTCACAACATGCATCACAGTGATGGATCAGCTTGGCTCTTCCATTTAGATTCCTTTCTGCATTGACTAATTCAACTCATTAGTTGCATCTAGCATGAAGTGAGCTCTGAGGCAAGAAAACAGATGTATGGAAGATGTATTATAAGGTTAGCCGAGGTGTTAAATGGAGCTAGTTGGATAATTCTTCAGTGTTTCTCTTATGGATGAGCAGGTGAGGGAGGATGGTATTCAAAGGGTGTTTGAGAGCATAAATTAAAGGTTTGAGTATGATGCACCGCTGCTGAATATATTGGCCTCATTAGTTTTGCTGGGTCTTCAGTATAGTCGCAGATGGCATCAGTAACTGACCTCATTGGTACTTTGAACAATTGTCTGTCTCTTCACTAATTAATGGAGTTAAATGTGTTCAGAAGAATAATGATTTGTCTGTGAGCAATTATAGTTTTTTAATACTATGTTATTCATTAAGGTTATTGATTCACTTATCAGGTGGCAAATTCCTGCTGTTTGAATTAGTTTTTAATTTTAACACAGACAATAAAAGTAGAGGTGAAATACTTGTTCTAGCTTTGTATTGATCAAAGCTGTAAATCCAGAGTGTTTGGAAAGAGGCTTTAACCACAGTCACATTATTCACCGTTTTTTATTCTTCAGTAAAGCGGAAGAAAGAAGGCCAAATAACATTAACCTATAATGCTTCTTTCTGGCACCCAAATTAAACATGATCACAGGACACCATCATTTTAGATGAGGGAAATCTGATTTCACTACCAAAGTGTGTTTCCCAGTGTCTGGGCAAATGTTGTCATTCAATGCTTTGAAAGGAACAGTTCACTCAAAAATGAAAATTCTGCCATTATTTACTAACCTTTATATTGTTCCAAATGTACAAAGATGTTACACTTACATTTAGATAGATAGATTTAATGATGATAATAATAATAATAATAATAATAATAATAATACAATTTATTAATGTATTCAAAAATGCATTAAAATACAATGTATACATGAAGTGACTTCTCCACGATACAGAAAAAAACCTAAAACAGGCAATGATATCATGTCAGTAAGTCTCTTAAAGGTGTCATATGATGCTGTGACGAGCAGGGCGAGCGAGAGCCGTGAGAAAGCGATGCGAGGCCGGTGAGTGATTTGATTATTAGCGCCAGTTGCGCGTCACACCGGTCTCAGATCTCTCACGGAGGAGTGACGGAGCATAAAAGGAGGAGCGACGACAGTGAAGGACAAGAGAGGACCTAGGCCTGAACTTTACATTATGTTTTGTTTACGTTTTATTATGTGTGTGTATGTATGTGTTTTATTACAGACAGCCGTGAGGGGCTGCCTGCGTGTTTGCTTTCAGTTTGTTTACTTTGAATTAAGCCCGGGGTATACTTCACTTTCCGGATGCGTCAGGCGCGCAGCCCTGTCTGCGCATCTTTCAAAGTATACTACATCACGGATGCGCGCGGATGATCGCGTTCGACACATGCACAGTTAATTTTTTTTCTATGCTCTACCAGACATCGGAGGGCAGCACTGTGTCCTGTCATCAACGGGACATTCGCTGGGCATGATCGGAGAAGAACTGTAGTGCATTCACCATTGCAACATAGTTTGGAAGAAACACTGAAGAATCAGAAAATCTAAAACGATTGAGAAGGATATGCTTCTGTTGTTTTTTAACCGGTCTTTTCACGTATTGCCACCTACTGGACTCTTCTGTACTGCTTGTGCATGCGCTGTTGCACGTGTACTGCGCGGACGGGGTGTATACTTCGCCGCCCGAGTTTATACACTGTCTGCATGACGTAATTTTCGTCATGCGGATAGTGCACGAATGCGGGTGGCCAAAGTATGCCCGGGGCTTTAAGGTCTTGTTAGTAAAACGCAGTAAAGTCCAGGCTTGCTACCATAAGTCTCCTAAAGGCTGCTACCCATAAAAAAAAATGTTTATGGGTGCAATGTCCATCTTCTTACTTATTGGTCCATTCATCTGTCATGCTCGGTTGCAACAAACAGACGATGAAGAGCAATATCAAGTTAAAAGTCTTTAACACACTCCAAATATCACAGATAAATACACAAAACCAAAGTATAGAGTTTGTTCACCCAAAAAATGAAAATTACCCCATGATTTACTCACCTAACCCTAACCCTCAAGGCATCCTAAATGTATGTGACATTCTTCTTTAAGACTAATACAATCAGAGTTATATTAAAAAAATTTCCTGATTTTTCCAAGCATTATAATGGCAGTGAATGGCAGCCCAAAGTTTGAAGTGCATGCATTATAAAAGTAATCTGCATGGCTCCGGGGGGTTAATAAAGGGCTTCTGAAGCAAATCGATGGGTTTTTGTAAGAAATATATCAATATTGAACACGTCTAGCTTCCGGCGGATTAACTTCCGTATTCAACTTACGGAAAAAAAAGCGTAACTGGCAT
Source organism: Gobiocypris rarus (assembly GCA_023029165.1). Classification (NCBI taxonomy): domain Eukaryota; kingdom Metazoa; phylum Chordata; class Actinopteri; order Cypriniformes; family Gobionidae; genus Gobiocypris; species Gobiocypris rarus. The sequence continues at coordinate 30,291,062 of CM040915.1, read as the reverse complement.
GACAATGACGTTGGACGTAGCATAAAATATCAGATAATTAATCTTTTTTTATATGAGCATATAGTTAGTTCAAGGTTGTAATATCACCCCCCCTCTCCCCCAATGTAATAATATTTATAAATTATTAATTTATTGTAAAAGAAAAAAAAATACTTTACAAAATGTATCTTAAAAAGTTTTGAAAATAATGATCATGGTGAGGACACTCACGTGTATTAAAGGTTGTATTAAAGAAGATATGCAAATTACACCACATGACATGATATGTATGTATATAAACATGAAGTCATTATATAGCTTTGAATTTACAGACAATTAAAATCTTCCCTACCTCCATATTCACTATTCACAGTAAACATTACATTTTTGTCATTTACCAGGTCCAGTGGTATATTTCTCATTTATGTCTTTGATGTACAATTAGATGCAGATTGCAACAACAGGCCTATTGTGTGTTTGGCCTTTACAGGGACAATGAGCTGGCTCGGACCTCAGAGAGAATTTTTAGGATTTAATGAATCTCCCTCCAGCAGCATTAACAGCATAAGAGCCTGCTGTGGGTGTAATGAAGTTGTGATTTTTCTCTCTCTGCCTCTCTCACACTCTGCTGATTCTTGCCCTTGACTTCATGCCGTTTGAATACTTTTTATAGCTTTTTTTCAAAAATGATGAATATCTCATATTTTACATTATTTTGCTGGGGAAAAAAAATCCATAGTTTTATGCCACAGCAGAAGAAAGAGACAAACAGTGCTCTCTGGGCTGCGCAAAGATAATGAAAATGTTAATTAATACAGTGATGTTAACCTAATTAGTTTCATGATAAATTAGGACCAGATGCAACCAACTCTTGCATCATTACACAAACAGAAGTAGACCTAGATAGTTGTTGCTGCTTTTGCAAGTACAAAAAGTGCTGATTTTGTTTATTTTTTTATTGTTACTAAACTTTTAAAAAATATAATGATTTAGGCCTAGATAATATAAAAAAAACAGAAAATAGACTGGGCGAAGTGAATAAGGTCTGTGTATGTTGCATTGATTCTGTAGAAAAATAAATGAGAAACCGGCAAGAGAACAACAGAATAACAGTCCTCCGCTGCAATAGTTGAATGGATTCTTTCTTCTCCATAGGCATGAGTTCTACAACCTACGTACCATAAAAATATTAGCTGAATAAGTCACATCATGAGCGAACAGATGGGCACGAGTGCATTCGCTATTCAGACAACATGCACTGGACGTTGAGTTGGGCTGAAACTAGCAAAAAACACTTGTATCGCACCTGACGTTGGTGCGATACACCCATTGGGCTGGGTGTATGAGAGGGTTGTGAGTCATTCATTCAACCATTTCTTTCAAAACACTGATTCATTCATGAACGAATCTATGGCTGCGTCTGAAATTGCATACTTCCCTACTATATAGTAGGTGAAACACAGTATGTGACAAAAGAAGTATGTCCAAAATTCACAATACTAATAAAAAAGTAAGCAACTGGTGAGATTCTGAAGTGTGCATAGATGAGGCCATGGGAGAGGATTTGTGAATGGCAGTGAAGCTACGCAACTGACGCTGGTCGATCACATGATAATAACAACATGGCGAATGTAGTGCATCCACATTACATTCATACTACGCACATTCATACTATATTATAGAACATACTTTTTGAGCAGTCGTGAAGTAATTACTTATTCAAATACCTACTCAAGAGAGTTTGCAATTTTGGACACAGCCTATTAGAATTTGTCTCATTCGCTTAACCGATTCTTTTAAAGACTCTGATTCATTCATGAACGAAACAGCATTGTGCAGTGTTTGGAGTCAACCATGTCTGTGGCTTTATTATTACTGGTCTGCACTTCACTACAACGTAAAAGCATTGGCTCCGCGCTGTCCAGTAAATCACACAGCTTTGCCACTGCAGATTTTGATAGATGCGAGGTGCATTCATTCTGAAATAATCAGCTAATATTTCTCTGCCACATAGGTTGTCAAAAGACCTTTCTATGCCCTGCCCAGTGTGGTTTGTGTGAAAGCATTCCCTAGTCCGGTTGTTTGATGAGAGAGAAATTATTTGTAATCCATCCAACTATAGCAGCGGAGCACTATTATTCTCTTGCACGGAACTGTGGAAGAACTGAAAGCAGCACGGGTTGATCTTTGGTTGATCAATCAGCGCAATGGGATGTTTCATGCCCGCCCACATGTGGAAATCGAATATTCAAGCCGTTTGTCCATTTTCTACCCCTGAACCTAAAAACATCAAATCAAGCCGAATTCTTTTGAAAAAAAAGAAAAACAAATAAATGCACAGTTTTTAATTTAATATATTTAAATGAAAAACAGATGAACACAACTTACACGGACTGAACGAGAACCACAATCATGGAGAACCTGGAAACATTAGGAAATTTATTCTCAGATATAAAATATCTTTCAGTTTCAGTCTTCGGTTCACATGTTCCTTCATAAATCATTCTAATATGCTGACTTGGTGTTTAAGAAACATTTCTTATTATCAGTGCTGAGAGCTTTAGGATTCTTTAATGAATAAAACGCTAAAAAGAACAGCATTTCTTTGAAATATAAATATTTTTTTAACAATGTAAATTGCCCTAATGTGGTCCAATTCTCACTATTGAACTATATATATATATATATATATATATATATATATATATATATATATATATATATATATATATATATATATATATATATATATATATATATATATATATATATATATATAGTTCAATTTCAGTTTAGGTATTGTGTAGGATTAAGGGATGTAGAATTTGGTAATGTATAATAAGGCATTAATATGTGCTTTATAAGTACTAATAAACAGCCAATATCATAGTACTATGCATGCCAATAAGCAACTAGTTAATAGTGAGAATTAACTAGTTGTCATGATTTATGAATTGTCATGAATTAACTAGTTGTCATGAATTAACCTGATGTCATATATATATATATATATATATATATATATATATATATATATATATATATATATATATATATATATATTATGACATCAGGTTAAAATTGCTTGTTATGAGGGCCATATAATGTAGGATCCCTAGTGTTGATTGTTGAAATGGTTACACTGAATAATTTTCACCCACCGGTCAGGTGTATTTGATAATCACCTGTTGCTTCAATCAATTTATTAGACAAAGCCAATAATTACTTATTTCTTATTCTCGCTATCTCTCCAGGTAACTGAGACCAGGACCGGACCTTTGGGCTGCAGTAACTATGACAACCTCGACTCTGTCAGCTCCGTTCTGGTTCACAGCCAGGAGAACAAAGTTCAGTTGCAAGGTAGGGAGAAACACAACCCCACACTTCCTCATAAAACACTTCCCCTCACCCTGCTGTTAATTCTAAAGTGTTTTCCAAAGGTTGTGGTTGTGTGATGAGCCATGGTAGCAACATGATCAAAGAGTTGATGCCGCTGTTGTCTAATTAGCCTGCTAATTATACACAAAAGTTGAATGCTCATAGTTGACTGTGCTTGCTAATTAGATTAAAGGATTTAGCAACTGACGAGAACGAGGCCCTTTTGACTCTGCAGCCATGGAAAAGCAAAGGCATGTGTGGTCGAGCTCACACTTCTGTATTTCTCCTTCTAGGACTTCAGGCTATTCTGCCTAGTTATTTAAGTAGCAGCTTTGTTCAGGCTGCCTTAGGCTACATAGGCTGCAATGCTGAAGGCCAGTTTGTGTGCAAAGACAATGACTGCTGGTGCCAATGCAGCAAGGAGTTTCCCCAGTGTAACTGCCCAGAGGCTGATATCCACTCCCAGGAAAGCTACCTGGAGCGCATGAGGGAGGCCTGGAGGCAGGAGAACCAGGAATTTCAAGACTCAGGTGCCAAAACATCTTATTTTTCATCCCCTCCATACATATGCATTGGATGCTGGTGTCCCCATTAGGCTTCGAGCCTACTTGACTATAGCTTAACCAGCAAGACTTTCTTCCTTTGGGAACTTCACCAAGTTATCACATACTCATGCAGTGTTGATATTATTAACTGTTGAAAATAATTCATCATTAAAATAATCACAATAATAATTACAATAGTAATATTAGACAACTTAAACTTAAATACAAAAAAATAAATAGAAATAAAAAACAGAAAAATAAAAAATGACAATTGACAAAATATAAAAATAAAAGGTAATTCAAAAATGTATAAAAACTACTATTGCATATAAATAATACTAAAAAAGCACTGATGGCTACGAAGAAAAATATACATTTTGATTAGATTCATGTAAGTTAATTTATAAATTGTACATTTATATTAATGATTTATAATAACTTTAATATTTTTTTAACAATATCAATTTAGAAACTCAAGTAGGTAACAATAATATGCATATGACAATATACACAAATAACATGTAATTAATTCTCTATTAGTATATGTTTATGAAGCCTTCCCATGCAAAAGCCTCTTAAAGACACCTTGGTCAAAAATTAGATAACAATACTGAGTGAATGCTCTCTGCATATAGTATACGTTCATCAAATACTTTCACTTCAAACCCACTAAATCCCAGCCTCAGCCCATACAGAAATACCAGTATTAGGTAGAAACCTATACATAGGAGCCTGACAAAAAATGCTCATTTTAAAGAAAAATATCAGACGGACTTGGTCGGTATTACTGGGAACACCCACAAAAGCGTCATATCCGTAAATGCCGTGGGGGAAAACAACGATTCGAATGAACGTGTGTAGACCTTGTTAGATCCTTTATCTTTACTTTTTGTAATGATTACGATTGACTGCTTGATGCAAAGCCGAAAAGTTGCTGTGTGGCGTTCTGCACCTCTAATAAGTTAAAAAAAAACAATCCGAAAGCCTGTGCGATACTTTCATTACAATTAAACATTTGCACTACATGATGATGTATTATTGTAAAAACATGGGATTTCATTACTGCAATCGCAAAAGTTTGTTTAACAAAAACAGCAATCTGCACTCTAAAAAATGCTGGGTTGTTTTAACCCAATGCTGGGGAAAATATGGACTAACCCAGCAATTGGGTTGTTTTAACCCAGCGATTGGGTTGTTTTAACCCTGCGGTTGGGTTAAATATTTGCTAAAGACAACCCAATTGCTGGGTTAGTCCATATTTGACCCAACATTGGGTTGTTTTTTACCCCGAATTTTTTAGAGTGTAGTCATAAGTTTGTCATGGGACTCGAACTGCGTCAAAAAGCAGTCATTAAAGCATTAAAGCAGTTTTCATGCAAGCTATCACATAGTGTGTGTGAGGTTATTAATGTACAACACATTCAAAAGTCTTCTTTATTTCATTAAGGGAAGGGCTGGGCTCATGTTTGTGTTTCAATACAAGCCGATATAGTCACATTACATGTATTACACTTGAATGACATCTTCTCATCAGAATGCATGCTGCTCCCACACTCTAAAGAAATGCTGGGTTGTTTTAACCCAATGTTGGGTCAAATATGGACTAACCCAATAGTTGGGTTGTTTTAACCCTGCGGTTGGGTTAAATGTTTGCTTAAGAAAACCCAATCGCTGGGTTAGTCCATATTTGACCCAACATTGGGTTGTTTTTTACCCAGCATTTTTTAGAGTGCACAAATATTATATAATAGCCTACTTCGTAAATCATCCAGTCTTTCGATGAAGATGCTTGCTATAAAAAAGCAAAAAACGTTGTTATTGTCAGTAATTTGAGACATTTGTCAACTCTAAATTGGCTTTGTAAAATAAACAAATTAATTTGTGCATGGCTGTACTAACAAGAAAAACGAATAAATAAACAGATAAAGCTACATGCGCGCAAGACAACTGAAAACTGATGTCTAAACTTTATCTAAACCTGTGTGACTGATGCCAAACAGCTCATCATATAACTGGATTTTTGACAAATGTTTGTTAAACATGGCACTGCAGTAAATTAACGTTTGACGTTAGACTCTGCGCATTTCCTGTTTCTATTCTAGCCCAAACAAATACATGAACAAACGCCCTTGCATTGCACACAGCATATTCAGAAAAACAAGTTTTATGATCATTTTAAAACCTTAATGTATGTAATACATACTCTAAACCCAATAAATTCAGGAACTCTGAATAAACATCTTCATCGAAAGACTGGGTGATTTATGAAGAAGGCAAGTAACATTTGTGGGAGCAGCATGCATTTTAACGAGAAAATTACACCTTTGGCCATTGCGTTGGGTCGTTTTTCCAGTCACAGATACTGTACGGAAAATCAGACTCAATATGGCTCAGTTTTTCTATGTATCTTGCTCTGTCAAGCGGCAGAAGTGATTCTAAATAGTCTATATTGGGTTAACGCCATGCATTTCCAGTGTGGGGAAATGGACTGTTTTCCCCCATGCCGACTCTGCCCCTACATCACCCCCAACTATGACACGACACCGACCTAGTCTATTGGCCTATTTTTAAATAATTTACCAATCAGAATCAATAAAATATTGCATACCTGAGGTGGTAAAGCGGCGTGTGCGTTATTTTTAAAGGTCCTGTTCTTCGTGATCCCATTTTTCAAACTTTAGTTAGTGTGTAATGTTCCTGTTAGAGCATAAATAATAAAGCTGAAAGTTCAATGCCAAGCGAGATATTTTATTTAACAGAAGTTCCCTTTCAAACCCTACAGCGAACGGCCGGTTTGAACTACATCCCTGTACTTCCTGCTTTAATGATGTCACTAGAACAGTTTGTTGACAAACCTCCGCCCACAAGAATACGCAAAAAAGGGGGCGTGGTCTTGTTGCTCTCCCACGTGGAGAAGAGGAAGTGTTGCGTTTGTAGAGTGTGTTTGTTGCCATGTCTACAATAACATTGAGCGCATGCATCTCCCCGTTATGGTAAGAGGCGTGACCTTTCCGGAACGCGTGCGCTAAGCTGCTGTCGAATCACAACACGGGAACCGCTGGCACAATCAGAACTCGTTACGTATTTCTGAAGGAGGGACTTCATAGAACAAGGAAATCATCAGGCTGTTTTTAGGACAGTGAAAACAGCGGTATACAGATAAGTAAATTGTGTGAAAAATACTGTTTTTTTACATGCAAAACATGAACACATGTTATATTGAACACTGTAAACACAATCAAAGCTTCAAAAACACATGAAAAACGGGACCTTTAAAAAAATTATACTTATACTACTTATACCACACCTCAAAATATTGTTCAGTATGTATTTCGAAACATTTGTCAGGTTTTTGTACTTAAAACGCTCTTGTTTGTAGGACAAAGAGAGGGAAAAAAGAGAGTATGTGCTTTCAATACATAATAAAAAGTAATTTTGTCGCTAAAAAACATGGAAATAATTTGCTGTTGTAGCCTGTAAAGACCTTTGAAATAACTGAAATCATTTGGCGAAGTATTATGGAACAGGAATGCGGTCAAGACCTAGCTGGAACTACTTTAGCTGTGCGTTTTCCTGAAAATAATTGCACACCTTAGAATCAGATTCAAGCGTTCAACAGCCCTGTTGTAAAAACCATAATACTGTACAAGTACACAGCTAATTACAGACTAAGCCCAAAATCAACTATCATCCCGAAATGACATTTTCACAGACACACATGAACACAAAATGTCAACAAGCATCACAAAGGAAGAGCTTACAGTTGTTTTGGAAGGGAAAAGAAGAAAATATGGATGGGAATGCTTTTAATGAGATGTGGGCAGCATGGCTGGATTTTGCTGGGTTTATTTTTTTGCTCATACTCAAAGAGGGAGGCAAAAGGCAGATCTGAATTCAGGTCGCTCGCACATAAAAGTGTATTGGTTTTCTTTACTGTCCACTCCACTGCAGCTACAGTACATACATGACAAACTTTGTCCTAAATATCTACAGTTTCACAAGACCGTGGATACAAATAGCTGCGCTGTGTGGGAGAAGCTATTTGCACCTGGGTTCAAATAGACACTGTATAATTATAAATAATTGTTGCCATGCACAAATTGCATTCATGATGTCACCGTATGGCAAAACATCCACATGCATCACAGAAAACAACATTTAAAAATTTGCCACAGAATTTGACTACTTAGAGCGTGTTTCATGTGTGAATGAAGAGTGACCGTCACAAGCTGCAATTTGACTAGGATCTGCAACTTTTTTCGTTGCTGTCTTTAAGTATTTGTAAAAATAGTTTTTTTTTAATCACGGTTTAGCAGTATTTCAACAAAATTATGACTTTACAAAAACCTAATTGTATTTAATATTTCACATTCTGTAGCACAGGCGAAGCACTGCTACTTGGGCGCAGAGATATCACGCATCGCATTAAATCCCACAACTTACATTTCATGTGTTGTGTGATATCTTTGTGCCCAAGTAGCAGTGCTTCGCCTATGCTTCCCCATAATATAGTCCCAAATTAATATCTGCCTAGGAAATCGCCTAGTCTTAATCTGCATCGCTATTTGTACTCGTTGTGAATATGCAGGCCACAAGAAGTAATTAGGTGGGGTTATTTTATTTTTATCACTTTGACTCGGGACATGCTAGCTGGCAACATAGGATTCCATTCATTATGCTAAGGTGACCCTGCCAAACTAAAACAATGCATGCACTGAGACAAAAATGCATTTGCCCACATATCTTAATGTAGGAAAGAGGTTGAATGAGCCCTATTTCTAAAAACGCTGGAGTGTTCCTTTAATAGACTTTTCACTCATTTCCTCCACTTCTGCAGTTATCTTTCTCTAGTTGCATTCACTCATTAGTTGAATTCACTCATTTCCTTGTTTCATTCAAGTCATCTTAAATGTTGAATTGTCAATACAACTGAAAAAAATTGAGAGAACATCACATAAGCTGACTTCATAAATTGATGTTGATTTTCCTAAAATGTTTTTGTTTGAACTCACTATTATGGGGATCACTGTTCCCTTTGGTTGGGCATTTGCATTTCATTTATATTATTGCAATTCTTATGCAAGAAGAAATCACAGTTATTTGGTTTCAAAGGAAGGGAAGTAATAAATAGGCTGCTTTTAAAGACGACCCAAAGCTTCTAACGAAATCATTAGGGACCAAGCACCGATGGTGTGAGGACCCTATTGTAATTAACACATTTTTTTTGTGACAAATAATGATAAACACCTTGTGAAACTTTTAATTGGGTTAATACAATCCCTCTGTATTTGTGAATATATCATGCAAATGACCATGCTTGAGTCACACACAGACTTCAGCATTCAGCATGCAAAACAATGGTAACAATTAAATTGTAGTTATTATTTATTCTTCTTTAGTTACTAGAACTCAAGTGTAAGTAAACTATACTAATGGTGCTTTTTGACTGCGTGGTACGACTTGACTAGACTCGGCTCGGCTCGGCTCAGCTTGTTTTACTTTGGCTTGGTTTGCTTTTCCACTGCAGTTTAGTACCAAAGTGGGTGGGATTACAGACTGATTGTTATAGTTCTGCCGCCACCTCATCGACTGACCACAATACAGCCATTTATTTTTTCAAGTGGCGTGCGGTCGTTTAAAGCAAGATGTTTAAAAAAGTTGTGTGAACAAATGATACTGCAGTGGCTGTTGCTGACTATTTAAATCTAGCGGGTTTGGTGTCCCGTGTCGCAAATGCAATGATGCTGCTAGTGATGATTCTCTCTGAAGCCGTACCAAGCCGTACTGTTCCGTACCAAGCAGTGGAAAAGAACCTTAACTAAGCATTTGTCGGTACAACATACTATTCCTATTTCACTTTACTTTTTTTCTAAAAGGCAATCGGTTTGCATGTTTTTTGTTTTTTTAAGTCTAACTAATTAGATTTTACAGTGTGTTCAGGCCCTGTTACATATAGAAACATACATACATAAACTGAAACAGAAGTTGTGTCTTCCTCCATATTGTGATGTATATCCGAATGAACTGGCTTCTCAAACTAGAAAAAAAAAAAAAAAGTAGGACGGGACTTTGTCATTTGGAATTGATTGGATGGGTGTGGTTTGCTATTGCTGTGATGTCATGTGAGTGACAGGTTGTCCCGCCCTCATGCCAGTAAGCACATCATTAGAGAAGAGAAGAGATGAGCTGCAAGAGTTACTTTGATTAAAGATTTATGAGACCATATTAATAAAAAATAATAATAATGCACAGAGAAATATCTTATAATAAATAATATAATATTCCATTAAAAAAATAGGAATGGTCAATTCTGATTTCATGGTAACTTTAACATTTAGCATGTAATTACCTTGTTAGTAGGCTTAACACCCACAGCTACATTTTGAAAATCCTCACACAAATGCTGTGTTCATTTACATCTCCATTTTCATCAGATGAGTTCCAGAGCTTCATGGGTAGATTACCAACACAAAGTGCTCTAAATTCATCAAGAATCCAGCAACTGTGGAGGACAGACAGCGCTCTACAGCAACGCTATAGGCAGCTCGAAAGCCGCGTTAGCCTCCTGCTTTCCAAGACCCGACGAACTGCTAACAAGCTCTTCAGCCTCAGCAAGAGATGCCGCATGCAGCCCAAAATAGTGTCTCTAAGGGAGAGGTAAAATGTATTTATAGGCACACATTAAACCCACAAATCCTAATTTTGTAATTATGCAAGCTATGCAAATGAAGCTACATGAAAAGCTGCAAAGTTTTATCCTAAAAGGAATTCAAAATGTTTGTGCATCATTAAATTCCAAGTTCCAGATACAGTTGATTTTATATCCAATCCCATAGGGAATCACAAATAAGATCCTTTCAATATCTCAGATGTTTCTCCTATAGACAGTAATGAAATGAAAAAGAAAACAAATGGAGACTTTTGCTTTAATGGATAGATCGCATAAAATGGGTGTGAGTAAATAAATATTTGGGGTCCCTATGCATCCGAAAGTTTTCTTTTGTGTCTATTGTTTAATTTGTAACATGTTGAAGATACATAAATTAAACATAAGTAAAATCACAATCAAGTCTATTGAGCTATGAAAGGGTAACCTCTGAGCAATATAATGTAACTCTGGGATCTGAAAACACTTTGATTGAGTATTACACTGCTGGATTTTGATTTGAACAATTGTTTAGCTGAGCCCCATCTCCAAGCAAGTGTAAAAGACTAATGACTAATCTATTGTTTAACCACCCACTACAGCCTCTGAGGCTACTGCTGCACTAATGGATTACTTTTGTCCTATCAGTGCTTTCAAAGGCAGATATTAGCAGAGCTGAAGGTTAGAAACCAATTAGTACTGTTGCTAAACAAAACCGTCTATTGGCAGTCACCGTTTGTTGCGAATCATTGCCTTTTAATCTTAGCAATTATTTGCATACATTACAAGCCATTATATCTTGTTTACTCACATTTTTTGTTTGTTTACTGTTGGATTTCCCAGGCCCTTGGGCTACTGGCTACAGTTCACCCTGTCCGTCCTGTACTGCAGTGAGAATAACCAACTGGGATTTTACGCAGAGGAATTACGGACTTGTGCCTGTCCGTACGAGAACCCCTCATGCCAGGGTGTTGTCCCTTGCGAAGTGGGTGACGGCCACCGTTGCGCTTCCTGCTCCGTGGACAACCGCACCCGCTGCTCCAGCTGCAACCCAGGTTACGTTCTCAGTCATGGAGTTTGTAAATACGCTGTACCCAACCCGACAGACCACTACCTGGGCTTTGAGACGGACCTTCAAGACCTGGAGCTACGCTACCTACTGCAACACCGAGACGGCCGCATCACCACACATGCAATCTTCGTCAGCAACGACGTGCGCCTCAACGTTTGGTTTGACCCGTCTTGGAGAAAGAGGATGCTGCTTACGCTAAAGAGCAACAAGTTCAAATCCAACCGTGTCCATATGCTGCTGGGTATCTCGCTGCAGATCTGCATGACCAAGAACTCCACCTTGGAGCCTGCGCTGTCCGTCTACGTCAACCCTTTCGGTGGTAGCCATTCAGAAAGCTGGACTATGCCCATCAATCAAAATGGCTATCCGGACTGGGAGAAAACCAAGCTGGACATTCCTTTGGATTGCTTCAATTGGACCTTGACTTTAGGCAACCGGTGGAAGAGCTTTTTTGAGACAGTTCACTTCTACCTGAGGAGCCGCATTCGGACTGAGTCCTCTCAGGGGAACGATACAGTCTACTTCGAGCCTCTTGAAGCTATGGATTCCTCTCAGAACTTTGGATACATGAAGATCAACAGCATGCAGCTGTTTGGTTACAGTATGCACTTTGACCCCGAAGCAATCCAGGACCTGATCCTACAGTTGGACTATCCATACACTCAGGGATCTCAAGACTCTGCCCTGCTGCAGCTAATGGAGATCCGATACCGGGTCAATAGACTGTCTCCTCCTGGACCACTGCCATTAGATCTGTTCTCATGCCTACTCCGACATAGGCTCAAACTTTCCAGCTCTGAGGTACAGAGAATACTCACCACACTGCAGACTTTTAGTGCCAAACAGCCATTCTACAAAGAGTATGAAGCTGTGAAACTTTGTAGTTAGAAAGCAAATTAATTTACTTTTGCCATTGATGTGTGGCTTTATTCGCTGAGAAGTTCATTTAACTGTTGCTGTTTGATATGAAGTCATTACTGTTCATAGACATGGTATATATTTGATGTCTTTGGTTCAAATGGTAGTTCAGATTCAACAAAGTTTTGCACAATTTTATCAATTCTGCCATGTTTCAATTAAATAAAATAGGCAAAAAGACCTATTAGGAAAAAAATCTAACTTTTTGTTATGTTTTTGTAGCACACTGATTGGGGTTGGCTGGATCCCAACTCTGCAATGGAACATTTTAAGAATCTATTTAACAAAAAGTAGAAAACTTTCCATTCTCTCATAAGCTTGAAGTCAATCTAACAAAACTCCCAAATAACACATCAAGGTATGGAATCTTGTTTCCACCACGGATAAAACAAATTAAAAGATAATTGCGACTTTATTTTGCAATTCTGTTTATTTATCTTTTTTTCTCTCTCACAGTTTCAAGGACAAGGCTTAAGTCTAGTCCCAGACTAAGATGCATGGTTGAGCTGTTTTAACTGAAAGCAACTTGCAGTGACATATCATAAACTATGTCAGTGCCACTGTTTTCTCTTAAGATGCACACCAGCATTCAGTTTATAAAACATTTATAAAAGCTACGTAAATGTCCTAATTGAATTTAGGCCTAATACTCGCTTAATCTAAGACCTGCCTATGAAACCTGGCCATAAAATCGCAAATGCGAATTTACATCTCTATATTCTGACTTTATATCTCGCAATGCCGACTTTATATCTTGCAATTCTGACTTTATATCATGCAATTCTTTATATCACACAATTCTGACATTTTTTATCACGGAATTCTGACTATATCACGCAATTCTGACTTTATATCTCGCAATTCTAACTTTATGTCACGCACTTCTGACTTTACATCACACAATTCTGACTTTATATCTCGCAATTCTGACTTTACATCACGCACTTCTGACTTTACATCATGCAATTCTGACTTGACATCATGCAATTCTGACTTTACATCACGCAATTCTGACTTTATATCACGCAATTCTGACTTTACATCACGCAATTCTGACTTTACATCACGCAATTCTGACTTTATATCACGCAATTCTGACTTTATAAGCTCGCAATTCTGACTTTACATCACGCAATTCTGACTTTACATCACGCAATTCTGACTTTACATCACGCAATTCTGACTTTACATCACACACTTCTGACTTTACATCACGCAATTCTGACTTTATATCTCGCAATTCTGACTTTATATCACGCAATTCTGACTTTACATCATGCAATTCTGACTTGACATCACGCAATTCTGACTTTACATCACGCAATTATGACTTTATATCACGCAATTCTGACTTTATATCACGCAATTCTGACTTTACATCACGCAATTCTGACTTTACATCACACACTTCTGACTTTACATCACGCAATTCTGACTATATCTCGCAATTCTGACTTTATATCACGCAATTCTGACTTGACATCATGCAATTCTGACTTTACATCACGCAATTCTGACTTTATATCACGCAATTCTGACTTTACATCATGCAATTCTGACTTGACATCATGCAATTCTGACTTTACATCACGCAATTCTGACTTTACATCACGCAATTCTGACTTTACATCTCGCAATTCTGACTTTACATTATGCAATTCTGACTTTAACATCATGCAATTCTGACTTTGCATCACGCAATTCTGACTTTACATCACGCAATTCTGACTTTACATCACGAATTTTGACTTTACATCATGCAATTCTGACTTTACATCATGCAATTCTGACTTTACATCACGCAATTCTGACCTTATATCACGCCAATCTGACTTTATATCTTGCAATTCTGACTTTATATCTCGCAATTTTGACTTTATATCACGCAATTCTGACTTTATATCATGCAATTCTGAATTTATATCACGCAATTCTGACCTTATATCACGCCAATCTGACTTTATATTTCGCAATTCTGACTTTATATCTCGCAATTCTGACTTTATATCACGCAATTCTGACTTTATATCTCGCAATTCTGACTTTACATCACGGAATTCTGACTTTACATCATGCAATTCTGACTTTATATCACGCAATTCTGACCTTACATCTCGCAATTCTGACTTTATATCTCGCAATTCTGACTTTATATTTCGCAATTCTGACTTTACATCATGCAATTCTGACTTTATATCACGCAATTCTGACTTTACATCTCGCAATTCTGACTTTATATCTCGCAATTCTGACTTTACATCATGCAATTCTGACTTAACATCATGCAATTCTGACTTTACATCACGCAATTCTGACTTTACATCACGCAATTCTGACTTTATAAACTCGCAATTCTGACTTTACATCACGCAATTCTGACTTTACATCTCACAATTCTGACTTTATATCTCGCAATTCTGACTTTACATCACACAATTCTGACTTTACATCACGCAATTCTGACTTTACATCACGCAAATCTGACTTTACATCACGCAATTCTGACTTTACATCACGCAATTCTGACTTTACATCACGCAAATCTGACTTTACATCACGCAATTCTGACTTAACATCATGCAATTCTGACTTTACATCACGCAATTCTGACTTTATATCATGCAATTCTGACTTTACATCATGCAATTCTGACTTTATAACTCGCAATTCTGACTTTACATCACGCAATTCTGACTTTATATCATGCAATTCTGACTTTACATCATGCAATTCTGACTTTATAACTCGCAATTCTGACTTTACATCACGCAATTCTGACTTTATATCATGCAATTCTGACTTTATATCATGCAATTCTGACTTTACATCACACAATTCTGACTTTACATCACGCAATTCTGACTTTACATCACGCAAATCTGACTTTACATCACGCAATTCTGACTTAACATCACGCAAATCTGACTTTACATCACGCAAATCTGACTTTACATCACGCAATTCTGACTTTTACATCACGCAATTCTGACTTTACATCTCGCAATTCTGACTTTATATCTCGCAATTCTGACCTTACATCACGCAATTCTGACTTTACATCACGGAATTCTGACTTTATATCACGCAATTCTGACTTTATATCTCGCAATTCTCACTTTATATCACGCAATTCTGACTTTACATCACGCAAATCTGACTATATCTCGCAATTCTGACTTTACATCATGCAATTCTGACTTTATATCTCGCAATTCTGACTTTATATCATGCAATTCTGACTTTATATCTCGCAATTCTGATTTTACATCACGCAATTATGACTTTACATCACGCAATTATGACTTTACATCACACAATTCTGACTTTATATCTCGCAATTCTGACTTTATATCGCAATTCTGATTTTACATCACGCAATTCTGACTTTATATCATGCAATTCTGACTTTACATCATGCAATTCTGACTTTATATCTCGCAATTCTGACTTTACATCATGCAATTCTGACTTTATATCTCGCAATTCTGACTTTATATCATGCAATTCTGACTTTATATCTAGCAATTCTGATTTTACATCACGCAATTCTGACTTTACATCACGCAATTATGACTTTATATCTCGCAATTATGACTTTACATCACACAATTATGACTTTATATCTTGCAATTCTGACTTTATATCTATAATTCTGATTTTACATCACGCAATTCTGACTTTATATCTCGCAATTCTGACTTTATATCTCGCAATTCTGATTTTACATCACGCAATTCTGACTTTTTTATCATGCAATTCTGACTTTATAACTCGCAATTCTGACTTTACATCACGCAATTCTGACTTACCATCACGCAATTCTGACTTTACATCACGCAATTCTGACTTTATATCACGCAATTCTGACTTTATATCTTACAATTCTGACTTTACATCACACAATTCTGACTTTACATCACGCAATTCTGACTTTATAACTCGCAATTCTGACTTTACATCACGCAATTCTGACTTTACATCATGCAAATCTGACTTTATATCTCGCAATTCTGACTTTACATCACGCAATTCTGACTTTACATCACGCAATTATGACTTTATATCTCGCAATTATGACTTTACATCACACAATTCTGACTTTATATCTCGCAATTCTGACTTTATATCTCGCAATTCTGATTTTACATCACGCAATTCTGACTTTATATCTCGCAATTCTGACTTTATATCTCGCAATTCTGATTTTACATCACGCAATTCTGACTTTTTTATCATGCAATTCTGACTTTATAACTCGCAATTCTGACTTTACATCACGCAATTCTGACTTTACATCACGCAATTCTGACTTTACATCACGCAATTCTGACTTTATATCACGCAATTCTGACTTTATATCTCACAATTCTGACTTTACATCACACAATTCTGACTTTACATCACGCAATTCTGACTTTATAACTCGCAATTCTGACTTTACATCACGCAATTCTGACTTTACATCACGCAAATCTGACTTTATATCTCGCAATTCTGACTTTACATCATGCAATTCTGACTTTATATCTCGCAATTCTGACTTTATATCATGCAATTCTGACTTTATATCTCACAATTCTGATTTTACATCACCCAATTATGACTTTACATCACGCAATTATGACTTTATATCTCGCAATTCTGACTTTATATCTCGCAATTCTGACTTTATATCACGCAATTCTGACTTTATAACTCGTAATTTCAACTTTATATTATGCTATTGCTATATGCTATTTCTAAAGGATCATGTGATACTGAAAACATGCATCACATCAGTTATTTGTATTTTGAAGTATTTAAACAGAAAACAGTTATTTTAAATTCTAATAATATTTCACTATATTACTGTTTTTTATTTGTTTTCATTAAATAAATGCAGCCTTGGTGAACATAAGAGACTTCTTTCAAAAACAGTAAAACATCTTACCAACACTTGTATTCTCTATAGTGATTCTCATTAAAGTCTCATTAATCTGTATTTAATGTTTTTTTAAATTATTATTAAAGTAAAAGTACTGCAATTATTTTTATTAATTTCTATTAACTCTACAATGATGTATTAAAAAACGTTACAATTGAATTAATATATTTATTTATATATTATACAAGACAAAGTAAAAATGTATCCCCTACTTAAAAAAAAATAAAATAAAAAAAAAGTTTTTAAAAGTTTTTTAAAAAAAGAATGCAGGGAATGTATTTAAATCCAGGCCTGTGAGTTTTAAAAGAGAATACAGAAGTACACAATTAAAATGTCCATTGGCACTGACAGAAGAGGTGCTGCAATTCCTTCAAATGTGTCATTTCAGTTGAAATCCAGATATATTGCATTAAGACATTAGGTGAAGCGAACAAACTGGTAACGGCTTGCAGGTGTACACGAGATATTCAAATGAATTCAAACATTTGCTGAAATGCATACATATGTATTGATCTGTCAATGGAGAGCACTTGTCTTAGCGACATTCAAATTCTTCGCATTCCTGAGATTCATTTTAAAATTCACGCCAAAATCTGATTTGCGTTCTGAAACATCAAACACATGGTCATTAATAAACATTATTTCCTGCCTGATTCACATGACATATTCCAACTCATTCTTCAACGTTCCATCACACCTTATAGCGTGTGAAGAGGCTCTTAACAACCCCTAAAAAGGGATGGCATATGGTCTCCTCCTACTTTCTTTGTGGCAAATTTAGCGCCCTAAATGCACGGTCCTCAAGAGGCGAGCGCTGGCACTTATCAGCAGACGAATAACGATGAGGATAGTGACCTCCCTCAGTCCTCCACTCCGTCATCGCTCCCGGTGTGATGGATGAGCACTGAGGAGATGGAGACATGCGGCGCTCGAAAGGCTGGCACCCTGGACAGAGCCCATTATCAGACATCCTTCTCCATGGCTGCAGGAGTCTGTTCAAAGCGCATGAGCTATTTACCTCGGTTGCCGGGGTTCAGATGAATTTGTTTTTGGTTCTGCGAAACCATCTGCTGCTCCAGAGTGCTGTGTCGTGATTGACAGCAGCATTGTGAAGTAAATTTCCTCATGTTTTTATCTCGCAGACAAGCATGACTCGCAAGGTTTTGCCACATGAGGTGAACAGATTTCCTGTGTGTCAGTGTGGTTCAATATGGGGACACGTAGAAATTCAACCAGAGTGATGGCATGCTAAAATGCTGGAAGAAAACATAAAAGTGCAGTGGGTCGTAAGTCTGATAGGGTCACAGACAGCAGGGAAGAAACAACACTGAATGCAAATAATAAAATGCAAAGTGTCTTTTTGTTGATGTCAAAGGCCATCCATCCAATCAAACTCTATGGTATTTTGCCGCACATTCATCTATCATTTGGTCGAAGCTATAGTCCATTCGGCTGATGTCAACATGGACAGGTGGTGTGACATCCCCTTATCATCAGACACCATTATTTAAAGGGATAGTTCACCCATTTTCTCATCCCTCGTGTCATTACAAGCTTATATAACTTTCTTTCTTCTGCTGAACAAGATATTTTTAAGATCCCAACCGAACAATTTCGGTTCCCATTGATTTTCATACAGTGGAAGTTCAGGAAATGAAAGTGGTACGTGTATGTATTTTTATATATTATATAAGGATTAATGATGTTTTGACTTGAATATACAGTACAATGAGCATGTTATTCATTTCTGAATTGAAATCATTTTCATGCAGTCAGAAATGTCAGCGTGATATGTCTGCCCAGATATAAATGAAGGAAAAGGGCTTATCAAAGGATGGATTCTTTGAGGAGAAAATGTTGTTTTTGCATCACTGCATATTAATATTCAAAGTCACCAAATCTTAAAAACTCAATTTCAGTGTGCGTCAAGATCAATATCTCTTTTAAATTAAATGTATATTAGAGATATTATTCATCCAACAACAACTGATCCATTAATAAGGTTAATTTGTTAAAAATGTTTTGACCTCATAATGTTTAATTGAATCTAAATGTCATAACTTGGCCTTCTTTAGTGAGGTTTGCAGGACTTTCAAAGCCTGCAAGCTCGCGTTCATCTGCCTTCACTTTTGAGGCAGCCCTCTACATTTTTCTTTTTCTTTTTAATAATCTGTTAAACTCAGATGGAGGTCACAATACAGAAGAACAGATCTGTTGCTATTTCCGTTTTATTCCGACTATCAGATCCCATTCCGAATTTTGGATATTTGACTTTTTTTTTTAGGACAAGACAGGTTACACCACATGATCAAGCCACACTTACATTATTACTAAACAGAATTTTTTATGAAAATGGCATAAAAGTTGTTCTTAATAAGTCTTAGGCTGCATCTAAAAGGCTTGTGAATGAGCACTTACTTTAAAACAGTTTTTAAAAAAGCATGTTCTAGATAGTATGAATGTGCAATGGCATCATGACTTTGCATAAACATACATGCAACTTTCTAAAGCCCAAAATGGCGTGTTATCTGTATGCATTTTGAACTATCCGCGTGTATGTCTACTCCGTGTGTTTTCCGCCTGTATGTGTACGCCGAAACGAACCATCATCTCCGCGTGTATGTCTACGCCGTGTGTCATACATATGCCATTTCATGAGATCAGTCTGGAATGTGTGTATGAATGTAATCTGGATTTACTACATCTGCCATGTTGTCATTATCATGTGACCTACCAGCATCGATTCACTGCCATTCACAAATCCACTCCTGTGGCCTCATGCAGGAAATAGTATGTCATCCTAGTACTTTTAACCTACTGTTTTATGATTGCTGTGAATTCATAAATACTACTCTTTCACATAGGCTGTGTTTGAAGTGGCATATTATTATACTACTATTACTATTTCTGCAGTATCCATTATGTATGCTATGCGTATATACTTTCCTGTATGCATGGAATAGCTTACCCGGATGACCTACTATATTTGCCAGCATCTGCAAAATACAACTCAGGAATACTGAAATCAGTATGGAAGCTGTGTTCAGAATGGCATACTACCATTCAACTCCTACTATAATGTGAATAGCATGTGAATTTTCTGCATGCATGAAATTCCGCATTACTTAGCCTACTACATTTGCTGATATCTGATGTATGCATCTGAGACTGACATTGCATGGAATACTGTTTCCCACAACGCAACACGCTCCATGTAAAGTTTCATCTTTGTGAAGAGTGTGGCGTGAGTGAACTGGAGGCGGTGAATAATTATAAATGTTACACACGTTACTGTAAAGTACAAACTAGCTGAGTGTCTGAAGACACTATCGTTAGAAGCACATAAATTGTAGGCTACTTTTGGTATGTTTCCGATCAAGTCACCTTTATATAGCGCTTTATACAATACCGATTGCTTCACAGTGATGAACAGGAAAATAATGATTCACAGTCCGTTTAGTGTTGATGAAATCTGTTCGATAACTTTAAAGTTTATCAATTAGGAATCAATTATTGGCTATAAGGCATTGTTGTTTAGTAGTACGATCAACTGAACCTTTTGTAAATTAATGAGAGCTTTTAGTCTGTTTAACCATTATATTAAAACAAATCTTTCTCATTTTTGCATTCTAATCCCGAGTTAAAGGGGTCCTATTATGCAATTTTACAAAGTCTTGGTTTTTTTTTTGTGGTGCTCTAGAGTATGCTTGCTTGATTGTTTAAAAACATTTTTACAATAAATTGGGCGGCAGTGGCTTGGTGGTTCATGTAGGTTCGATCCCCGGTTCCACCTGACCAACACTGCGTCCCAATTCGCATACTATCCGTAGTCTATCCCAATTCGAAAAAAGATATGTCCCATAACGTAGTATGTTGAAAAGATTATTCCAAAGATATCCGGATGGACAGAATCCGAAGTGCAGATCGACGTGCACTCAAACGGCTGATATTGCCCAAAACCCATTGTGAGTTGGACGAGGCTTCGATTAGAACTACAAATGCAGATAAAAACTGTTTAAAAACTACAAACATGACAGATGTGCGAGTTTTACGGTTAAGTAGAGAGGTTGTATGGCTGACACCGCCATCGGTGTGTGAATGGGTGAATGTGAGGCAACATGTAAAGCACTTTGGATGGCCATGGGTCTGTTAAAAGCGCTATATAAATTCAGTCCATTTACCATTTAAATCTTATTTTACATTATTCTCTTTCCCCAGTCTGGCCTGAACACACTGCTTAGATCCGGTTTCGATGAAGCCCCTCCTTCCGAAATAGGAAATGTGCTGTGATTGGTTAGCTGGCTCAGTGTGTTGTGACTGGCACCATTCTGCGCATGCTCTGGAAATGTCACACCTCTTGCCATAACTGCGATCTCCTTACTCAGATATAAATATTAAGAATGGCATCAATTTGAAATCATTTCAAGCCTGATTCAGACTGAAAGACGTTAACAAACGTGGATAATGCAAGAACACATTTCATGCACAGACTTTGCAAGCATGGATTTCACAGGATGTTTCAGAGTGGATTTTTTGAGGTTTTTATTGTAATTTTCTTATACATTTTATATACGAAGTTATACACCATTTAATCATTAACTTGTCAGATAATCATGGGATGGGGCGGTAAACAGTCTTACAAAAGCGAGAGCTTACAAAAGCTACAGCAAACGCTATATCAACATTAATGTTGGCTAGCAGGCGAGCGGAGGCAAAGCTTATAATTGGAACTGTCAATAGAAAACACAACTAGAAATAATAAGTTGTGATCCAGAAGCAACAGATTCTCCCGACAAAGTGGGAACTCTCCATTTCAGCAGAAGCTTTTGTGCGGTGCCTATATTACTCTCTTAGGTTTTTGAAGCAGTTCTCTGTGAAATGTGCAGTACACAGATAAACGTTGGGATTATAAGGAACGTTCAGGAACAATGTTTAAAATAAATTTTAATCACTCCATGTTCATTAGCCTTAGGAAGGTCAAACAAATTAGTTTTTGAAACTGAGTGGAAAAAGCAGCATCTCTTTGACATAGCGACAACACTGTCCTCTCTAATGCAGCTCAATAGGTCCTCGTCCCCTTTATTCAAATGAGTAACATTGTGACTTTACAAGATCCTGAAGAAAGGCGTCTTGAGATGCTCGTTGTAGTTCTTGAAAAGTGGAGTCTGTTGAATAAAATATCTCCCATTGAAGTGGACTTTGAGCTTTGTAACCTTGCTGATCTTTTTTATGCTCAAACAGCAACATTACACACTAACTAAAGTTGAAAAAGTGAAAAGGCATAATAGGACCCCTTTAACCAGAGAAAAAACTATCTCAAAATAAACAATAGTAATGGTGTATGATCTATGTACCATTTTATCTGTAGTAGTTCATTAACAGCGCATGTCCATAAGTTTTAAGGAGCACATATTGGCTTGGAACAAATTATAAATTCCCACAAAATGATTATAGGTGCGCTTCATCTAAAACTTCAAATTATAGCTTCAATGCTGGCCAGGTTGAATCAGACATATGAAATATGCTCTTGACAAATAAAACCACATTAAGTAAATAGGCTCTATTTTGTCAGTATCAAAAGTTATTGTTATCTAGCAAAGTCGATAGGGGTCGCTGTTGTGGGTATCGACCATTCAGCTCATCTAGCTCAACATAACAAGCATGAAATTATTTAAAGCACACATCTGGGACCCATCATGCACTCGGTGCAATGCGACGCCAGGCACGACGCAAGTGTTTTTAATTGTTTCAGCCCTATATGCAGTTACCATTTTCACGTCCAGCGCCACGTTGTTTAAATTGTAAATGCACTCGCCCCCATCTGTTCGCCCATGGTTCGCCCACGTTGCTATTTTGATCAACAAAAACCTGTAAAACTAATAGTCAATTTGATTCAAACATGATAATTATATTTTTGACTTGAGTCAAACCTGTTAATTTACATGTTACCACATTAAGCACGTTTTTATGTTAACTACTAGGCGTAGTTTGATGACATCAAGTTGGAGCGCAGAATCTTGGGACATGTGCTCTTCACCTCACAGCCAGTGGAAAATAATTGGAACAGGACTCGGGCAGAAATCTTGTTCATGGATGCAATTATTAATGTTACTGTAGTATGAAGCAGAGCAGGGGCGAGTGCTGTGGGAGCTCAGTAAGGCCGCCGGAACGATTGTTACACAAAACACACTTCTCTCGAGCAACGGGACTTTTATTATGACGGAACACAGTCGCCGGCGCAATCTCCGCTTTTCCGGTCATGAGTATGAGGTAATACAGCTCTGTTTATTATATTAGATACATTTAAAATGATGTTATGATGTTACTCTGTGCGTTCGCTCAGCGGCTGCTGTGACACTTGTTCACACTCCAGTGAGAGTAAAGCTTTTCTGCTAAATAAAACCGGAAACGAGCGTAACGCAGATATGACGCAATTGACAGGCGACTCCCTCACATGTAATGCTCATTGGTAAAAAATAGCGATTTTCTCACAATTTACAAATAGTTGGAAACATTTGGAACATTGTAAGAACTCAACAGAACAAAATATATAATACTGGCCTGGTGGTTTTGGGATATTTGACTGCAAAAATCCTTCATAGTGTACCTTTAATTAAAACTTTATTTTAAGTGAAAAAACAATTTCAAAACCAATAAGTAATTTCACCAAATCAACTGCCAATTTTTATGGGTAAATTCAAGACCGTTGGTAAGTATAGTCAAAAGGAAGGACATTTTTACTCAGGTAAAAAGAAGGG
Organism: Gobiocypris rarus; assembly: GCA_023029165.1. Classification (NCBI taxonomy): domain Eukaryota; kingdom Metazoa; phylum Chordata; class Actinopteri; order Cypriniformes; family Gobionidae; genus Gobiocypris; species Gobiocypris rarus. The sequence goes on along the minus strand of CM040915.1, from coordinate 30,266,842 downwards.
TTAGCACATGTGAGGTAGCACATGTGTAAGGTAACAACCTAGACAGCTGTGCTGAATTAATCTTCATTGTTTATCATGTGACAACACTGTAGCGTACTACTCTGAAACATCATTTGTTGCATATTTCATACTGTTTCACGCACTAGTCATAAAATAAATAGTAGGCAGTATGCCTTCTGGGCAGTAAGCAGTAAGTTAGTGTGTTATTCTGAACACAGCCATACTGTTTTTCTTCTGGCATTATTAAATCAAATGTGCAATTTTTGCCACCCACTGGTCAATCAATCAATCAATCAATCAACTTTATTTATATAGCGCTTTACAATGACGATTGTTTCAAAGCAGCTTCACAGTGTTAAACAGGACAACATTGCAACAAAATTTGATTTGGCTAGTTTAATTTGGATAGTTTATAGAATTATATATGACCAAATTAATAAATTCTATTTGTATATTTAGTTGAGTAACTTGGATCATAATTTGAGTGTCCCCAACTGAGCAAGCCAAGCCAAAGGCGACAGTGGCAAGGAACCAAAACTCCATCAGGGCATGATGGAGAAAAATAAACCTTGGGAGAAACCAGACTCAGTCGGGTGCCAGTTCTCTCTGGCCTATTATTAACAGTGTATAATTATTACTCTGGCAACCTTGCAGGTCTTAAATCATATTAGATAGGAATATTCGAAATTTTGGGTATGACGACGAGACGGGCTCATTTAGGATGGCGCGTCGATTACACAAGAATATGAATACTTGAAAGATCGGAGTTATTGCGCCGAGACGGGTTAATTGAGGATCACGCCCGTGAGGCGAATTCAGAGGAGACACTAATGGACACGGTCTCAGCAGACACTCCAGGATGAGCTGGTCATGTCCAGATGCAGGTCCACCATCCGATCCGACACGCCTGATCCGCCGACTGCAGTAAACCTCGGATAAACAGAGAGACTAACATTAGTGTGGATGCCACTTTTTATGATGTAACGAGTACATCAGGTGTTATGGGAAGTGTTCCCGGTTCCGCTGACCTAGTTAATGCAGCCTAATAATCAGTCATTTGATTTGAATAAAGAAAGTTAAAAATGTTCTATGTGTATGCCATAGTAAAGAGATGTGTTTTTAGTCTAGATTTAAACTGACAGAGTGTGTCTGCTTCCCGAACAATGCTAGGAAGACTGTTCCAGAGTTTAGGTGCTAAATAGGAAAAGGATCGACCGCCTGCAGTTGATTTAGATATTCTAGGTATTTTCAACTGGCCAGAGTTTAGAGACCGCAATTGACGTGATGGAGTATATTATGCTAAGAGCTCGCTTAAGTACTGGGAGCTAAACCATTTATTGCTTTATAAGTAATAAGCAAGATTTTAAAATTTATGCGATGTTTAATAGGAGCCAGTGCAGTGTTGACAGAACTGGACTAATATGATCGTATTTCCTGGTTCTAGTAAGAACTCGAGCTGCTGCGCTTTTGGACCAGCTGGAGTTTATTTATTAGGCGAGCAGGGCAACCACCCAGTAGAGCATTACAATAATCTAGCCTTGAGCTCATGAACGCATGTACTAGTTGTTCAGCATTTTGCATTGAAAGCATGTGACGTAATTTAGATATATTTTTAAGATGGTAGAATGCAGTTTTACAGATGCTAGAAACGTGGCTTTCAAATGAAAGATTGGTATCAAAGAGCACACCCAGGTTCCTCACTGACGACGAGGACTTGACAGAGCAGCCATCGAGGGTTAGACAGTATTCTAGGGCACTCTTTGTGGAGCTTTTCTGTCCAATAATTAAAAATTCAGTTTTATCTGAATTAAGTTGCAGGAAATTACTATTCATCCAATTTTTAATATCAGCTATGCATTCCGTTAATCTTGTGAATTGGTAAGTTTCACAGGTGTGAAGAAATATAGAGCTGAGTATCATCAGCATAACAATGAAAACTAACGCCATGCTTCCTAATGATATCTCCCAGTGGTAGCATATACAGGGTGAAAAGCAACGGTCCTAACACTGAGCCTTGTGGTACTCCATACTGAACTTGTGATCGTGTGACATCTCTTCATTTACTGCTACAAACTGATAACGGTCAGATAAGTAAGATTTAAACCATGCCAATGCAGTTCCACTAATGCCAACATAATTTTCGAGTCTATTCAAAAGAATATTGTGATCGATAGTATCGAATGCAGCGCTAAGATCGAGTAACACTAATAGAGAGATACAACCACGATCAGATGATAAGAGTAAATCATTTGTAACTCTAATTAGAGCAGTCTCAGTACTATGATACGGTCTAAATCCTGACTGGAAATCCTCACATATACAATTTCTTTCTAAAAAGGAACATAATTGTGAAGACACTGCCTTTTCTAATATTTTTGATAGAAACGGTAGATTCGAGATTGGTCTGTAATTGACTAATTCTTTAGGATCAAGTTGCGGTTTTTTAATAAGTGGTTTAATTACAGCCAACTTAAAAGTTTTTGGAACATATCCTAATGTCAAGGATGAATTAATAATATTAAGCAGAGGATCTATGACCTCTGGAAGCATCTCTTTAATAGCCTAGTCGGTATAGGGTCAAGCATACATGTTGTTGATTTTGATGATTTGACAAGTTTAGCCAATTCTTCTCCTCCTATAGCAGTGAATGAGTGTAATTTTTCCTCAGTGAGACTACAATGTTCTGTCTGAAGTGATACTGTAGTAGGCGGCTGCATGGTTATAATTTTATTCCTAATGTTATCAATCTTACTAGTAAAGAAGTTCATAAAGTCATTACTGCTGTGTTGTTTACAAACGTCAGAAGTTGAAGCTTTATCCTTTGTTAATTTAGCCACTGTATCGAATAAATACCTAGGGTTGTGTTTGTTTTCTTCTAAAAGAGTTGAGAAATAAGCAGATCTAGCAGTTTTTATGGCCTTTCTGTATGCAATCATGCTCTCTTCCACAAATTGCGAAAACCTCCAGTTTTGTTTTCTTCCAGCTGCGCCCATTTTTCTGGCTGCTGTTTTAAGGGCCCGAGTGTGCTCGTTGTACCACGGCGTTGGATTATTTGCTTTAATCTTCTTTAAGCGCCGAGGAGCAACTATGTCTAAAGTGCTAGTAAAGAGAGAGTCAGTAGTTTCTGTTGCAACATCAAGTTCCTCTTGGCTATCTGTAATTCTGAGGAGATGGAACTGATGAGGAAGATTATGTATAAAGCAATCTTTAGTCGCAGCGTTATAGTCCTGCCATATTTGAAGTAGGGGATGGCTTTGCAGCCTTAGCTATATTAAGTATACATGATATTAGGTAATGATCTGAGATGTCATCGCTCTGCTGCAGGATTTTAATGGTATCAACATTTAGTCCATGTGACAGTATTAGATCTAAAGTATGATTAAGGCGAAGGAGTGGGTCCAGATACGTGTTGTCTAACTCCAATAGAGTTTATAATGTCTTTAAATGCCAATCCCAATGCGCTTTTTCATTGTCAACATGGATATTAAAATCACCAACAATTAGTACTTTATCTGCAGCCAGTACTAACTCTGATAGAAAACCAGCAAATTCTTTGATAAAGTCTGTATTGTGCCCTGGTGGCCTGTATACAGTAGCCAACACAAATGTCAAACGGGATTTATCATTTACACTACACAATGTTACATAAAGCACCAAAACTTCAAAGGAATTATATTTGAAACTAGACTTGAGTAATACTGAAGTTATCATTATAAATTACAGCAACACCTCCCCTTTTCCTTTCAGACGCTCGTGTTTATAACAATAATCTTGGGGAGTGGACTCATTTAAAGTAATGTAGTCCAGGTTTTAGCCAGGTTTCTGTCAAACACAGCACATCTAGGTTATGATCTATAATCATATCATTAACAATAAGCGTTTTTGGCGTAAAGGGATCGAATATTCAGCAACCCGAGATTTATCAATTGTTCATCCGTATTATATCTGTTGTTTATTTGTTGGACATCAATTAAATTTTTACTGTTGAATGGTTTTGATGGTTTTTTGTATTTACTGATTCGGGGAACAGACACAGTCTCTATGTGATAATATCTAGGTGAAAGCCTCTATGTGCTGGGATTTAGCTGACTCTGGTGACGTGAGACAGCTAGCAGACGGTTGGTTTAGCCAGTTTGTCTGCTTCCTGACCTGGGCCCCAGTGAGTCAAGGTTTAGCTCTAAGACTATGTGCCAAATTACTAGAGAGAAGAGCAGCACCAGCCCGGTAGGATGAATGCCCTATCTTCAACAGGTCGGGTCTGCCCCAAAACTTTTCCAATTGTCTATGAACCCTATGTTATTTTACACCACTTAGACAACCAGCCATTGAGTGATGATAATCTGCTAACTATTTCATCACTCCTTTAACAGGAGGGGGCCAGATAAACAGACTGCCGGTGACATCGTACTTGCAGTTTACACACCTCTTTAATGTGGTGTTACACCTCTCCACTGGTCTGGAGTTTGAAGCACTAGACTAGAGGGTACTAACAGGACAGCAATCTACTGTACAATTAAATATAAAGTGATAATATTGATTTTATTGAATCAAACTGTTTTTATTTTATTTTAAACTGACATATTTATTTACTTTTTATTATAAAAAATCTATTACAAAATTGGGTTGCCACTTGATGTCCAAAATCTGTGCCCTGAAGCAAATCATTTGATAACCACTGATCAAAGGCTCAATGGAGATAGCATTACAGTGTATTCTGATGAAACCTTCTTGAAATATATCAAAACATGAAAATATTTACTGACATCTGCTCTTCTCATTTCAGTGATAAAGAAATTCTCATATCTTATATCATATCTCATATCACTATACAAGAGTGAGTATTTTCGGATTTTCAGGCAGTGAAGAGAAAACAGAGAGACAAGATGGCGAGTCACTGAGGACCACTAAACTGGCAGTTCTGAAATTCACAATGACAGTATAAATGCAGATGGACACAGGTTCTGCTGAATAAAAACACCAGCAAAACACACAGCTTAATAAGATAGAGACTATGGGGACGCCAAAAATAGTGACAAAAACATACTGAGAAAATAACAAGCAAGTACCAATTAGTTATAAAGATGAAAGACTTCAAAACAAACCTAACATTATGCTAATAACACAATGTAGTTAAATATGCATAGTGATCAGAGAGAAAATCTCGGACAATATTTGCGAAGTGACAAAAAATAATCTCATTCAGGGCCCACAGATCTGTACTGTTGAGTCAAAAACATTACTTTCTTACACTACTGCATAACGACTCTTATGTGTATAGAAAAGTATAGAAAATATGCTTTTCTCTTTTCTCTTTTCTGCTTTTCTGAGGTGGGAAATGAATAGCAAAAAAAAAGTCTTATTTAAAGCATGTGCAGGTCTCATTTCACCACAAAATTAATTTTATTTTACTTTTTATTTATTTTCGCAGGTAATGAGAATTGTAATTTCTCCAAATTACGCAAATGAGAATGTGATTGCATAAAGTCACAATCTCTAGAGGCTGGTAAAGTACAAAGACTAATCTATTAAATATGGAATGTCACAAAAATGTGGCATTTATATGTATTTGTACATATGTTTTTTGATAAGATTTGAAATATCTGGAGATCTGAATCTCTTAACATATGTACATCTTAAAAGGCTGTATCTTAACAGCCTTAACAGCGTATCAAAACGTGAGGTGAAGGACATCAAAAATAAAATGTAAAAAGACCAAAAACATCTTTGTTTTTTTTAACGTTTTGAAAGATGCGTCACCGCTTGCTTTTATGTGTGGGGGCTGAAGCTATAAATCTTTAGTGGGCTTTCTCCCTGTTGCTGGGGTTTCAATGCTGCCCTGGGGGCAGGGGGTATGAGCTGGTGTTAATGAACGGTTGAGCTGTAAAATAACTAAAAGCCTGAATGATCAATATAAAGGAAATGTGCAAAAACAGGAAACATGTCTTGCCTGGCTTTTCACCACCAGGTCTCGAGTCATACTGCCATATCCTTGAATAAGACCATCGCTTAAAGGAATGTCAGCAGTGCCCTGCAATTGTCACACAAATGGAGAAAAGAAAAGGTAAGAATCAGCAGACATGTAACTCACAAACACACTCACACACATATGCAGCAGACGGGCAGCAATACCTGGAGTGTTTTAGTAGCTACCTTGCTGTGAACTACATATTCAGTAAGTTCTGGCACATTAATGGACACAGTGCAAAACATAATGGCAAAGACTAAGAGTCCTTGAAGTGAAATAGACGCGTACTATTGTTATGTTTGAAAGAACATTCCTCTGGCATTGTATGCTATAGTGAAATTGTCTGTCGGGTGAGGTGCGCCCACCTTAGATAGTGAAAAAAAAAAGGAATACATTTTCTTCAACAACAAAGAGGGAAACTGTTACTTCTCTTGATGGGTTTTTTATGTTTAACTAGGGGTAAACGGGAGTATAACATTTAAATAAGCTGTCTGTGTATTTCAATACGAGAAGAGGCAGTTTATTGTGCAAACAAAAAAAAAATAATTACAAAAGAATAAAACAAAAGAAAATAACATGACAAATAACAATAAAGAATCAAGGTGGGAAGGCGAGCACGGCAGATGCCAAAACAAAGAAATACCTAAAACAAAACCAATCTAACTAGGTTTGATCAGCTAAACTAACTATGTAAAAACAAAAAAGAAGACGTCCAAACTAAACTACACTGAGCTACTAGCCAGATAACAAAACCTACAGGTTGTGGCGCTCTCTCTTTAATATAGTGTGTCTAATACAAACGGAACGTCCTATGTGGTGCGTAATGTATGCCACCCGACTTCCGTACCTGCTTCCTCCTTCCCAGCCTCACACACACCATAATGACTGACGAAGTAAGAACAGTATGCAACAACACAACAACAACCACAATATGACAAAGAACGTACTGTCAAAGACCAACGTCTCAAATGAGCAAGAAGCTCCAGACATGGAGGACAATCTGGTATTTGAAGAGGGTGGCAGAATCTGATTGGTGGTGTAACCGGGACGTCATCTTCCTTAGTAGCAAACAAAAGACGCACTAAAAACTACCCACACATACCACATGCATTATATGTACCACGTACGTAACAGAAACGGTGAAAGATTTTGATTAAACATAGTAATATTAGCATGAACAAATAATATGAGAGTTTATACTGATGATGGAGGGAGGGCTGTGATTCTGGAAGAGGACTAGGGGTTGGCGAAAGGCAGGAAACTGGAGGAGATGACGGCGGATGAAGCCAGGGAGACAATCGACAGAGGCGGACCCAGGCGACCTGAAGAAATTATGAGACCAAGCGACACAGATGAATCTGGAGGCTGAGGCGGAGCCACAGCAACAAATGCTGTTTTACAGGAGGAACATGTCAGATAATTGACACCGGTGGAGAGGACTCAGCCAATCAACAAAAGAGGTATATATACAAGCTGTCTTAACTCCATTTTGTTGACAGTTTTTCCAGCATCCCTCCACCACCGGACAGCACGCCACATACGCAATTAAATTTACTCTATAAATTATATGTAAGTGTGAACTAGTGAAACGTCCAAGGTGGACTGAAGCGTAGCCGGTGGGACTGCAGACCAAGGCGTAGCCAGAAAGGAGGCGGAGCCTGACGGAGCCGAATGGGTGGAGGAAAAAAGAGCAGCTGAAGGCCTGGAAGTCCGTGGCACCGGCAGAGCAATGACTGAAGCAATGACAGAGCAATGACAATGGCGGAAGGATGAGGGAGACTGGTGGAGCCGTAAGGAGGGCAGCCCCAGGTGGAACCAAGGGAGGGAGGTGCTGAGTTGGAGTGACAGGTTTGGCGACTGAAGGCCAAGCTAGAGGATCCCCTTGCCAAGGCGGAGCTGGAGACCAAAGGATCTGAGGCAGATCCATGCAGCAGAGTGGAGTCAACAGAGGGGGAGCCGAGGGACTGAAGGAAATTCCTCCACGGACCATCACGGGGCAGGTGTGCCTTTGATCACTTGCTGAGGCTAGTATAGTAAAACATTATTGTCCGGCAAATCGATATGACAACTTAAACATGAGTGTGGCGAACATTCTCACCCAAACGTGAAACTCTTAAATTGAAATGACTTATTTGGAACACTCAAAACTCCAGTATGCAAAGATTCCTTAATTTCTAGAATAAAGCTAATTTCAAGCATTTAACAAAGGTTTTTAAAGTCATGAGACTTTAATTAAATTGTGTCCAGGCATTTTTTTGAGTTGCAATGACTACCAGTCAGCTCGAAATCCATCTGCTGCACCATGCATGTGAATTTAGAAAAACTGTACAAACAAAAACACCCTTAAGAGAATTCAGTCCAGCATGAATCTCATCCTCATCTCTTTTCTTTCTTCTTCAGAGTGACACAATACGGAAAGTAATGACAAAAAAACAAGCAAAAGGGCTGTTATTTACGCATTACTCACACCAACAGAGCATTATGCAAATGCACGCTTACGCCCCATCAAACAGCATACTATTAGAACCACCACTAGAGGAATTATGCAGCTTGCTCTGACTAGTGCAGTTATACTCAACAATAACACTGAATACAACAAAAGATAAATGACAACCTTATAATGGAATAAAAAATAAGCATTGCTTTTAAGCAGTGGTCAAAAACCAAGAAGAGACAATTTAATAATCGTATTAAAGATAATTTGAAAGGAGTAAAACTGCAGCAAAATGTTATCTGTTATCAGGGTAGAGTAAAACTGTAGAGGATTCAAATGCTCACCAGGTGTAGCCTTAGGGAATTTTAGTTTATGAAAAACTCATTAAAAAATAACAACACACAAACACCACTACATAAATCAGACATCCACACAACTGCACCTAAAGGAAACAAGAGGGGACAGATTTGCAATTAAGGGACATGTAAAAAATGTCCACATCAGCATCTGTGCAGTCCACCGAGACACTGGAAGTCATAGCTTTCAAAGCCTGGTGATAAATAATCACACAATTTACTGCACCGTAGCCATTAGCACTGTGAAATCAAACAACGCAACAAGGTGAGGGATCGGGGGTCATTCAAGCGGAGAGACAGGAACACATTTTCTTTCATCATCTGTAACGCTTTGTCTCAAAATTTGACATGCAGTTCTTGGATGTATTATTTCCATATTATCTACAAATGAAGTGTCTAAAATCTACAACTTATCCCTAAACCGTGTGTCAAGCAGCTTTAGCATTTTGCTGTTGTTACAACCTACACCATTACCAAGTGATCAAATTCACTTCAAAATAATTCAGAAAATAATTCTTAAATGATTTATCTATAGAACTAATATTAAATACATTCATTAATTTAATGAATATATACCTATTTTTATATTATTACAACCTTCTCCATCTGGTCAGCCATGAAATGTGTAGTTTCCTTCCGTGTAGATTGCTTGTATATTATTTATGAATATAGAGAACCTGCTGATTCAGATGATACTAGTTTTTATTATGTTCTATTTACACTGGTGTTTCAGCCTAATATTACCAACAAGAACCAACATATTTGAAGCCAATGGTTTTAATGTCTGAATCTGATTCAAACATGAATCCATCATAGAAATGTCTAAAAACTCTTGTTTTGCTCTCTTGCTGCTTTAAAGCTATATGTGTGTGATTGAAAGGCAGGAGGGGTCAGACATAGGTCAAGAGCAGCTTGGGCAGGTGCGCTGGGATTTAGCAGATGAGAAAAAAAACCTACTGAGCTTTCCATCAAATCAACCTTCAAAGAAAAAATCCTCAGGCTTTCAAACTTGAACAGCCGTTAGATACTTTCTTCAAAAGTATCGTACAAGTGGTGAAAACAACTGGTGCACTACAGTAGTTTTGTTTGAAAATGTTGTTTATCTTCCCAGCCACTGAAGCTCACAAATTGCTTCTTCAGTGCAAACTTGGAAGCCTGATCTCATAAAAATGTATACATAGCATTTACACATACATTTTTGTCCCCCTGGAATACATTCAAATCCCTATTCCACGTTTCCAAATCCCCTTTTGCTATTTTACCAATGGGAAAAAAACGATTTATAAACGATTTATAAACGATAATATCCCATGTGTTGTCTAGATCCAACGCAAGATTAGCCTAGAAATCTAGACGCATCCCAGCGGCAGTAAATCTAATTCCCCTTCAAGGGAACTCGAGCTGCGTCACCGCTTTGGGAACGCCTCTGCGTGATTGCGTCGTGAAGCACGTATGTCATCAGTCCAATAGAGAGACGGAACGTCATCGGCGTGGTGACGTCGTAGACCCGGAAGCTATATAGCACACTGGCAAACACACGCCGTTAGCTTCTGTTGTCTTCAACAAGCGCTCTGTGTCATTGTCTGTCTAAATATCTGTTTGTGTCTGAGTTCAGACCCCTGTTTTCACAAGTTTGCACTCACACTGATATTGGGCAAGAGAGTATGGCGAGCGAACGATTGTACAGAAAGTGTGTTCCTCCCTGTCCTCGTTATATCACGGACGGGGATACACACTCTATGTGCATCGTTTGTTTGGGTTAGCAGCACGCTCAGTCGGCACTCGAGAGTGCCGGCTGTGAGCACTGTGAGGCTCTGCCTCTCCGCGTGCTGCGATCCCGCCGGCGCCGAGGAGGGCGTCGGCTCGCGCTCCCGCGGCGTGGGCCCCGCTGCTGCCGAGGCACAGCGGCAGCTCATGTCGTGGGGTTCGCAAATGGATCTGACGGAGGGGGTTGAGACGGGCCCCGCCCTATCTCAGCCTTCACCCGCTAGATCCAGTGCTGCTTCTCTGGGTTCGAGCCCGGCGCGGATTCTCCCGCCCGGGGGGCGGCCGCGATGCTGCAGCTGTCTTCCTCCGAGGAGGTGGATGTCTGCAGCATCGATGCAGGGGTTGAGGACTCGCCACTTCAATCCCCTGCCAGTGAGGAGCTCGTGGAGGTTTTGAGCAGAGCGGTGGCCAGATTAAACATTGACTGGCCACAAGAGCATCATGAGCGAGCCTGTGTAAAAAGCAGGCTCGACGAGCGCTTTCTCCCCGCACGCTCTGCTCAGCCTCCGCGAAGGAGCCTGCCGTTTTCACTGATCTCCACACTGAGGTGTCGAGATCGTGGAAACGGCCCATGTCTTCACGTGTGTTCAGTCCCCATACATCCGTTTATAGTAACATTATGGGACTGAAAAGGCATGGTTATGGTTCGATGCCACGGGTTGAAGAGACGCTCGCGAGCCATCTCTCGCCCGAATCAGCATCGGCCATGAAGGCTCCATCTTTGCCCACTAAGCCATTGAAAGTAACATCTCAGTTAGTGGGCAAAGCATACTCGGCAGCAGGTCAGGCCGCCGCATGTCTGCACACTATGGCATTAGTGCAGGCATACCAGGCTGATCTGCTAAGGGACTTGGGGAAAGCCAGGAGATCGGAGCTGATGTGGTCTCCGAGCTCCGATCTTCGGCAGATCTCGCCTCTCCGTGCCACCAAGGAGACGGCCAGATGTGTGGGCCGTTCTATGGCAGCCCTGGTGGCCACGGAGAGGCATTTATGGTTAAATCTGACCGAGATCAAAGAGAGGACAAGAGCTTTCTGCTTGATGCGCCACTGTCTCCTGGAGGTCTGTTCGGTGACGCGTCACCACGGTTACCGACAGGTTCCAGGAGGCAAAGAAACAATCTGCGGCGCTCAAGCAGTTCCTCCTCGAAACCCCAAGTCTCGCCTGCTGCTGGGCGGAGCAGCAGGCGCCGAGTACTGGCTCTCGCACAGGGCGCAGCAAAACAGAGCGTCGCCACACACGCGCGCACCCCCGCAGAAAGGGTGGGCTGGTGGGCGGCGCTCTCAGGCGCAGCCTTCCACGAGTAGAGCTGATCTGAGGACAGTTATTATCTCGAGGAAGGCTGCGTCGAAAGTCCTGACGCTACGGCGCCCAGGGCTGTGAGGGTTATCCTCTGGGGCAGACGGTGGTTACCTCAGCACACGGTACCTGTCCTCGGTGCCCTCACAGGGTCGATCCACCAACCCGCCCGAGCGCCGGGCGTGAGAGCCCTCGCGGGTCGCTCGAGGATGGCTCGCGCCTCCGAGGAGGGAGGTGGCGCTGTTGAGTCAGTGGTTCCCTGCCGGTCAGCCGTTTCAGGGCACTGCACTCGTGGTGCAGAGTACATCAGAGGCCAGTCTCGAGAGGCTGGTACCCTTAGTAGATTTTCTGGCAGAGTGGGAGAATCTGCCGAATATATCTCAATGGGTCCTGCAGTGTGTAAGGAAGGGGTACGCCATTCAGTTTCGATGTCGTCCACCCAGTTTCAACGGGGTCCTGCCCACGGTGGTGGGCCCAGCAGGCTCTGGTTATGTCTCAAGAAGTACAGACTCTGCTGCAAAAAGGGGCTATAGAGAAGGTTTCCCGCCTGGCAGGGAGTCAGGCTTTACAGCCGGTACTTCATAGTGCCAAAGAAGGATGGAGGGCTGCGCCCGATCTTAGATCTTCACGTTCTGAACCGCTGTGTAGCAAAGCTCAAGTTCAGGATGCTTACACTCAAACAGATCGTGTCTCAGATCAGGTCCGAGGACTGGTTTGTCACGATAGATCTCAAAGATGCATATTTTCATGTCTCCATCCTCCCACAGCACAGGAAGTACCGAGAGTCAGCCAGGAGAAGGAGACAATATCGGGTGCTTCCCTTTGAAATCTAGTACTTTCACCCCGCACGCTCACGAAGTGTGGACGCGCGCTAGCCTAGCGATGCAGGACATCCTCAATTACATCGACGACTGGCTGATCCTAGCACAGTCAGCTTGTCTCGCGGTTCAACATCGAGATGTTGTCCTCGCGCACATGAGGAAGTTAGGGCTGAGGCTCAACTCCAAGAAGAGCGTTCTTTCTCCAGTACAGAGAATAACGAACAGCGCGGAGTTGATTCGGCCCTATGCAGGCCCGAATTGTCAGAGCCTCGCATAGGGTCGATCCGCCGCCGCGGAGGGGGTGAAGCTAGAACAGTCACTCACTGTAAAACAGTTTCAGAGACTGTTAGGTCTCATGGCAGCAGCGCCCAACATCATTCCATGCGGCCTGTTGAACATGAGACCATTACAGTGGTGGCTCAAAACCAAGGGGCTTTTCCCCGAGGGGAAATCCTTTCGTGTGATCAAGGTTACGCGCGGTGTCTCCGCTCCTGGTCATGTGGAAGGACCCGTGGTTTTTAGCCCAGGGCTCATTGGGGCACCGTGCCAGCGGGTATCTCTGAGCACGGATGCCTCCCTTACGGGCTGGGGGCGACCATGAGTGGTCGCCAGCCCAGGGCTTATGGCTGGAACACCATCATTCGTGGCACATAAATTGTCTAGAAATGCTGGCAGTGTTTCAGGCTCTGAAGCACTTCCTGCCATATCTCAGGGGCCATCATGTGCTCGTTCGCACAGACAGCACATCGGTGGTCTCTTATGTCAACCATCAGGGGGGTCTGAGGTCTCGTCAGCTGTACAAGCTGGCGCGCCTTATCCTCCTCTGGTCCCAGGGGAAACTGCTCTCAGTGAGGGCTATGTTCATTCCTGGGCGGTTGAATGTGGAAGCGGACATCCTGTCGAGGCAGGGGCCGAGGTTCGGGAGTGGAGACTCCACACCGAGGTGGTGGAGCTCCTTTGGGAGAGATTTGGCAGGGCTCAAGTGGACCTGTTCGCCACTCACGAGAATACGCATTGTCGTCGGTGGTTCTCCCTAGCACCTCCAGCTCCTCTCGGACTGGACGCTATGGTACAGGAGTGGCCGAGGCTGCCCCTGTACGCTTTTCCCCCGATTGCTCTGCTTCCGGGAGTTCTAGAGAGAGTGCGCCGGACGGGCCCGCCTACTGCTAGTAGCCCCGTTCTGGCCAGGCCGAGTATGGTTCTCGGACATTGTGTCTCTCCTCGACGGCTCTCCCATGGAGATTCCGATCAGGAGGGACCTTCTCTCAGGCGGGCGGCGCCTTCGCACACCCGCCCAGAGTTGTGGAGACTGTGGGCTTGGCCTCTGAGGGGGCCCAGCTCATAAGTTCTGGTCTCTCAACTGAGGTTGTTGAGACCATTCTACACTCTAGAGCTCCCTCCACGAGGAAACTGTACGCACTGAAGTGGAGACTCTTCACCTTATGGTGCAGAGATCGCCTGTGGGATCCAGTTAACTGCCCTGAGTGCGGTGCTGGACTTCTTGCAGGAGAGATTCTCCGCTGGGTTAGCGCTCCACACTAAAGGTGTATGTGGCGGCCTTAGGTGCTTACCACACCTTTGATGGTGTTTCTTTAGGCGACACCCTATGGTTACTCGCTTTCCTTCGTGGCACTTTGAGGTTGAGACCTGCAGCACGCACTCAGGGTGCCGGCCTGGGACCTCTCGGTGGTCCTTCGGGGTCTTTCCGAGGCTCCCTTTGAGCCGCTCGAGGGAGTTTCCGAGAAGTTTCTGACTTTAAAGACTATCTTTCTTCTCGCTATTTCTTCTCTAAAGAGAATAGGAGATCTACAGGCTCTCTCGGTGGCACCCTCGTGCTTGGAGTTCGCGCCGGCATGGCCAAGGCTTTCTTGTACCCTAGGCCGGGCTATGTTCCTAAGGTTCTTACTAACCCTATGAGACCTGTTGTGCTGCAAGCCTTTGTCCTCCGCCTTTGTGACGTCAGACCAGGAACGACTCAATCTGCTTTGCCCTGTTCGTGCTTTAGACACTTATGTCCACAGAGCTGCCCTGTGGAGGAGAACAGAACAGTTATTTGTCTGTTACGGGCCTCCTCGAGGGGGCGGTTTCAAAGCAGAGGATGAGCAAGTGGGTAGTCGAGGCTATCTCACTTGCTTATGTGGCGCCGGACAGCCTTCTCCCTTGGCTGTCCGGTCCCACTCCACTAGGAGTATGGCTGCTTCGCAGGCGATCCTGTCAGGGCCTCCTGCAGGAGGTCTGTGATGCGGTTGGTCTCGCCGCATACCTTCGCCAGGTTCTATGAACTTGACATCAAGGCTACTCCTGGGGCACGGGTGCTCGCCTCCTAATCATGACACAGGCGGGCATTCGCCCTATGGGGCGTGGTTATTCTCGTTCCCAAAGCGGTGACGCAGCTCGAGTTCCCTTGAAGGGGAACGTCTCGGTTACGACTGTAACCTTAGTTCCCTGAATAGGAACCAGACGCCGCGCCACCCAGCCATACTCCCGCATGCTCGCAAGCGCCTTGTTTCATCCTTATCAGAAGCTAACGGCGTGTGTTTGCCAGTGTGCTATATAGCTTCCGGTCACGACGCCACCACGCCGATGACGTTCCGCTCTCTATTGGACTGATGACATACGTGCTTCACGACGCAATCACGCAGAGGCGCTCCCAAAGCGGTGACGCAGCGCCTCGCTCCCTATTCAGGGAACTAAGGTTACAGTCGTAACCGAGACGTTTTCTACAAGCAGGGTTGCCAGGTTTTCACAACTAAACCCGCCCAATTGCAAATCAAATCTAGCCCAAAACTAGCCCAATCGGGTTTTTAGGGGTTCCTGGTCAAAAAAATGCATTTGGGGAGTTCAGGCAGTGTTATATGTTTTTGGCAGGGTTCCCTGCTTAATCGAGCATTTCCGGTGCTAAATATAACATAATTGGTGTCACTTCAACCCGCGGACATGAAAAACAGCCCGCGGCAATGGTGTTAAAGTAGCACAATTCCGCGGGAAAACCGCAGACTTGGCAACACTGGCTACAAGTGTCATCTAGCAACTCTCAATCTGGAAAAAAGCAAACTCTGGTCAGGCCAATCACATAGTGTACAGAGTTGGTTGGCGGGTTTATAATGATGGCAGAGTTGTGGAGGTTCCGTGTGCTACTTGTAAACAAAAAAGCTGGTGAACAGCGATCTTGGAGTTAAGCTTTTCTTTGAGAAAAAAACAAAGAACGGCACTGAAATCATTCTTAATTTAAGAAGGGGATATTTGTTCGGAGTTTTGCCGACCGGATACGGCGAAAGTTTAATCTATCAACTAGCTCCTCTTCACGTTGCTCTGGTTGGTTGTAGCGCTATCCTATTGCGTGCAGAGGGAATTTGAAAGACGCCGTTTATCCCGCCCCTCGGATTGAGCCCTGCCAACGGTGAGTTTCCAGACCAAACATCTTGATGTGGATCTGGCTTGTCAGGCTAACGCACGATGCTAGTACAGTAACAATATGAAACTCCATGTATCACATGTATAACAGTTTGACAAATGTCAAATGGCAAAGGTTAATACTATTTCCTGCCAGTGTTGTCATAAAATACAACAGTAACGTTAGATACGTATGTCGATCCCTTTTGTCGGATTGAAATCTAAATTAGCCTATATTTTATCATCAATCCAAAAGCTATACGTTTACTTATTCTGTTTAGTTGCTTACAGATAGCTCACTCTAAGTTGAAACGATAGTCATTTGACAAGGCTTCTAGTCAATTTGTAAAAAATATATACATTTTTGAGAACTGAAGTATATTATTTTGCAGCGGGTGAGGAGTAAACATGACACTGACTATATTGAGTGGCTTCTATACATTACCTTGTTTGGCTTAATAAATCGACTTTTAAATCAGTACTCTACTGTCAAACTGTAAAGTCACTGTACAAACAACATTTACACGCTACCCGGTTCAGTTCGTGATTCAAAGTTAAGAAGCTATCATTGTAAAATCATACAGGGACACATTACAATAATTAAAATGTTTTTACAATGCTAAAAACAAAGTTGCGACTTCTGACGTGTAGTTAACTCTATATGCTAGTTATCGTTTAGGCTGAAGTTCTAAGACGTAACAATTTTGCAGGTTGTTAATGAAAATAAATACTAAACTTACCACTCAGAAGCGTTCTTTTCCAATCTCAAAACTATTTTTGTTCCTCAAAATCTGCATCTTCATCAGAAACAGGCTCAAACATATAAGGCTGAATTAGGGATGCACCGAAATCAAAATTCTTGGCCGAAAAAGAGGAAAAGAGGAAAAAAACGAAAAAGAGGAAACCAAGGCCGAAAGCCGAAAACCGAAACACCGAAATAAATTATGCCAATTATTAGTACCATTGAATTTATGGCTATGATTGTGTAACTTTATTAAAAATCAAGGCAGTGCAATTGCATAAATTAATATTAAAGTAATAAATCAATTACAAAGTATGCAAATATGTATTTAGCACATTGCAACAATGCACAGTATAAAATAAAAATGGCAGAAAGGTACAGAAATTTAATACAGTAATCAAACATAAAATAACTGCATATTTAACTGTTTAAATTAAAGATTAATCCTTATTAGACTTTCAAAAGCTATTCAATCAACAGCAGTGAGTGATGCCCTTGTCTTTTGTTGAGATTAAACACACCACAGTAAAGGTTACTGCCCCTTTAAGAGCCGATGCAGGGATGTGCGTCGTCTTTCTCGACTGTATACAGTTCACTTAAGGATTATAGAGACTATGTCTGCTAGGATGCGCATGAAGATGGACATGTTGACATACTTTTTGTGTGAGTTTGTCCGTTTAAGCGCAAGACTTGAAAGAGAACTCAGTATTTGCGCGCTGTGAGACGAGTGCGCGCTTTCGGGTGAGTGAACAGAGACAGAGCTTCTCACAGCGCGCGTGAGTTCTCATTCCCGTCTTCTGGCTCTACACCCGGTGATGATGCGAAAACGACTGGTCATATTCGGATATACGGCAGCACTCGCATGCATTGAACAAAGTTTACAAAGAGAGACCATTTTGCCCACGTTTTTCTTTTATTATCGCTGTTGTTGTAGTGTATCACTGAGGAGCCAGCAGGCCTATCCATCAACAGAAACATAAACATAAACAAAGCATTATTTTCAAGTTACAACCCATAGATGCGTCATCAGATGTGAGATGAACCATATACGTCCACACCGCGGACATGTTGCTTGTTTAGACCGTTTAGACAAGCACGTGTAGGTCGCGGTTTCTGTTTGCGGCATCACAACATTTCGGCCGTATTGTTTCGGTGATAAAAGTCTTTGGGCCATTTTCGGCCGAAAATTTTCGGTGGCCGAATATTCCATTTGGTACTCGCTGCAGAGCAAGTGGGTGGAGCTTACGCCTTACGAATATTCGGTGCATCCCTAGGCTGAATGCCTAATCGCTCCATTGTCATGACATATAGACATATAGATGTGTTACCTGTCATTGTGGTACAGCCAATCAGAGCAGATCTCTACATTAATATTCATGACCCTTCCAAATAAGGCAAAAACAGAGCATTACATCCTAGGGACAATTTCTAGGGTTGTAAATGGACCTGTAAAACCATATCTGGACAAATTTTGACCTTAAATAAACCACATACCCTAGGTATCAGAGAAAAAATTTAAATATTGTTTTAAATCATTCTAGGGCACCTTTAAGTGCATCCATAGGTTTTACAATATTTATATTCTATCTATTTGCTTTTTATTAAAATAAAAACAACAACAACAACTCTGCTAGTCTAACTGGGGCCTGTCACAGCACCCTACAGTTGGTTTGATTGCTTCTATTGTTCTCTTGATTTGTAAGTCGCCTTGGATAAGAGCATCTGCTAAATGATTTAGTGTTAAATAAAGTGCACTTTGTTTTCACGAGGGTTGCAAAGACATTTTGAATGAATTACAGGTTTGGTTGTTGAAAAGGACAGAGTCGCATCCTGGACTCAAAGCTCTCGTCTCGCAGCCTTCAGATGAAAGCGAGAATCCCTTTACCAAGCTCTGGATCAAATTAATGACAAAATCGATCATGTCTGCTGCCAGTCTGTCACCGTTAATTCACTTAGAAATTTGGTTGAAAGAACCATGGTGTCTGGCAAATGATCATTCTCTCCAATACCATCTTAAACATAATCAGCATGACACCTCGTATAACTGAAATCTTGATGCGAGATACAGAGTTGCATGTTAAAGAATAGACCTACAGTCGCCATAATGTGTGTAATAGAGTCTTTTATCTAAAGTGGAGTTTGCCCTCAATGATGGAGTTTTCAGATGAAAAGATGTCTCTATCCGGTTCGGTCCTCATTACTCTTAATTCAGGTGTTCTCAAGTCTTCTTCTGGTGCTCTTTCTCGCTCCACATGCACAGTCATTGATATTGAGGGCGGTCCTCTAATAGGACTGTCAGGGCGCTTTGAGGCTTTGATGGAGAAATTGAGACAAATTTGTCTTGAGAGACAGCAGTGAGCCATTTTGTCATGCTTTGCAATGTGAAAAATTTTTTGTCTTCCAGCACAGCTATCATTCCTGTGAATTCTCTTCCCAATTAGTAGGCATATTTTAAAACTAGCCAAAAGTCTTATACATCTGAGTTGTCATCTGATTTAATGACATGATTGTCTAACGTAACCATCATAGCTAGTTTCTTCTTGCCTCTTGGCTTGCTCGCTGGCACGACTCCTTGAAAACTGCTTTGGCACTGTTGCGTAGTTCCAAAATCTAGCAAGCTGCCTCCTCACAGGCGCACACCTGATGTGGAGACTGTTCCAAAAATGTAGGAAGCATAATTATAAAGCATAATTACGCTGCCTCCAGACATTCCTGATTTTGGTTGAATTCCAAGGCAACTTCACATGTTCACAGATCCACTCCCAGAACACTGTATCAAGCTCAGTGAGCAAAATGAATCCAAGATGGTGGACGCTAAGAGAAGTGTTGACTATAAATATAACATTGAATACTGAATTTTTAAAAAATATAAAATAGTTTTTTTGTCTGATTGAAAATATATGATTTTACACATCATTTGTTTGTTCTTTTATTTTTATTAGTTTAATTATGTTTGTGTGTTGCTGTATAAGATACGCATATATATTATATAACAATAAGATATTAGCAAAAATAATATAACATTATTTTTTAATTATTTCAATTATTTATCAATCAAACATCTCCATATGATTTAAAATGCACTGATAAAAATGAATTTAAAAATAAAAAAGTCAGTTCTATATTAGTACTCAATTAAAGTTTGTAAAGCTTTCATGCAGTGTGTAATACAGCTCTTTATGAATGTAAAATGTGAAAAGTTTCAAAGACCAAAGTGCACAACAAATAAAGTTATTGTCTCCTAAAAAAAAGAACCAATTTGCATAATGTCATAAGTGGCTACGAGCAGCATCTACTTTGATCCGACCTCAAAAACTGTAGTTGTGCTGAGGCCTGGAAGAGTTTGGTTCATGTTGTTGAAATGTTGAGAAGACGCTGTTTTTGGTGCTGGGAAAGCAAATCCACTTTGCATGCACTTCCCAATGATGAGGATTGAGGTTCGAATTGATACGGTAAAGCAGACGCCATTTTGTTACTGTTCATATCACTGCATTTACAAGTGCTGAGAAAGCTCCGGAGCTGAAATACAGTTTTTTGTAATAACCATATGGTTTCTGACATGCGCTGTAAGCGGTCGACCAATCAGACTGGGCCATCTGACCAATCAGAGCGGAGTAGGTTATCAAATACACTGTATATTATGAGAGAGTTTTTTGACCTTGGATCCATGTAAATATATTGTAGAAGACCTCCAAAACAAAAGTAGGAACCTTAAAAAAATAGCATAATAAAGGCCCTTTAATAAAGCTAAAAGTTCAAAGCACAGATTTGCTCCATATCTTAATAATGACCCTCCTCCAGAAACGTTATTCACTTCAGTGATATGTGATTTTTACACCCGATTGTCCAAACATAAGCAACTAAGCCTGGATCACATTATCCTATGTAGAGGGCAATTTACACAGTGATAGATTCAAGGTGACATGATCTCATCTAGACTCCCATAACCCACCCTGCAACTGACAAGACGCTCAGACACCCTTGTTTGTCCTATGAGAAAAACCTTTGTCTAAGTGTGGAGCCTCATTTGAGATGCATTTACAACCTGCGTTTCACTGCGGCCATAAAGCACAGAGAGAAATACGACTAGAGCTCCACCCACTAAGCTGCACCCTTAGGATGACACATTACACACATGCATAATAATAATATTGTGTTGCTTTACAGTCCCCAGTGGTTTCCCTTATCCCAGTTTGTATGTTAAATTGTTAATGGATCATTTATTTGGTAGAATAATAATGACAGTGTTTAGACATTGTCTAAAGGTTTACATCTTTCTATATGTACATTATGGTCACTGAGATTCAACCCCCTGACTATACTAATAGTAGTGTTATATACAATTATAGTAATTAATTATATTTTGAATGAGGTTTTATTTTTTTATTTTCAAAACTTATAAAGATTTTCAAGTTTCAGTAATGATATGTGTTTTTGTCAATTTTATTCGTTTTTTTTTTAATATATGTATATATATATAAGCAGGCACTGCTAATCAAGCAGTTCATGCAGGCCACGGCTTCATTCAGCCCCGACAAAATATTGCAAAACACTTTTTAAACGGAAACGGTGCTGCGTTGAACACCCTGTTCTGATGACGCAAGCGTTGCAACTATGGCAGCTGAGAAGGCAATTCTTTGTGTTCTTTCTGAATAATTTTCGGAGCCTGATGAAATCAGTATAAATACACGTTTAATACTGCAAAACACACTTGATGTTACAGTCACTCCCCTGTCATCCAGATAAAAGAGAACATCCCAATCGAGTGAAGGGATTTGTGGTTGCTAATTATTGAGATCCAACATTTGCCTTGCATTTCAGGATGAAAAAACAAACACTTCAGGTGAAAGAAAATCCACCTCTTACCTCCGAGACTGTTATGATCTACAGTATATGACCTTATTTTTATTGTGAGTATTAGGCTTATCATTATTGCTGATCACTGTTGTGCTATGATGTAATATTTACCCTTATATAATCAGAGGAGTATAGAAAAGTTTATGAAAGTGTCCCTTCACAATACAGCAAAATATATAAATATGTATAGTGTTTTTATGGACCCATTGTGCGAGCTGTATCTTTTATACTCTGTGGTTTACCTATATACATGTTGCTGCTGATTGAGCTGACATTTTTGACACACCCACCAAACGAGAGAAAACGCATCTCAAAACCATTGCACACCGTTTCCAGGAAACATGACGTTCAACTGGAAACCGTAGCAAAACTTTGTGCACCGGTTTGAGCTTTGAACGTGCCCCTCAAGTCAAGCTACACTATCAGCTAATTGGCAAAATACCAACCCCACCCATATCAGCTGATCTGATTATATGCACTCAATTGGCAACTCTCAAACAGGGCGCCTTACTTAAGCGCAGCCTAAGTTCAGTCTGCCTGCTGGGCTGCTTCCACTGCACGCTGCTTTGCAACCCACCTCCACCCCAGCTCCTCCTTAAACTGTGTTTAACTTAATCAGTGTCATTCTGTTGTCATTGATGCATGCTCTGTTCTCATTGGGGGATTTACGCTGCCCCTCCCAGTTTTAAAAAATGGGAGGTTGTCCCCAGAAGCTGCTGCTGTTCCCAGTCTTGGCTTTTCATGGAGCTCATGAAAAGGATGGGGAATTTAGAACAGACCCATATCAACAAATGTAAATTTAGCAGAATATGCCAATAAAAAAGTTGACAAAGTTTGTCTATGGTGTTTTTGACTTAAGTGGACCTGACTGAATTGTTTTATTTTATTATAGCTTTATTTCAATTAATGAAAATTAATCAATTAATCAATTATTTTTTTTAAAAAAGTTTAATATACAGTATATTTCGAAAACTAAACTAGATCCATGCAATATTATATGACTTATGGCATGTTTTATTTTAAGTTGTTTCACTTAGAAAAAATGAAAGCATTTTTAAACTAGATGTCCGTAGCACAATTAATTGTAAACTTAATTCCTGTCATGACATCTCTTGGAGTGTTTGGAATGGTAATGAATATGACAATGTTGCAGTGGCAGCTGGTGCTACAAACAATGTTCATATTGAAGGCTATGAAAACAAACATAGTGAATGTACAGTAACATGTAGTCTATAATAGCCTAATATGTGCAAAAAAGGGTCAATTCACATTACATTCTAACATTGTAACATTGCAATCTAAAAACTAAATCATGCTTTTTAAAGCAGAAGTTAAATTCACTGAACTAATAATGAACATATATATAAAACAAACAGACTAATTATTAGGCTTTTGATCACCCTACAATAGTCACTTTACAGTTACTGCTATCATAAAAATACACTTAGTTGAAGGCTTCAGATTCTACAAATGGCACATTTCACAACATTCATTTTGCCACATTATGTATTATATATTTTTTTTTGGCATTCATGTCTGTGCTTATGACATTATTTCAAGCAACAGTGATTCATTCATTTTGTTTCATTATATACAATATGTTTTGTACTGCTGGGCTTCAGGGTCAAATCTGTAGCACCACCCACTATGAAACATAATGTAACAGTTAATGTGTACAATGTAATGGAGAATAAACCTACTGTGAATGTCAAAATGCATCTGATCATTAAGACAAGAATCAGTGTAGCCTATAGTTAATTTATAGAGTGAAGACTTTTATATATATTTGATTTTTTATTTATTTCTTGACTTGCAGCTGTTAAATAGACCCACTGTAGCTGAAAATAAAGCACTGTTTTTGTCATATTGTTTGTAATTTGCATGTTTTAAATATTAAATTACTCGTATCATGATTTAAGATTTTGGTCATCCCAACCTGTTCAGTAAACATAAACATTTTGTATTTAATTTGGTTCTATCTAAATAGTTTTTGTTGTTTTTAATTGGGGCAAAATATATATATATTTTAATTAAAAAGCAATTGCAAACATATCGAGATATATATCGAATATCGTAAAAATTTGGACAATATCGAGATATGTTTTTTTTGGGGATATCGCCCAGCCCTAAATCAGTCCCTTTTGCATTGCCCTATCACCCAAAAGAAGAAACCACCCCTGTAATGTTGATATGTTTGGTCGTGGCAAAATAGATCTGCTTTGAAGCTTGTGTTTGTTGCCGCTGCAGCAGAGAAAGTACGGGACTTGCTACTGCCAATACATACACTACACACTGCTGTAAGTAAGACATGCTGCTGCTGTACAATATAGTATACATGATATTACCCATAGCAGATCTATACAGGTGGAGCTGGGGAAGGTGAAGGGTTCCTGAAAGCTTGTTTTGTGCTGATACAGCAGAAACCAATCATCTGTGCCCGAATGAGAATCATGACATGATTTCAAGATTGATCAGCCTGCGCCATCTAGATGTTCATGACAGAACTTTGTATTTGTATTGCTTAAGGTGAGGAGTTAGTATGAACTAAATTAACAGTTTTACTGAAAGCAAATGAAAAGTCATCCATCAGCTTTAGAAGCATAGCGTTGTTTACTTGTTATTCAAAATCAGTCACTAGATGTCTTAATTATAGTCATAAATCACAGAACTAGCACTCACATTCGTCACACAGAGAGATGAATGTATATGGAGGCATTATAGTAACATTAAGGTAAATTATAAGGTGAAAATGCACTGCACCAACACTTATCATGCTTATTGGTCCTGGGCAGGTTGAGTATATGTATTAATTATTCAGCTCAGATTCTCAGCTATTACAATTACTGAATGCTTTGACACTCAGACTGACATTAATGTTTGCCAGTTTAATGAAGCACTTTCCGCCCCATTTCCATCCCTGCTGAGAGAGTTTTTCTGTTTAAATTTGAAAGCAAAGGGTCACATCACTGACCCAGGCCACGCTTTAGGATGATGGTCAAGTAGCTCATTTAAAAACGATCTTTTTTTCTCAAAGTCAGCGCTTTTGTCATTTGGTCACCGATTTCACTAAATTGCAGTCAAACTGTTATTAATGCAATCAGTACAAATTCACTCATAAAGGTTTTGTTCAGTCTCACTTTCCAGGTTCTGAGTCAAAATACGCACATTAAAGGTTTTATAAATGTATTTTATTAACCTTTTATTGCTTATGACATTATTTCTCTAATGTTTCTTACACATTGTATTCATTTTGTTTCATTATATTAAATATGTTTTGCACTGCATTCATGTCTGTTGAACAATCTGCAATTCAAGCAACAGTGATTCACTCATTTTGTTTGCATTGTGGGACACACAGCAAGTTCATCTCAGGCTTCAGGGCAAATTGATGTGCACCACCCACTATGAAACATAATGTAACAGTTAATGTGTACAATGTAATGGAGAATAAACCTACTGTGAATGTCAAAATGCATCTGATCATTAAGACAAAGATGTTATTAGTATTCAGTACTGAATTAAAACTCTCTTTAATGATGCTCTAT
This sequence comes from Gobiocypris rarus, assembly GCA_023029165.1. NCBI lineage: Eukaryota > Metazoa > Chordata > Actinopteri > Cypriniformes > Gobionidae > Gobiocypris > Gobiocypris rarus. Next base: position 30,241,665 of record CM040915.1, on the reverse strand, counting down.
AATAAAGGAGCCATATAATCGACAATGACTATAAAATGAGTGGAAAATCTGATCTCTGTGTGAATAAGTTTATTGGTCTTTTACGTGTTATATTGGTTTTATCTACCAGTTAGAAAAGGGTAAATCAGATGTCTGCTTGGAGCTTTACAGGTTTGAAGAAAATAGCCCTTATAGTATACACAATAAAAATTGTGTCACTCAAAAGAGATTTTTATTTTTTTTTTTTGCTGCTTGCTCGGTTTTCTTAATTAAAATTAGGTAATGCAGCATTTTTTATAATTCTGGTTCTTTGGGCAGGGGATTTCTAGTTCCCACCTGGATGGGGAGAGTAAATGTTGAAAATAGGTGTTATTGTATTTGACTTTGAGCTAAATGAGAAAAGGGTGGCTTATTGGTGATTAATGATCTGTTATGCTGGGAAGAATGTTGAGAGTTTTGGGGGTTTCAGTTGTGATAAAAAATGAAGCATGTGATTAGCTTGAGCACATAAGAAAAGATTGGTCAACATTCTGCTTTAGTTAAAGTTATTCAGTTAACTATCTTCTCTTCTCTTCTTTGCATTACATTTTGAAAAATAAATGTGCTCAATTGTATTGAATGTGCACTTTTAGGAACAAGTTCAGATCATCCAGCCAATCAGCACAAGAGAAGGCATATAAATATAAATAGGTCTCTCACTTCCATTCCTCTATAGTTTAGTCCCTACCCTGAGTGCCCATCATGTCCCAAATTAAATCATTCATCTCTGAGGAACCACCTCCGCAATCTGCTGGTCCAAGGAGCGAGTCTCCTTAACCTAAAACTGGTGCCAAGCTTTGGTTGTCATCGCGGTAACGGGTCCCTGTACGCCAAGATGCCAAAATCTACCCTCACTGACAAGACATCCGCCATCTTCCTACGCATCTTCTTCTACACCAGCCCATCCAGCCATCCCTGCCATGGAGAAATGGACAGAGACAAGCTCTGATCCAATTGTTGTGCACATTAAATAAAGCTCAACTATACAACCATACATTTTTCTGCAGTCTGTTAAACAAAATTAAAGTAGTGACAGATTTTATTTTCTTGGGCTCCAAGGACACTGCAGATGGTGACTGTTTAAAATACGCTTGCTACTGGGAAGAAAAGCTATGACAAATCTAGATAAAAGCTCTATAAATGTAACAAATGATTATTATAATATGTTAATAATCATTTGTTACATTTATAGAGCTTTTCTGGGTACTCTTTACATATAATCTCCTCAACCACCACCAATGTGCAGCATCTACCTGGATGATGCGACAGCAGCCATATTGTGCCAGAATGTCCACCACACACCAGCTTATTGGTGGAGAGGAGACAGAGTGATGAAGCCAATCAGTATAAGGGGATGATTAGGAGGCCGTGATGGTCAGAAGCCAGTATGCCGGGGGTTACACCCCTACTCTTTTTCCGAAAGACATCCTGGGATTTTATATGACCACATAGAGTCAGGACCTCAGTTTAACGCCTCATCTGAAGGATGGTGCTTGTTACAGTATAGTTTCTCCATCACTACACTGGGGTGCTAAGACCCAGACAGTCTACAGGGTGAGCACCCCCTGATGGCCTCACTAACACCTCTACCAGCAACAACATAGTTTTCCCAGGAGGTCTCCCATTCAGGTACTGACCAGGCTCAAACCTGCTTAGCTTCAGTGGGAAACCAGTCTTGGGCTACAGGGTGATATGACTGCTGGCAGAGAAATTATTAAAAAGCGGACATCACCTTGCCATCAAAGGTTCGTAAAAAAGCTATGGTTTTCCCAGTAACGTATGGCTGTGTGAGCTGGATCATAAGGAAGGCTGAATTGATGCTTTCGACCTGTGTCCCTCAGTCAGTCCTAAAAGAAATCATCCCTGACTGTTCATTGGAAGGACAGATACTGAATCAAAAGCTCAAATACTTCGACCACGCAATGAGAACAGAGTACTCATTAGAAAATACCCCGATGCTAGGATTCATTGAAGGCAAAAGGAGAAGGGGAAGGCAAAGGATGAGATGGTTAGATAGTGTTATTCGATGCAATGAACATGAAATTGGGCAGACTCAAGGAGATAGTGGAAGACAGGGAGGCCTGGCATGCTGTACTTCAGGAGGTTGCAAAGAGTTGGGTACTTGGACTGAAAAACAAAAACTTAACCTAAAGCCATCCAAACTTGCAATCAAGCAAGTATGATCCATCGGGCTCCAAGCTCGATTTCTGGTGCAAAGCCACCCTCCCTGGTGGGGAAACGGGCCTTCCTCCAATGTCAGGCCACTGCAGCAGCTGCTGCAGCCAGCTCCTGCTCTTCTCCCCTGCCTGCTCAATATCTGCTAATCGCCGCAGACTCCAATCCCTGCCTTCTGCAATGCCTATTCTGAATCACTCACACATTGCCTTTTCCTCCTGCTATTTCTAATCCTCTTCCCTATCCTTGGCTGTCAGCTACAAGGCTAGACCATAGCATGAAGCTGCCTCCGCAAGCAATGCATGCCTCAATTGTTATTTTTCCTCCTTCAATTCACCCCTCTGCCTTTTTCCTTGTCCCTCCCTCTGCCGAAGGGGCCAACCTAAGCATGAAGCTGCTCCGCAAACAACAGCCCTGGCCCCCTTTTCTTCTATCTCTCTGCTCCAGTCTCGATCTCCATATACTCTTTTCTCTGCAAAGACCCTGTCTGTCCCACCAAACATTGGTCACCTTGGAACCTCCATCTAATAAATGTCTAATAACATCAGAGTGCAAATAATTTTACGTGCAGACATTGATTTATCCTCTCTATTATCTCCGCTCCCTCCCAGCAAGTCCAATCGCCAAACAGACACCCTCAGTCACCCTCAAAAACCCAGCCCAAAATTCTTTCTGTGTTCTCTCGTTGGCAGATTTTGGCATCGCTTTTGGTTGCTACACCAAAATATTTTGCTCTGTGTTTTACCACAGGCAACACAAACTAAACGCAGAGATTGCTTTGTCCTATGGTAGCAGTGTACTAAATGGGGCGCTTTTGGACACCATTTTCCACAAAAGGATTTTCTTGGCCTGCCTTAACATTTCTTGCATGGTCTGCAGATCGTTCGATCTCTCCACTACTTCCTATCTGCAAATTAACCCACTAATCATGCCTTGAACCAAATCAGGTCAAATGCACAAGTTACATTCAGTGGCCCACAACTGCCAGTTTGAATCCTTCCACCAATTTCGATGCTAGGGGCAAAGTGGTTCATTTTTCATCAGGGATTGAGGTCTGCAACAATTTCAATCATATTTATTTAGCTTTCTTTGGTTTTCTTTATTGCTCCAAACTCACTATCCCATCCAGTTTCAACTCAAAAGTTCATCCTACAATTTCAGATTTACACACTTGAGCTTCTGCAAGAGGTTAGTTCTTAGGTTGAGCTTCTGTTTATGTTTGCTGATCAATGTTTGCACCACTTTTTGTCGTGTTTATATTGTTAATGAGAGAAAAGCGTGGAGCAATTCCTCTAACCGTCACTCTCAGCACATTCAGTTTCTTTGTACATTACATGTGCAGGAGTGTGAGCATGAGTAATAAGTTGCTGGCTCCAGTTCACTCAACGGTCACCGGTTTTGCTAATAACAACTGATTCTGAATTCTTCATTGGCTACAGCTAAAGCAGGAGTACACTAAGCAACTACAACTGTCTCCTCATTGGTTGTCCAACAATTGTCCAATCACACTATTGAGTGAAGGCCCTTGATGAAGGGCAGTGTCTACATGAGCAATCATTTGACAACCTCTATGAATATAAAGTAACTGATACAATCATTAAATCCAAGTTTTCAGGTGAGCAGTAAACCTACTGCTCCTCGTTACATCAGTTTGCTCTTTCCTGAAGATAAATCAATGGAGCTGTCAAGCTAAAATGAATTGGGCTGACATCTCACATTTATAAACAAGACATTTCATATATAGTTTCTTACAATTTTTTTTTTTATCAAGGATTTCTCTAACTCATACGTCATTGCAAATTATTATTATATATTTTTTTACTTTAACCACATTTTGACATTTAAAGTGTCAAACATACAGTATCTGTGTCAGTGAGGGACATGGGTTTAAAGTGTATGAAAACTACAATGTAGTTGATATTTTAGTTCCTGATGTTATTATTCCAATTTCCATATGTAATTCAAACCATATTGCAGCGTAATAGGCATTCTGAATATATGTTTTTGCACTCATTTTTATAAAGATTATCTAGTTGCACTCTGCTGCTCTCTAGTGGTTTCAATAGGCTACCAGCACTTGCTTAAAATTATTAATTATTTTCTCTTGGTGACAGGCTTACTGTAGTGTGTGATGAATGTATCACTGAGTGTACTGAACAATTCATTTATACCATATAGAGCAGGTTGAATAAACTTGAAAAACACACTGAACTTTGATGACCACTCAAAGTTCACACAGTTCCCACTGCTGTGGTGTCTTAAAGCAGTGTCAGTGAGCTTTTACACCTTTAATGGCATACAAAAATTATAAAACACATGACTACTTGCCCCAATATACAATACTGTTCAAAAGTTTGGGGTCAGTATTTTTCTTTTCTTTTCTTTTTTTAAAAGAAAGGTAAAGATCAAATGAAGTGCGTTTTTGCTGAAATTAGGTAAGCAACATAAGCTTGTTTCTGTTAAAATTAAGATTATTTTTCTTACCACATTGGCAGTTAATTTTCCTTTTTTAATTTTGGTGGTATTTTCCAGAAAACCATACATATTATCTTATGCCATTTTACTTATCTAGCAAAAGTATCTTGATTTAAGAATTTTCAGATAGTTAGACTGGAAACAAGACAAAAATAACAAGTAGCCTAATAAAAACATTTTTATTTATTTATTTATTTATTTGTTTATTTATTATAATAATTTTTGGCTTTCTCAAGCTAGAATGCATTATATGTCATTTTAAATGACAGTAACTACATTTACAATGTTATAAAAGATTTCTATTTCAAATAAATGCTGTTCATTAGAACTTTCTATTCATCAAAGAATCCTGAATAAAATGTATCTTACCTTGCAAATCAGCTATTAAAATGATTTCTGAAGGATCATGTGACTCTGAAGACTGGAGTTATGAAATTTCAGCTTTGCACCACATGAATGAATTACATTTTAAAATATATTCAAATAGAAACAATAATTTTAAAATCGTAATAATATTTTCACAATATTACTGTTTTTACAGTATTTTTTATCAAATAAATGCAGCCTGTTTTTAGCATAAGAGACCTACAAAAATCGTACTATTTCAAATTATAGTGTAAATTAGACCGCAACATTGTCTTGAGAATAAAGTGAAATTTCATCATATGGGAAAGTTTGTCCTTAGCAATCAAAACCGTAATCGTTAGTCACAGCACTGACATTTGACATCCATGTCATCTTTTATTATAATTATTACGAATAATCTCTTCAAGAATAAACCCCGCCCATGAGTTTCAGCAACTACAGGGAGGATGAGACATGTCACACAGAAACAACACAGTTTTGCTTTCACACTCGTTCACTAAGGAGGGATCAGTCAAGGCTCTTATCATTGAGCTGTTTTTGTGTGTGTGTGTGTGTGTGTGTGTGTGTGTGTGTGTGTGTGTGTGTGTGTGTGTGTGTGTGTGTGTGTGTGTGTGTGTGTGTGTGTGTGTGTGTGTGTGTGTGTGGACTGGTAATCCCTACGGTATGGGGACAAAATGTCCCCACAAAGATGGCAATATCCAAATTTTTGTTCTTGTGGGGACATTTTTTTGGTCCCCATGAGGAAAACATCTTATAAATCACACTAAGTGATGTTTTTTGAAAATGTAAAAATGCAGCATGTCTCCTGTGATGGGTAGGTTTAGGGGCAGGGGCAGTGTAGGGGGATAGAAAATACGGTTTGTACAGTATAAAATGCATTACGCCTATGGAATGTCCCCATAAAACATGGAAACACAACATGTGTGTGTGTGTGTGTGTGTGTGTGTGTGTGTGTGTGTGTGTGTGTGTGTGTGTGTGTGTGTGTGTGTGTGTGTGTGTGTGTGTGTGTGTGTGTGTGTGTGTGTGTGTGTGTGTGTGTGTGTGTATGTGTGTGTGTTTAGATGTCATCTGTCAAATGAATTAATCATCTCTGCTAGTTCGTTTGCCAACTGTTGTTGGTTAAACACAACTTGGTTCAGGAAATCCCTTGAGAATTGATCGACACATAACACAGAGTGTGGGCAGGATGGTGTCTGTCACCCTCTCATTCTCAGTCTTGTGTATTACTCATCATATAGGGTCAATGCGCTCTGCATCTCACGGGGGATTGTTACGTTAAACCGTTGCTCTATTTGATGGAGCACTAAATTCATCCCATCTTTTGCAATAGGGAATTTACAGAAGAGGATGTGCCAACCGGGATATTCAGAAGAAGGGCAAAAGGTTGAACTATTAAGAAGATACAAAACTTCCTGTTTCGCTGTTTTCTGAAGATGTGAAAAAGAACATCCTTTTAAAAAAAGTACTTTTTATTATGAAAAAATACTTATAATACTTAATGTGTATATAAAATAATATACTTGAATGTAGTTCAGACAGGTTAGTTATAATCATACGAAAATGCATTATAGTTTAAATTTATATTAAATGCAGTTAGCTGAACCTTAAGGTGCTTTTTTGACCCGCTTAAGTATATAATATAAGTATCTGCATATGCAATTTAATAATTATTACTTCTATTGTCTTTTATAATTTATTTTAATAATTACTAATATTGTTAAAGTGTGAATGTAATGACAAGATTTTATGGTAAACTAAAATATATATATTTAAATAAATGTTGCTTCCATTGATGTATGTACATTTATTTTTAATTACACATGTGTAATGATGAAGCTGCAAATAAGTCAAAATATATAACATTTATATGCAATATCGAATAACACAATACAGTTAAAAGTATTACCATATATCTTACAGGAGCTTTATTATGTTAGTCAGCGCATCAAAATAACTGTACTTATTGGCATACTCAATAATGATTTGGTTCCAAGAAACATATTTTATAATTTAAAATGATTTAAAATGTATGGAAGCCATGGGATTGCTTGCAAAACCGTTATGAGCTTAGAACAAAAAATGATCTATAAAAATTATAACAAATTAAACAATTTTACAACTCCCTTTGACAGATACAATAACATATTTCACATTTCACTAATCAATGTCCAAATTATAAAATCACTTAGTAATTTAGATGATGCGTAGATCTAGGTCACTTAAGTTCCTTAATTAAAGGGACAGTACCTATAGCCTGTGGTTAAGTGTCTTGATCAAGATCACAATGTGAACATGAACTTTGAATTATTAGTCTAGATCTTTAACTGTTATACACAACACCCCATCTAATCAAGAATGCATTAGGTTTTTTTTTTGTTGTTTTTTGCTACTACTACTGTTATTAATATTAAAAGTTATTAAGTATTTACAAGCTGGAATATATAATATGATATACATATATATATATATATATATATATATATATATATATATATATATATATATATATATATATATATATATATATATATATATATATATATATATATATATATATATATATATATTGATCCTGCAAGAGCCTGCATGATAATTTACTCTATCTTTTAACTCTTACCCTGCCAGCGTTTTTGATCATTTTCACAAAAATTGAATGGGCCATAGAATAGTTTGTTGTATGAATATCTGAGCATGCAATATATCAAAAGAAAGAGCAGATCCTCTCCTTAAAAAAAAAAAAATAATAATAATATTATTATTATTATTTTATTCTAGCTTCATTCATTCTTTTTTTATAAACACTAATAGGGTATGGGTAAGTTTAAAAAAAAGCTGAGAAAATCACATTTTTGTCAAAGACTACATCCAGGTGAGATTCATAGTGATGATCAAACACAAATAGAGTAGATTGAGTCCATCAACACCCCTACTGCTTGCACGGTCCTATAGCTCGTCTTTGGTTGACATTTCCTTCAGTAACATTAGGCTTTTTTGATTTGATCTTTAATGTTGATGATCACGTTATTTTACATATGCATCTGCTTACATACGATCGCTAGTTTTTTTGTGTCTTCTTCACCTGTGTTTTAACAGGAGATTCTGTACTCCTTCAGAAGATGTGTAATAGAACCCCCCTAGTGTATAACAGTGAAAACAGGGAAGCCCAGAAATTTATGTTTGGCGGCGGTGTTGTGTTTTTTTCTTAAAAATAACATAAAATTCTGTGTTTGGAGCTGAAAGACTTAAAGAAAAGATCGTAGTGAGATGCCATATAATTTTAAACAGTGAAAGCTTGATAAAGTGATGTTTTTCACAGATACTTCCTCGACACAGGCCGTTTCTGCGCTTTGCGTTCGATTCCTGTTTCGGACAAAATGTGCCTAGAGTTCCGGCTGGGTGACACCCACGTGGTACTGAGACCCTGGCCTGGCTATTTGCCCAAGGTTCCTATCACTTCCTTCGGGGACAAGGTATAGTGAACCCTCAAGCACTGCCCCCAGAGGAGGCAGACCCATGGCCATGGCTTTGCTTTGCCCCGTCCGTGCTCTGCGACTGTACAGAACTCAAAGCTTAAGGGTCTCAGATCAGCTATTTATCTGTTACAGAGGCCAATAAAAGGAAAAGGCTATCTCCAAGCAGAGGATGGCCCACATGGTGTGCCCTGTCCACTCAGGCTGCAAGCACACTCTACGAGCATCCTCCTGCTCACTGGCACGTGGTGCCTCGCTGTCAGATATCTGTAGAGCTGCCGGCTGGGCGACACCCTGCATGTTCGCTGGATTCTATAGCCTACGTGTAGAGCCGGTTTCCCCCTGTGTTCTCACCTCAAACGGGACTGAGAGGCCTATAGGCTCTTGTCGGCTTGCTGTGTCCGGTACTGTGTAGAGGTCTGCTACCCGATGCAAGCTCGACGGGTCCTGAAAAACTTGCGGGGTTCAGGTTAATGTTTAATGAACAGCCTCGGGTTCAGGTCGGGTTCGGTTTTGTAGCTAAGAAAAACTAAATTTGCTATACATATGTAGTTTGCGTGCCGTTCGTGTTCTTTGCCTGCTTGCTGTGTTTTGACCAAAAGAGCACTCGAGAGAAAGCACATTCTTTTTTATACATGCACAATTTATACATGCATACACGCACACACACACACACACACACACACACGTGTATATATATAATTTTTATTTTATCATTATATAGGCTATATTATTTATACCACAAAACTGTTTTGCGCATATGCTACCTCTCTTGCACGCTTTTTCGATCACAACACAGCAGACAACAGCAAGCAAACATTAACCATGAGTGCAATAATGCAAAAAAATACTGTTTGAAAACTTATCACCGTTCCAAATGATGCAGGAAAAGCTGCACTCTGAAAGAATTATGATGAACTGTTGATGCCGTTCTCTTCCTTCATAACTCATAGGCTACTGAGAAGGATATATTTGTTTAAATAGTTTGAGTTCCAGAGAAATTTGTGACTTTTACCCCTGTTTGACCACAGCAAAGTTACGTAATTGGTATGTCTGTGCTTTTTCTCTTACTGCTGTGCTGATGGGGCCGATGTGCCTGTGTTTGTACATGTATCTTTTACCGTTACAAGCAATCTTTAAATACAACATATTACAAAAATGGTATTTACTGTGAGAAGCGGATCTCAGGTTCAGGTCGGGTTCGGGCTTAACATGTAAATGTAATGTTCGGGTTAAATGATCTCGGGTACAGGCAGGTTCAGTTTAAGGCCCGTGCAGACCTCTATTACTGTGGCCCTTATTTTCTCCAGAAGCAAACTCTGTTGAGTCCTCCATCAGGCCCTTTTGCAGCTGAATCCTTGAGAACCGGTACTGGCCTGGGTATACATGAGTAACCCTGCGGGGATCCCTTATGTTTTACCACAGTCTCTCCTAAACGGAAGCCTGTGTCTTTCCCTTGCAACTCCGAGAGTTGTCATGACAGAGATATATTTATGTGTGTGTTTGAGATATATTCATGTTTGTAGAAGAAACTATGCAGGATGAGTTCAAATACAAAAGCAATAGTCATAGTGAGTCATAGTGAGTTGAGTTCACAAACAAAAAGGTGAAGGTTCTACAGGAGCTGTATGGGTCATCATTTCACATGACTACTTCTTACTGTGATGTTCTTTGTTTATTACTGTTTTATGTTTTGTGTAACCTCCCACAATTTACTGTCTAAGCAGTGCGTAGGCAAGCGAATGTCGTGCCCAGTGCTGTCATCAAACGGACCTGACCTTCCCTTTACATTACTGCTCATTAAAAGAGGCTAAAATCAGAGGAATATTTATATCATTATATTCACAATCCTTTTAAAATCCAGTTCACCAAAATTTAGATTTTTTTTTAAATAATATATATCGTCTCGTCTAGTATGTGGAATGACTGGTAGTTTCTTTGTACAGTGTTTGTAGAGTATTTATTCATCTTTGTTAACGTTAGATCATAAAAATACAACTGTTCATTGTTAGTTCATGTTAAAGGGTTACTTCAGCGATTAGCATTAAGCTTTGTATCAGTAGAAACCTGGGAGTATATTCAAATTATCGTACCCCATATCCCCTAAGACGAGAGAATTATGTATTTTATTTCTGGAAAAAAATCCTCCGATGACGCAAATATCGTCATTTTGCATTATCTGAGGATTTTTTGGCCAGAGGCTTAAGACTACAGCCAGCAGTGGGCGCTATATCCACAAGTTTTCAACATTGCACTCATAGCACTCGGCTCGGGGAGCTGCGGAGCAGTGTTAATTTTGACAGCAAATTTTGATTTAGTTTTAGTCATAGTTTTTTGACGAAAATACCATTTAGTTTTAGTCATATTTTAGTCACCTGAATTGTTTTTAGTTTTAGTCTAGTTTTAGTTGACTAAAAATCAAAAGATTTTAGTCGACTAAATCTATAGTAGATTTAGTCGACTAAAATCTAATGAGTTTAGTTAAATTTTAATGCATTAATTGAGCATTTAAGCATTACATAACCGACTGTTACTTGAACTGACATTGTGACATCATTGTGTTTGACAAAAATTCACGAAAGAGAGCTCAATTAACTTATTTTTTTTCAACATCTATATAGTTTTTATAACTTTGTATTTCTGTTTTAGTTAGTATATCAGGTTAAGCTAAAGCTTCAAGTTTGTTTATTTATTTAAGTAATGGAGATTTTTAATGGTTTTATGAAACTATTATAACCCTGATACTTTATTGAATATGTGTCAGATACAGGTCTTTCCTCCTGACTATGAATTAAATGGGAATGAAATTAAATATAGTTTACTATGTAACCTAAAACGAATATATAATGCGTGACTCTTAATTATAAACAAGCTCGGAATTCACCGGGACTCTTATTTTGAAACACCTCACTATTGCAGTTGCAGCTGCTCTTTGAAGTTCAGATGAGGGAGATAAAATATGCATTGTTACAACCGTCTAAAGCATATTACTATATACACATAGTAAAGTAAACATTGTCCTTGTTCATCAGCATTAATTCATAAACAATTGCCTGATATAAATGTGCTATTCATTGAAAGAACCGCTCTGAAGCAGATGCGTGAGCCTGGAGAAGCTCAACAGCGCCGTGTTTTCCCGCGGTTAGATCCGCACGTTACAACCATGGTTACAACTCAAGTGTGCGCATCTGTTACACAGCCAGGACATCAGTTCTGACTGGATCTCTTCCCTAATCGTCCCTCCCTGACATTTTCGTATTCGTTGACGAAAATGACAGAAGATTTCGTCACAGTTTTTGTCATCCAGCACTAGTTTTTATTTAGTTATCGTCTCGTTTTCGTCAGTGAAAAAAGGTCGTTGACGAAAATGATGACGAAAATTATTCGTCAACGAAATTAACACTGCTGCGGAGATTCATGTAAATGGAGCAGTGGAGAGCAAAGTGAGTGTTTCAACTTTTCAAATGAATTCCTATGAAAGTTAAGCTTCCAAAGACATGAACTGAAAATGCGCAAGATTGAACATGCACTGTGAATGCGGCCGCAGCCGCGAATCCCGCAATTACCTCAGCTCATGTAATGAATGAAATCTGACTCCCGCTGCGTTTGTGCCATGATGGCCGTGACACTCAGGCTCACTCACATTATATCGAACAGACACGTTCAGTTTTTAAATGTAGTGTCTCTAACTGAACTGATTTTATGAAAATGAATGCGGTGGGCAAGTGATCCAGTAATCCAGAAGCCTTGCCTAGAGTGGCATCGTAGGGCAGCGAAGCAAGTGCATTCTGGGAGTTGTTGTCTTTTATCCCCATGAGACAAAAATACATTGTCTGTCTTTTCTCAGTCTAGAATTTCACATTTCTACTACATTAATGACCCAGTTTAAATACAGATTCATCTTACCAGCGCTGAAGTACCCCTTTAACTAATGCAGTATTGGATAAACCACATTATTACCTACCAAACTAGAAGTAGTTATAAGTCTATTTGTATCTTTTTATTGCATATATTTTGATCAAACTTTGACCAGTTTTACCTTTACAAGGCAAGGCAATGTGTGCAGTGTTTTAGTTATTCTGTATAGTTTTTATAGTAAGTCATCTATTGAATAAAGGCTTTTTAACTTTTTGAAGCCGAAGAAGTGTCTTGGATTGTCTTTTCTACAAATAAAAGAGCAGTTTCATTAATCTCTGGGTCCCATAAGGTGTCGGTTGACAGTGAGCGACGCTACGCCATTCTCACCACGCACACTGTTAAAAAATCCAACTTATGTTTTGCATGACAAATTCAGCTTTTAAAGTTTATTCAACTATTTAACATGACAAAAGTTTGTACAACTAATTGACCCTAAGTTGAGGAAACCCAAAAATGTTCTGCAGCTGGTTGCCATAAACTTAAGTTTTCTCAACTTTTTTTTTTTTTTTTTACAGTGCAGGAGTTCGCGGATTGAGGACACAGCGCCTTCTCACGTGACTCCTGCCATTCCCTCACAGGAACCATGAAGCCAGGTTAGTGTAGCACCTCACACTATGCTCCACCTTGCTGCCCCACTGCAGGTATATGTCTCTAGTCCCTCAGGTCCCACTCACACGGTGTCTGGGAGCCTGGCTAGCGCTTCCCAGCCCATCACACTGGCTCACACAGACAATCAGACTTGGCTGTGAGATTCAGTTCCTCCCAGGTTCAGTGGTGTCCGGTTTACCTTCGGTGGAAGACTAGGACACTCCTATCCTGCATGCGGAGATTGCTGCCGAATCGCTTCTGGCGAAGGACTTGATAGAGCCGGAACCTCCAGCCAATATGAGGTCAGGGTTTTACAGCCCTTACTTCATTGTACCCAAGAAAGGCAGTGCGTTACAGCCGACCTTGATCCTGCGTGTCTAGTATTGGGCCCTTCACAAGCCTCCGTTCAAGATACTAATGCAAAGATACATTTTCAAGGGTGTTCGCCCCCAAGATTGGTTCTCAGCGATCAAACTGAAGGATACGGTACTTTCATGTCTCGATCCTCCCTCAACAGAGGCTGTTCCTACGTTTTGAGGGGTAGTTATATCAGTACAGAGTCCTCCTTGGGCTGTCCCTGTCAACCTGTGTCTTCATGAAGGTCACAGATTCTGCCCTTGCCCTTCTTAGGGAAGTGGGTGTTCGCATTCTCAACTATCTGACAACTGGCTTATCCTGGCCCACATGTGAGATCAGTTGTGCGAACACAGGGTGCTTAGGCACCTTAGCCATCTAAGGCTTTAACTGGGAAACGAGCAAACTCTCCCCTGTGCAAAGAATCTCTTTCAACATGACAGCGCATCTCACGGGCAAGCACTCTCAGACAGTGCTGAACTGCTTAAATTATTTCAAGGGCAGGACAGTGGTTCCACTGAAACAGGTTAAGCATGTGCTAGTCTGGACGGACAACACATCAACCGTTGTGTACATAAACTGTTAAGGTGGTCTATTTAATAAAGAGGAAGGGCTTCAACTGTTGAGATAGTTGTTGTTAGCACTCCGCACCACTGTCTGTCGAGCCCTTGTACACCTAGGTGATGCAGCCATACGTCTCTGTGGTAGTAAAGCTAGACTGTTGTAGAGGAGTACAGTTATTGTTATAGTAACTCCCTTATTTATCTCTCTGGAAGCTTGCACTTTGGAGATGATAGGGTATGCTTTCCTTGTGTGGGATATTGCAGGTGTAGAGTTCTAACACTGTTGTGAAGAGTTCTAACACTCTTCTACCTGTTGCCCTTCCTAATGCACCTCACTTTTTAAAATGTATTTTATTATTACCCTTCCCCGCCTCCAGGGATGGAAGTGCAGAATTGTTAGCTATGTGCTCCCTCCGTGATCACATTGTGAATGGGCTAGATGGGACAGGAAGAGTGGGCAGTACCGCAGTAGTGTCTCACTTCCTCTTCTGTCATCATCTGCTTCTCTTTGAAACATATTCATGTTGTAAATTTAGATATTATCTGAAGCCTCCTCCTGGTTATGGAGGTTGCATTAATCCGTTCCCTATATGGATGGGCAGTACAGCAAGGAGAATGAGTATTCCAGCAGAGCTGCGGGCATAACCACAGGCTATCTAGTTCTTGGTCATGAGTGTGCTGTATGGTAATGCTTTGACTACAGCTTAGCTTATTGGGCTCACCTGATCATGCTAGCCAATCAAAATCTCATAATGTAAACTCCATGGTGCAGTGTCTTGTTCCCCTTCTCAGGGAACCATGATTAAATTTTTTTCTGACCTTTGCCTAATTGACAGGTTTTATTTTTACCACATTTTTTATTTTATATTATTTTTCTATATTTTCTTAATGACAATTGTATGATTGGTTAATTTACTACTGTGCATTAAGTAATGTAAGTCGGAAAAAAAATGTAATAGCATGTATTTTTTAAAGCCACTCTAAGGCCGCGTGCCCACCAAAGTGTTTTTATCCAGCTGAAAACGCTAGGTGCTCTGCTGAAATCGCCTCGCTGTGGGCACTTGAGATCGTCTTTCAGTTGAGACTATTTGCTTGTTATGATACAGAATAACCGCTGAAGTGTTACTAGTATCTAATTTCACAGATAGTTTGTTTCTGTATTGATTCTATATAAAAAAAATTGTAAATAATTTTGTTCCATTATTATTGCTTGTTGTCATCTGTTGACGTTGTACACGCAGAATGTGGTGGTTAGTCAGTGTTGTGTTTGTCCCGCCCCTCCTCCACTGTGATTGGATGGCTGGTGAAAAGTGACAGTGACAGTGAGTTCTGTTTTATTCAAAGTTGAACATTCTTCAACTCTCGGCGACCAGTAAAAAACGCGGCGTGCTCAGCGCTTGGGCCTGAAATACTCGTTCAGTGCCTCGTTACGCTCATGGCGTTCTAAAAACGCGGCGCTCCCATTGAAAACAATTTGAATATGCCAGCCAGCTGCATGAAAAAATGCTTTGGTGGACACACGGCCTAACACTTGATGAGGCTTTTTTCACAGAATAAGGCAGAACATATATTTTATAGTTTCTATACTGTAATATTAATTAGCACTGAATTCACACTTGCTATAAAAAAATACCTGAGATGGCTTGAAAAACACAAATAAACCTAAATTGTCGCAAAAGTGTTTTTATTGTCTTTTTTTCTATACATTTGATCAGTCGTTTCTGCTTTTTATACAGCTACAGTGATAAATATGCCTTTGTCCTTATAGGGATTTCCTGGAACGTGTTTAGCGCTCCATAATGCTTATGTTGCCTCATTTTGGATAAGAATAAAACATCAGGTCATGCATGGACTTTCTTGCCTCTTTGAATTTAAACCTATAATTATTCACGTTGGCCCATTCAAACTTCTAAGTGGACACACTTGGTCGAAAAATGTGCGGGGGATGAATTTACATTTGATTAAAAGTGCCCCACATCCCCACGTATTCTACGCCCATGATTGGAAGAATGAATTTGAAGAAAATGAAGAAAGGTTAGTTTAAAATTGCCTACTTAGGTATCTGATCTCTGATCAATCTGATCTCTAAAAAAAGACAATCACGCAACAATGTGCCATGAATAAACCCATTTCCCCCTTTGCCCTTACTGGCCAGAGAGTCACATGTTAGGTTGTTGTCATAGAGACTGAAATATTTTTGTGAATATGCAACACTTTTTTGTTCTTTCTTCTAATGAAAGCAGCTTGCTTCTAAATTCTAGCTGTGTGTGGAAGCCAATCTCAGCATTTAAAGAAATATCAGTGCTCAACCGGCACAAGTTTTACAATGTTCCCAATTAAGCGTTTTGTATGAAAACATCCTGTGGTGAGGCCATTTTCATTTGTTGGCCTGTATCTTTCCAGGTATCTCAGGGAGTGCTTGATTCTGCAGAAATCTGAGGAAGATTGATATACTCAATGCAGACCACCGTTCTATTCAAAGAACCCTGCTGTTCTTCACTGAAAACCCGTCAGATGATTTTGAATGCAAGTTACATTCTCTATTGCCATAAAATGGCATACTGAGAATGCTTTGGGTGGGAGATACACACCATTCAAAAATACAAATACATGTTTATAACTAGGCAAAAAAAACAACAACATTACAGAGCAAAATATGGTATAATTTTATAATTTACTATAATGTAATAAACTATTTAAAAATCATTTGCAAAGAGTTTATATTAAACTGTGGTTAATACATTAATAGACTACACAAAAAGTGAGTTCTTCATTCATTTCATACACTGTATTAACTAAGTGTTGGCTATTACAATTTATGAAGAGTTTAATAATCCTCCGTTAACAACTTATTATCTGTAAATTCTCACTGAAGTTCTCACTTTAGATCATGGAAAACTGGAAAATTATGTTAATTAAGTGCTTTAAACGAACCTTTATTGGACATGATTTGCATTATTAAAATTAAATGTAATAATTGAGGTCATTAAAATGTTTACAAATACATTAAACCCAAAGCTAAACATCAGCACATTTTTTTTTTAAATACATTTTGTCAATATTAATTACATATAATTACATTAATTAAGTTAAAAGGATTAGGGGTAGGTTTAGGGGGAATATTTTTTTTTTTTAAACTAGAACCAGGACACTGAATAATAATGAAATTAATGTCTAATAAAGGTTGGTTTAAAGCACTTAATTAAAGGGGGCACAACACACACAGTTTCTGCCAATCTCATGCTAATCTTGAGTACCTATAGAGTAGTATTGCATCCTTCATATCTTCGAAGCGTCTTTAGTTTTTATCATATTTATAAAAGACAGATACGCTGTAGCATTCGAAAACAGCCAAACTCATGCAGTAGGCGGAGCTAAAGTGTCACTCACAACCACACACACGCCTATGACGAGCGCACACACACACGCACACACACACACACACACACACAATACATCATCACTGGATCCCTGGATAACTTTCTATTCACTATACTTTCGTGTTGTTTACATTATATGCACATACAAAACTGCCAACAAAACAAACTTTTGATGCAGTTTTACTCACTGCCTGCGGTTTCGGCTCATTGACTGGGAACAAACACACTGCATCCGCTGTTTCATTAACGCTGGGTTATTTGGGAAGCTGAACAAGGTTATCTTTCCCTCACAACCATAAACATTAAGCGTATAGCGTCAGTTCTGGCAGGTCACGTTAGTCTAACTCGCTTCAGCTGTCTGTCAGCTGATCACGTCTACCTATAGGAATACAACGTCTTAACCACATACATATATATAGCTCCTCAGTACTATCAGCAGCTATTGCGTTCTCTGGAGCTCATATACCCTCCTCCACCCCCAGCTCCTCCTCTCGTCAGTCAGGATTTGGTATTCTAATTCCCCTTTATCAGACTAAATTCCTGAATTATTTTGTATGATAAATATCAACATTAGTGATATCTGCAATACATTAAGCTGGTTCTGTTATGTTACCCTAAGGGGGGTTATTGCTGCTCTCCCTGCTCTTATCCATGCTAGGCTGCATGGATGCGCAGAGAGTTCTTGCCCAGAACAGAACCATACCGCCAATCCAAACTATATGCTAAATAGTGAATCAATCATCTTTGACAATAGTGGTCCTGACAGAAACACTTCTTTAGTCAAAAAAAACAAACAAACAAACAAAAACATTCTGAAACTTGTTTGAATCCTGAAGGAGTGTATTTGGGACAGAAAAACTCCAACAAATGTTGGCCATGTTTAACATGAGAATCCAACTCTTTAACAAAGTAAATAAATCAGAATGCATGATAGAACATTAGATGTAAATTATCCATGATGTGTGTGATCTATTTTTATATGTACTTTTCATACATTGTTAACAAAATATTATCTAAGTCTTTATATGTGCTAATTACACAATAATACTTTGTTAATTACAGTGACAATGAATGAAGAACTCACTATTTGTATATAGTATATTAATGTATTAACTACAGTTTATAACATTTGTATTAACTAATAGGTTGCTAATTATTTGTTAGTACTTTATTATTACACTATAATTGTTATAAAGTGCTACCCAAAATACACTGAAAAAAAGTGCCATTTTAGCACAAGATTCTGTTCATGTTAGCAAACGCAATTTACTTTCATTGAAGTAACCTAATTTGCCAGGTTCATTTAGTCAGAATATCTATCAGAGTCCCTGCTCTAATCTGATCTGTTACTGTTCCTCCAGTTACACAAATGGAGATTCTTATTTTTAGCAACAAGACCCTTTGAACCTTCATATTTTAAACCGCTTCTGGGAGACTTCGGGAAGGAAAGTTAAAGTTTGTTTAGCCCCACAGTTTCTGGGACAATTGCCAGTTTATGATGACTTGAAACTTCAAGACAGTTGTATTCCCATAAATCTTCCAGCTCACTGCCACTTCTTGCAGTTAAATTCCAGTTATCCAGAATGTTGGGCAAATCCAACATTCTCTTGAAAAATAGCATGGGCAATCCCCGCAGAGGTCCAGTCCCATGTCATTATCAACATACATCCTGTTCGTCATAATCTTTCAAAGTCTGTGGAGATTTTAACTTAACTCATTCGAGAGTTCTGAAGGGAATTTTTTTTTTCTGAAGTCAGTTTTGAAATTTGTCAAAACTAAATATTAGGGGTGTCAACAAGGGACTGTCTTTATGAGCGAATCGTCATCCATTCAAACAATTTGTTCAGAAACATTACTATGAGTTAATTATTGAATCATTCACTCAACTGATTCATTCAAAAGCAACGATTCATTTTAGGAATTAAACAGCACTGCTGCATTGCTCTGAAATGCGTAACAGTTGGTTCTGCTTTAATTAACTTTAACAATAATGAACGTAAACAACTTACAGAACTCTAGTCCCAGACAGCACCATAGTTTAATCCAGATCCGGCCCACATCTGGCAAACAAGGAATCCTGGGGTTGTACATGACTCGCATATGAACCGAATGCAATGATTGGACAAAAATGTGTTGGTCCTGAGACTTCCACAGAAGATATTCACCGATCAGGCACAACATTATGACCCCTAACAGGTGAAGTGAATAGCGCTGATTATCTCTTTATCAAGGCACCTGTTAGTGGGTGAGATATATTAGGCAGCAAGTGAACATTTTGTCATCAAAGTTGATGTGTTAGAAGCAGGAAAAATGGGCAAGCTTAAGGATTTTAGAGAATTTGACAATGGTCAAATTGTGATGGCTAGACAACTGGGTCAGAGCATCTACAAAATGATGCAGCTCTTTTGTGGGGTGTTCCCGGTCTGCAGTTGTCAGTATCTATCAAAAGTGGTCCAAGGAAGGAACAGTGGTGAACCGGCGACAAGGTCATGGACGGCCAAGGCTCATTTATGCACATGGGGAGCGAAGGCTGGCCCGTGTGGTCCATTCAAACAGACAAGCTACTGTATGAGCTAATGCTGGTTCTGATAGTATGCTGGTGTCAGAATACACTGTCCATCACAGTTCGTTGTGTATGGGGCTGCATAGCCGTAGACCAGTCAGGGTGCCAAAGGGGGACCAACACAATATTAGGTCATAATGTTATGCCTGATTGTTGTGTGTACATGTTTTAATATTTAGACCACGTCTATTATTGATTGCTGTCAGGATGTGAAAAGAGTTTCAACCAGTATAACAAAAAGGGAAAAAACAATTGTAACGTGTTTGATACAATTTAGATTTTCTGAGGAAAGGTCTGTTCATTTGACACTGCACTACATAGATTTGGCAACCATTTGTTAAACTCTGTTGAGAAAAGAAATGTCAGAAGATGAGTGGTGATTATATTTTCCCAAGGGAAATTCTGTTGAATGTGCCATCATGACAATGACAATGTGCCATCATGTGTTTATGGGGGTTTAATCATCTGTTTAGGCAACAAGTGCTTAAAACAATGACTAGTGTTTGTGTAAAACAATAGGCCTACACATTATCTATAGCATAGACTTCACAACATACAGAAAGAATCAGTGAATGCCTTCTCATTAAATATATGCTGTCCAAAATTAATAAAAACTAAAAATTAATTAAAACTTACACAAACCATGGCACTTTGTGTACAGTGAGTCTGTTCAAAATATTAGTCCTTGCTACAAAGGTACACATTTCTAAAGCGTTATAGCTGACACATATCTGTATGAAGTGTTTTCATGATTCTCATGTAGGCCCTATAACAGAAGACGGCAAAATTGCTTTTGAGTTAATAAAGTAATATTTGAAGTGAAAGAGAAAATAGGTGCTTATAAATATTATTTATTTTATTTTATTTCACTTCATTATTTTATTTCACTTCATTTATTACACATTTCATTTATTACTATTTTATTTCACTGACGAAATAGATTTTCCTGCCTTTATAGAGAATCACTGTACTGACCTAACTGTCTATTATACAACATATTTTTATTATTAGTGTCATTAGATTAGAAAATGGTTTGGTATTGCTTAATTTATAGTTATCAGGGCCAGGCATATGAAGACATAATATGCTCCATAAAAATCATGATGACACAAGGATTCTTATCAAACATTCCATATTGATCTTCATGTGACCCAATTATAGTTGTGAAAAAGGAGCTCTTTAAAACTTGGCACCATTAGTTTGGCATCATGTCGCATCCTCTTTAACTCATTTAACAGATATTTCATTCAGGATTGATGAGCTATTTGTAAAGTAATGTCATTATACAACCTGCAACCTAGAAATGGGCAAAACATAAAATCAATATGATGTGACCTGATCAGTATATGTTAGTCATGATTATATATTGTGCAGTTGAATTGTTCCCATAAGCTGAACGAGCCAACTTCCAGAGAGGAGCTGAGTTTAAATAGAAGCGCCATTGTGGTTCACAATTCCTTGTTAATTATATCCATTGTTTAACGGAGAGGGAACCCAAACTCCAGGGACGTGCAGCTTTCCGGCAGCAGCAACACTACGCTTAGCTGTGTGCATAGTAAAGATCCAAATAATCAGCTAAATAAGAACCCATCAAACTAAATACTTACCTTTTTGCAACTTGCCAAGAACACTTGAAAAAAAGATGTTTCCAAAAAAATGTACAAAAAATATATATATATAATAATAATTAAGTTAATTGTGGGATAAAGTGTAAAACAAGAAATAAATGCACATCGTGAGAAATAAAGCTACAATTTTAAGAAACAAATACACAATTATGAGATACAAAGTTGCAACTATGAGTCATGATATGAGATATAAATAATAAATATTGTTTGTTTATATATTGATATTGTGAGAAACAAAGTCTCAATTATAATAAAAAGAGAAAAAGTCATGATTGTGAGGTACAGAATTTCAGTTATGAGAAATTAACTAAAAAAATTATAAAAAACTAACAATTACGAGTAACTAATTATATAATCAAGAAGTTATGACAACATGTTTTTACATTGCTTGAACTCATCAAAATAAGATAAGCTATTTTCAGTTTTTGAATTTTTTTTAAAGTTTAATATAATTTAAGTTGAAGTGACTTAAATTTCCCAGTTGATTGTAGGCCTACTTAAAAATGTAACACTGCAGTTGCCATAATTTTATGGCAACGAGTTTCTTAAGTCAAGTCAACTTATCCCTTTTTACGCTGAGAACACGTGGGACCTGGCAGAAGCGCTTATATACCCGGAGAACGCTGTTGTTACACTGAGAAACTTTAAGTCTTGAGTCTGCCATTTGATACAGTGCGTGTGGTGCCAATTTATGTTGATACTGAGTTTGAATAAAGAGAAACCCCACAAGTTTCAGCTTATCGCCTACCCTGTCTTCTTCCTTTCCACCCACCCGAAAACCACACTTTGTTACAATCACTTTTTACAGTGAAGGCTGCAACTTGCGTTACACTGCAGTTGTTAGATACAGAGTTGCAATTGTGCAATTATTTTCTCTGAAATTAATGGGCTTCCACAGTAAACTCATTTATGATGACAGTTTTGTATCATAATGACAACACTAAATCTTAAATGACAACTCAAAAATTCATTTTTTCCCACAATATTTGTCACATCATGACTTTGCGGGGCGTCTATTATTTTCTGCCTGGGCACTAGCAAAGAAAACATGTTTACATCCAGACTGAAGTGACAGTGGACAGATGGGGATGTGTCTCAATAAGACATGCCACAGCTGGCTACAGACACACGCTGTAACACTCTGTCCCCAAAAACACTGACCTTTGATTGAGCATGTAAAAAGAGCACAACATATTTTTGTCCTCCAAATTAATGTAACAAAGTTCACAGTTGCTGGAATCAAATCTCGGCCACTGAGAAGTCAATACCAAAGCCAGTAAACAAAACATGTTATTGCTAATGGAGATGGTAACAGCTTGCCATAATAAAATCTCAAATGAGATCTCATTGGTATTGTTTCAACAGCTATAAATAGAGAGAAAACTGAGACTTTTGCTTAGTGTCACCATAAAATCAAAACCGACATTTCTTATTTTTTATGGAATATTGCATTTTGAGTTTTTATTGCATATTGAGTTGGAGTTTGTTATAAATGATTTATCTGTGCACGTTTTAAAAGTCATGTGTTTCTTGCAGCTCATCCCTTCTCTTCTCTGATGACATGTTTACTGGCGTGAGGGCGGGACAACCTGTCAATCACATGACATCACCATCCAATAAATTCCTGATTCTACATTTGTTCTTGTTCGAGAAGCTGTTTCACTTGGATATAAGTCACAATACGGGAGAAAAGACTACGTTTCACGATGACTTCAAATCCACACAGGAAAAAGTGGTTACCTGCAATTGTTACAATACCTCGCATATCTATTTCTGCTTTATCTAACACTTGAAAATAACATTAATGGCTTAACCTAAAGTAGTCAAGTTGATTTACTCACATTAGATAATATTTGATTTGAGTAAAAAGTTTTTTATATATGATCAGGCATAACATTAAGACCACCTTCCTAATATTGTTTTGGTCCCGCTTTTGCTGCTAAAACAGACATGACCCATTGTGGCATCAATCACTAGACCCCTGAAGATGTGTTGTGGTATCTAGCACCAAGATGTTAGCAGCAGATCCTTTATGTCCTGTAAGGTAGGGCCTCCATGAATCAGACTTTTTTGTTTAGCACATCCCACAAATGCTCGATTGGATTAAGATCTGGGGAATTTGGAGGCCAAGTCAACACCTCAAACTCGTCATTGTGCTCCTCAAACCATTCCTGAACCATTTTTGTTTTGTGGCAGTGCGCATTATCCTGCTGAAAGAGCCAAGACCCAAGGTTTCCCAGCAGAACATTGCCTAAAGCATGCATCACACTGCCTCTGCCGGCTTGTCTTTTTCCCATGGTGAATCCTGGTGCCATGTGTTCCCCAGGTAAGTGACGAACACACACACACCCAGCCATCCACGTGATATAAAAGAAACGTGATTCGTCAGAACAGGCCACCTTCTTTCATTGCTCCGTGGTCCATTTCTGATGCTCACGTGTCCACTGTTGCTGCTTTCAGCGGTGGACAGGGGTCAGCATGGGTACCCTGACTGGTCTACGGCTATGCAGCCCCATACACAACAAACTGTGATGCACAGTGTATTCTGACACCAGCATACTATCAGAACCAGCATTAACTCATACAGTAGCTTGTTTGTTTGCTCGGACCTGACGGGCCAACCCCATGTGCATCAGTGAGCCTTGGCCGTCCATGACCCTGTCGCCAGTTCACCACTGTTTCTTCCTTGATCCACTTTTAGATAGATACTGACAACTGCAGACCGGGAACACCCCACAAAAGAGCTGCAGTTTTGGAGATGATCTGACCCAGTCGTCTAGCCATCACAATTTGGCCATTGTCAAACTCGCTCAAATCCTTAAGCTTGCCCATTTTTCCTGCTTCTAACAAATCAACTTTGAGGAGAAAATGTTCACTTGCTGCCTAATATATCTCCCCCTTCTAACAGGTGCTGTGATGAAGAGATAATCAGTGTTATTCACATAATAATTACCACATAAAGCAAGTTTTCTGACTTTTTGATAGTTATTGTTGTTAAAGTATGTAAAAGAACAACCTCAGAGCTAAATTTTCCTCTGGGATAATACTCATTGCTTATCAAAAGAAATAAAGAAGCATTTCATCCCAGCAGGATAAATATTTGATGTACATGCAACTCAAAAAATAATCACATGAGGTTACAGCTTTTGAAAAAAAATTGGGAAAAAAGGAAATCAGATTTAGAATATCGCCTGAAAAGATTGCTCATTTCATTGTTCTATTACCCTGACTTCTGCCACATATTCATATGAATTTCCTGTTTGTATGGCAATGCTTTTAAGACCCTCCACTCAAATGCCAGACGCATTCACACAGTCCGTGACATCAGCAGGGGTTGTAAGGTGCGTGGGTGGGCTTCCTCCTGTCTACACATTTCTACTGAAAACCCCCCATCACTTCCTGTATGCAAAAAAAATGGCCCCATTTGCGTACCCATGTGGTTGAAATATATTTCCATGCCTATAGTTATTTAATAATGACTTTAGTACTTTTGACTTTTGTAGGCACCCTACATATGCATCAATACAAATGGTCTCTGTTATAAGTTACAGTATAAATATACATATTGTGGTTCCACACAATGGCATAAAAAATTCAAGGAGAAAAAAAATTAATTTTGCTCACCCTCATGTGGAAAACACTTTTTTTTGAAAGTCAATGGGGTCCAAAAACAACAATAGATTATTATCTTTAAATACAATAGATTATTATCTTTAAATACAATAGATTATTATATTTAAATATATGCAAAAAGCTCTGAAACATAATTTCCTTATTTAGTTTTCCACAAAGAAATTCAAAGAGGTTTGTAATGACATACAAGTGAGTAAATTATGACAGAATTTTCCTTTTTGAACGTGTTATCCTATAAAAATGTGAAATTATGTCCAATTTGGGATTGCATTCATTTCCAGAGTTTTATGCAACAAACTGAGAGTATTCAACACATGGGAGGAAAAAGTGAATCTTTAAGACATCTACTTAATCTTCTACTGGAAATGATTCACTGGAGACCAAAGGCTGTGTGAAGGGCAGAAACTCCCCCTCCCTCCACAGCTTGCGTTTCATTGGCTGAGTCAAGTGCTGTCACGGAGGGTGAAACTGCATAAATAGCCCAGCATTGCTGACATTTAGACAGAATCAAAAGTCTCAGGCAACATTAACTATTAGACAACCACTTGTGGAGCATAGTAGGAAATCTTTGGACCTGCTAACATGTGCCGAGCACTAGAGCATCTGCCAATCACATGTCTGGAAAGGTATGTTTCATATTTATATATATATTTTTTTTAAACAAAATCCTTACTGCCAGAATAGTGAGAAGAGCTCAAATGTCATTATTTGTTTTTAAACTAAACCTCATTTTGTTTCTTACAGGGCAAAGGAGCTCAAGACTCGGTTTGGAAATTTTCTGCAAAAGCAAGAGCTTAATATAATGGGCCACTCAAAAAAAACTAACAAGCTACCACTGGAGGACAGACAAAAATGGAGCCAGTCTTTCCATGAATCTCCTGCTGCACAAAGGTGAGTTTATATCAGTGCATATATATATAATCAATGGCTCTTTAAGGTATATACAATTGTAGATTACCACCTTTTTACATTGTAGCAATATACAAGCACATAATTATCAGGCTGTAGGATGAAAGCTATCAGGGTCATCTAATGTTTTCCTCATGTTTCTTTGCAGAGGGACTGTGTGCTTTCACGGCTTTTCTGTCATCTGAGTACAGCGAAGAAAATATTGCTTTCTACTTGGCCTGTGAGGATTACAGGAACACAAAGAGCTCCTCAATACTGTGCTCCAAGGCCAGGAAAATCTATGAGGAGTTCATCTGCTCTGACGCACCGAGAGAGGTAAATTTCCTACGAATATTAATAGCGCAGAAGACTCACACTAAATAGAAATTGTCATGGATAAAGTCTAATTGCAAATCATTTCTCTGCAGGTTAATCTTGACCACGAAACTAAAACCATCACTTTGAACAATATGGAACAACCCACACTGTCCTGCTTCAACCTTGCCCAGAGTAAAATTTACACCCTCATGGAGAAAGACTGCTACCCTCGTTTCCTCAAGTCAACAGTCTACCAGGAACTCATCACACAATATTTGGGTTAAACTACCCATGGCCTAAAGACAGAGACTGAGGGATGCGTCCCAGATAAACAAGGCATTTGTGTGATGTGACGGTTGGTGAACGATCTGAACCAGTTTCTTGAGGTTCAGGAGGACTGACCAGACTCAAAGCCAGACTGGAAGGCCTGGGCATTAGAGAACATCCATTCTTTGAATACAGCAGTGAAACACACAGGAAGATTCAAGACTGTAGCACTGGATAATAACTGTGAAAGCGGGAACATTTTTTGCACATTTATGTAAACTGTTTTTGTCTGTGTGTATTTTTGTATCGAGTATTTATTGAAAAGTTATATGGAAAATAGTATTATTTATATTTGATGAACAATTGTGGGTTATTTATTGAACTTGAGTGAATAAAACTTGAATAAATTTTTTACATGCAAACATTTGTCTTTAGCAGTTTTTGAATGATTAATTACTGAATTTAGAAGTTTAGAATATATATAGTTATATAAACTAAAAAGCATCCGATTTTTCTTCATACATATCCAATGCACATAGGTTTTTTTCTTCTTTGCTTTTGTATTTTATTTTATTCTATTTAGCTTTTTTGTATATTATGTGCAGCTAAAAGGAAATGTCATAATGAAATACGTCAGATACATCCCCCCTCTGCACTTCCTCTTCCCACTCATCCCACTCACATGGGTTAATGGAGGCTCTTAGTCACCTCCACCACACAATGCCTGGCAACTTTCTCAGTGAGTCTCGTAAAAAGACTTTAAATGTACTCTATTCGCATACTGATGCATAATTAACTGCTGCCAACATGATAATTCAGTTTTTCCAGAATATACAGTCAACCAGAGGTGCTTTTTCCAGGAAAGCGCTGTGGAGATGAGACTGGTTTCCATAGCGACAGCGTGGTCCACTCATCTCACCCACTCCACGCCTCTGCAGGAGCCTGTTTACCTTCTGTTGTGATGGCACTGAGAGACAGCGATGCTTGAGCGGCCCACTCTGAGTCACCTGCTCTGAACCCCCTTCATGCTGCCCTTTAAAACTGTATGAAGACGAAAGCGGATGCAATCATTCTCAGGATTAAGAAGGAAAACTGGTTCAATATTGCTTGTAGTAAAGAAAAATGACCATCATTTTAATTTCATAATACCAAATTAATTTAAATCGGTTTTTAAAAAAGGTTTAAAGAGATCTTTTTATTATATACATCTTTTGAATAAATAAATAAACATATATGCACTAGTGTCTTAAAGAACTCAGAAAGCGAACAAACTTGATCTGAAGAACCTACAGTATAATGTAATTATCTGAAAAACATCTCCAAACTAGATAACCAAAAATTTGGACCCACTTTATATTAGGTGGCCTTAACTACTATGTAATTACATTTAAATTAATCATTTGATTGTGGCAAGCAGCGGGGCGAGGGACCGCGAGAGCGACCGGTGACGAGTGATAATGAGTGCCAGCTGCGCGTCACACCGGTCTCGTCTCGCGGCCGAGTGACGGGAGCATAAAAGGAGGAACGAAGGCAGCGGAAGAGGAGAGAGGACCAGGCCTGGATTTTATGTTATGTTTTGTTTACGTTTGGTTGTGTTTGCGGGCAGTCGTCCGTGAGGGGCTGCCCGCGGTTTACTTTTGTTTTGTTTATTTATTTTGATTAAAGTCTGTTGGAATGTTATCCGGTTCCAGCCTCCATCCTTCCACCAACGAACTTCGTTACATTGATACAATGCACTTATTTTGTACATACATGTTTTTTTATTGTACATGCTACCACTGGGAGATATCATTAGGAAGCATGGAACATTTTCATTGTTATGCTGACGATATTTAGCTCTATATTTCGTCACGCCCTGACGAAACTTACCAATTCACAAGATTAATGGAATGCATATAAAATGGACATTATATACATTATATGGATGTCTAGTAATTTCCTGCAACTTAATTCAGAAAAAAAATAAAAATTATTGGACAAAAAAACTCTGCAAGTAGTAACCTAGAATACTGTCTAACACTCAATGGCTGCTCTGTCTAGCCCTCGTCATCAGTTAGGAACCTGGGTGTGCTCTTTGATTCCAATCTTTCATTTGAAATATATCTAAATTACGGCACATGCTTTCAATGCAAAATGCTGAACAATTAGTTAATGTGTTCATGACCTCAAGGCTAGATTATTGCAATGCTCTACTGGGTGGTTGCCCTGCTCACTTAATAAACAAACTCCAGCTGGTCCAAAATGCAGAAGCTCGAGTTCTAACTAGAACCAGGAAGTATGATCACATTAGCCCAGTTCTGCATGATGCATTATACTCCATCACGTCTATTGCAGTCTAAAAAACTCTGGCCAGTTGATAATACCTAAAATATCAAAATCATCTGCAGGCGGTCGATCATTTTCCTATTTAGCACCAAAACTCTGGAACAGTCTTTCTAGCATTGTTTGGGAAGCAGACACACTCTGTCAGTTTAAATCTAGACTAAAAACGCATCTCTTTGCTATGGCATATACATAGAACATTATCAATTTCTATTCTTCAAATCAGTAAATGATTGTTAGGCTGCATTAACTAGGTCAGCCAGAACCGGGAACACTTTCCATAACACCTGATGTGCTTGTTACATCATAAGAAGAATAGCATCTTTGCTAATGTTAGTCTCTCTGTTTATCCTGAGGTTTACTGCATTCAGCCTGATACGGGCCGTTTCCAGATTAGATGGTGGACCTGCGCCTGGACATGACCAATGCATCCCTGAAATGACTGCACCTGAAATGTATACACTCATTGGTGGAATGTCATTCCGTAGCGTGTGATGTCGTAACCATGAAGTATGGCAAGATGACAGAGGCTGTGTCCGAAACCTAGGCAGCTGACTCGTTGCCTCGCTGCCTTATCAGACAATGGCTTGTAAGGCAGCGTTTGTGCATGAAGGAACCTCACAAAACTGATTTCGGACAGACTTCTTAGGCAGTGTAACCGTTTAATGATCTACAGCAAAATAGAGAGAGCTTTGGTGAGAACTAAACAAATATTTACTATTAGTATTACTACATTAGTGATTTCTCACTGGAAATTACATCAGAAGTGGAAAATGTTGGTAAAAAACATGCATTTACACACAAAATGACCAGCAAGCAATAATGAAGCTAACATTAGATTTGGAGGTGCCTTGATGCCTTCCTGCCTTGAAATGTGTCTTCCGAAGGCAGCATTTTCCCTACTCAGGGAACCATGGTTACAGTCAAAACCAACACGTTCCCTTTTATGGGTACTTCTACGCTGCATCAGAGATGATGCTATGGGATATTAGTCATGTTTAATTTCCACACTGACCTAGTATGAATCATGGCGAGCACAGGCTAGGACATCAGCACTCGAGAACCTTGTGAGGAGACCAAATCTAGGCAATAGAACCTCACAAATATGTGAAGAGAAGACCGTCCTGCCTCATCACACACTTCTTGAAGGGAAACCCCTGATAACAAGACCTTGGAGGCCGTCATTCACCTAGTTGAGTGCGCTCTGATTGCCAGAGGTGAGGGAAGGCCATGCACCTTGTGTACCAAAGCAATAGCCACTTGTTAATTCTTTGCATAGATGCTAGGGAACCCCACCTGGGTGAACCTAAGCATATCAATAGCTGGTCAGGTTCACACCACTGGGCAGCTCTGTGGACGAAACTATAGAGCGTGCCACATTAGTCCAAACCTTAGGCACATAACCCGGTTGAAGGGGCAACCGACAGAGCCTGAATATCTCTTACTCTCTTTAGAGACGTGATAGCGAGCAGAAAGACTATCGTAAGAGTCAGGAACTTCTCTGACTCATACTCAATGGGATTAAAGGGCGCCTTGTCCAAACCATCTATCACCACAGCCAGATCCCAAGCTGGCACCCTTGGATGAGTTCCAGGCCTTGTCCTTAAAGTGCCAATGGGTTTCTCCCCAAAGACACACCACCCAAAGGTGTGTGTAAGCTGCAATGGTCATGCTAAATCATCTTCAGAGTGGAGGGGACAACCCAGCTGAGAAAGGTTCCTACAGGAACTCCACCTGTTTCTTGAGAAGCAAACAGGTCCACTTTCCTCGTGGTGGAGTCTCCATTCCCCGGGCCTTAGCCCCTGACTCGACAGGATGTCTGCTCCCTGATTAGGTTGCCCAGGGATGTAGATTTCCCTCATGAAAGTAACTTGCCAGTCTGTTAAAAGGGTGCAACCTCAGACCCCCTGATGATTTATATACATGACTACCGATGTGTTGTCTGTACGGACAAGCACATTGCAGCCTCTGAGATCTGGGAGGAAGTACTTCAGCTCTTGGAATCCATCATCTTCAGCCAATTTATGTGCCAAGAGAGATGATGGCCCCGCTACAGACCTTCAACATTAACATTCATTCATCCTCAGTGCACAGTTCAGTAGCTGTAGATCTAAAATTAGACGCAACAGTACCTGTCAAAAGTTTGGAAACATTGCAGTTTTGTAATTGTAATTGTTTTCTATTTTAATAACTTTAAAAATGTAATTTATTCCTGTGATGACAGCTGAATCTTCCACACCATTATTCCAGTCTTAAATGTCACATGATCCTTCAGAAATCATTCTAATATGATGATTTGTTGCTCAAGAGACATTTATTATTATTATTATTATTATTATTATTATTATTATTATTATTATTATTATTATTATCAATGTTGAAAACAGTGTTTGCTGCAAAACAATGATTAAAAAAAGATTTGTTTTCATCAAGGATGCATTCAATTTATCAAATGTCACAGTGAAGACATTTATAATGTTATTATGCTATAATGTTAGATTTATATTTGTTAAATGGTTTAATAATTTAATAAATTGTAAATAAATGCATTTCATTGAATCCTGGGCCTCTCTCTCTTACAGTAAGAGGAGATTTCCTTCTCCTAAAGTTAATCGAGGATGTTGTGCACTTACTATTTTAGCTGTTTGATTATTGTAAGTGCTGATGAAATGAACAACAGTGTCAACAGACTGACTTATAGCAACTATTTGCAGTAAATACAGCTACGTTTAGTCACTACCGCTGTTTATAGTGACATATCCTACCTACACTCACCTCCCCGTGTAAGTTATTCATAACTCAGGGCTATTCATGGATCATGATGGTGCAGTCAGATTTGAGCATGCAGACACAATAGAGGAACTACTTATATGGAATAGACAGATTTCAGAGAAATGACCAGTATTTTCCGCCTCTATTGTTCCACATGACTATGGCTCATTTGTAGCCTCTATTCCCAAAAACATTATGAGCTGACGATGAGGAAGTCCCCATAAATCTGTCGCCAGGAAGGTGGACTGAGCGGTGTTTAACTACTGTTTAATTTTAAACAGGCTGGGTAAATATAGGACAGAACACATGTTGGGTTAATTTTACCCTGCAGCAAATTGGGATGTTTATTTAACCCAGCATAATGGGTTGATTTGTTTTTACTATAATACTAGCTGGATTAACAGGAATGAATGTTTACGGATTGATTTAAATCCTGTATTCCCTTTTTTTAAATACGCCACACAACCACTGGTTTGCATGATAATTCCTTTTTACGATCATATTTTACAGTATAGCATATTTTATTTTGTTTTATATTGCATATATTTAATGTGCCCCTATTATGGATTTCTGTACATTAATTACCTTTCATGTAGCGTGAATGAAAACATCCTGCAAAGTTTTAAATATGAAAGTCCACCGTATATAAAGTTATCGTCTCTCAAAAGTAAGAGTCAATGAAACAAATCTTTTTTAAAACGAAACGCAAGCCGTTTCGTTGTGACGTCAAGATGAAACATTAGCATAATGCCTGTCCACTTATTGCAGGCACATTGTGTTTCATATTGTATAGGTCTCTGGCTAACCTAACTGACGTTATTATTACTGTTTTACTGAAATACTAACACAGTTCGTAGATATGGGAAGAAGGAGGCGGGAACTCTGATATCTCATTTTCTCCGTAACGCCGCTGGATCAGCAGGGAAACTTCTAACTTTAGACCACCACCCTGCATTTCACTCGTAGCCGAAATATGCTCTGACGGCTCCATAACCTGTTCATAAACAATTAGTGAATAGCTCTGTGTTTATATTATCTATCTTTTTTAAAGGTGCACTATGTAACTTTTCCGTCTGCTAGAGGCAGAGCAGGACCGAGTGTTGTGGAAGCTGAGCAAGGCCCCTGGATCGATTGTTAATAAGATGAACACAACACACGCCTTGCAAAACCAAGGGTAACGCAGATATGACGCAATTGACAGGCGCCTCCCTCACATGTCCCGCGTCATTGGTTAAAATAGCAATTTTCTCACAATTTACAATTAGTTGGAAACATTTGGGATATTGTAAGTACTCAATTGAACAAGATATATAACACTGGCTTAGTGGTTTTTGGTTATTTTACTGACTTTTTTTTACATAGTTCACCTTTATTAAATCATAACATTTTACGCAAGGCATCAGGCATTTCCATCACGCGAAAAGACAGATGCAACACACATTTAGGGGTCGCATTGCACCCCTGTATGTTGCTTTGCATAAAATTAAACGACAATAGGCTAACGAATGTATAGATTAAATACAAATGTACATAAACCTGAAGACATGCACCAATTTGACGAAGATGAGAACTGCTCTCTCCTGGGTAACACAAAAACTGGGTTGTTACGTCTGACCCAGGAGCTGGGTAACTCCAAAGCTACCGAAAAATTGAAAAAATAACCCAAGATTATGTAGTGTAATTTTTGTATGGTTTAATATTTTATTCTAATAAACAAAATAATTATTTTGTAATGACAACAAAATATTTCAAAATAAATATTTAAACAAATGTAAAAACTAAATTAATTCAAGCATAAAAATGGAGAAAAATAATTATACAAGGCTGTTTTAACACTGTAAAATTACTAAATCATGCCGGAAATATTTATTTGACAAGTAAAAAAATCTACCAGTTTAAGCCTCTAATGCATGTTAGTGAAAAAGCATCAATTATAACTGATTGGCTTCATTTAGCTGCACTTAGCATCATTTTATTATCAAGTTTCTAAGGAAACACTCACATTCATTCTTCGTATTGTAGGCTACTCTCCTGTGTTCTCACTCCATCTCTCTCTCTTCCTTTTTTCTCCGGCTCAGAAGGAGGCTGTTACGTTGATTTGAGGTTGAATTGACAAAAAAATTAACTATGGAACAACCAGATTCAACCTTCCCCTGAAGTAATAAGATAAAACTCAATAGGTACAGGGTGTTCTGAGACAGAATCTACTTATCTGTTTATGTTCCGTAAAAACGGTGTGTGTCAAGAAATGCACACATTTGCTGTGTTATTGTGTGCACTATTTATAGTCACATCACAATCAAGTTCAGGGGGATGACGCAAGTCTCTCCACACCTTGAGAGGTAGACCCTTGAGCCAAAAGAACATAAAAAGAACATTAAGGTCATACTTGTCTCTATAAATGGTGAAGGTTCAGACAGACTGGCAGAGGTGTTCGTCATGTTAAGCCTTAGCCCACAGCCCATTAAAACGCCAACTGTAGGGCAAAGACAGCAAAAAGACAGTACAGGTTTAAAGCTAAAGTGATATTGTAATCCAAGCCATTAAAAAATGCTTGAGGGAGAAAATCTGCTTTGCACATTAAAATGTACAGACAACCACCATGATGATACAGATGGAAAAGCTGAGGGCCACTTGATGAAGTGACTAAAACATGGCCAACATATTTAGAGATAGAAATATAGAGAAAACACAGCCATTTTACTAGTTGCCAATTTATGAAAACGTACAATTTTATTTGAAAATTTTAGATTTTTAGAAAATGCAAAGTATAAAGGTCCACCCCTAAACCTAACATTTTAGTGCTGCGTAAACATCATACAAAGAAGAATGAAACTATGAATTCATATTATTCATATAGTGAATTATTGAAAATAACAATTTCTTATGAAATTGTACAACTTGATTTGTACGAAAGATATGAAGTATGAAGGCTTACCCCAGCATTTGTTCTTAGAGCTCGGCCTGGGATATCTCTGTCTATATGATAGTCCAACGTCTATAATACATCCGGTAGTGTAGATGAGGTAAAAAAAAATGCACCCAAACGGTATATTTTTTAACCTATTTTTTTGTAATCCTTAAGGTTAAGGATCCTTAAGGAATCCTTAAGGAATTTTGATGTTCCCCACGCAAATTATTGTCCCATATGTGATTTTTTTGTACCATCTTTTGTGTCTGTGCTTGATTTTCGGCTGTGAAAAATGAAAACTTTAAATCTACATAGAATCTGATCATCCTATATACATCCTACAGACAAAATCCACCCCAATTTCTCTTCGTCTTTGCACGAGGAATTGATAGATATGAGGATTGCTGGGACAGATCCAGCAACATCTTCAGGAGCATCTTCAATCAAGTAGTGAAGCATTGCAGCCTTGTTGGTCTTATTTAAGGAAACCATCAGCTGTGCCTAGGCTGGGAGGAACTAGGAAGAGTGAGTACCGCATCGTCAAGGTTGAGGGGTTCATCTAGGTTCTGTGACTTGATGAGCAGCATGAAGGCGAGGTCACTTTGTTCACAGTACTGCAATATCTGTAAAGATGACCGGAAAGCACAGGTGGATCCTAAATGTCAGCGTACTGGTAGAATGTAAGGGGGCAGACTACTGCACAACAATACTCTGCCTATACGTCTTCACAGGGGAAGAGGTAACAAGTACCTTTAGAGGCAAAGGGAAGGTTGGGCCTCTGAAAAAGCTGCAGAGTAATCCAAAGTACCATGCAGCCTTCAAGTGAGTATTTTTAGTCAGATATTCTGTAGCATGTAATGGCAATTAATGCTTAAGATAGGTATTGATACATTGTGACTGTGTAATACTATAATTATTTATGTCCTCAGAAAACTTGGTGATCGGTGATCTGTGGAGCCAGATGTGGTGGAGAACATCGAGGTATTTACATGTGTAATGTATGGCCAGGCCCGCAAAAATCTGTGAATAACGTGCGGCATCATGCTGAAAAAAAATGATTGGAGAGGATGAGACGCTTACCACCAGATCCAAGGTGGATCTGTCCCGGCTCCCGCCCTACAGTGACAACCTGGTACCACACATCACCCTTGTCCGTCTGGCCATCTACAATTGAGCAGCCACACCGATATTCTGGTGTCCCAGGCCACATGATCCTGGCCCAGGCTGGGAAAAGACTGAAGAGAGTACCCTGGAACCAGTGTGGTCTTGTGGACCTATCCTCCCCACTTCACTCACTGACTTGCTGGAGGAAACAGTAGAGGAGATGGATGGAGATGGAGATGGAGAAGAAGACGATGAGCAAGACCTGCCGTATGAAGAATAGACATCATTGCCTTTGACCTTTTAACCTTTGATTAGAATCACTTTTTCTTTCAGTTTCAGTTTATTCTAATGGTGATTTTTTATACCCTATATATACACACATATTTGACTATATGAGTGGTTTTCTGTTTTGTTTCAATAAATATAATATCAATATACTGTTTGAATAGTACCTCCTTATTATGGGAGATGTTAATTTGGACCAACAAGTGACCATATTAGGGAGTAGGGATCATCAACATTTGCTTCTTAGACATCTTAAAGACTGTAAAAATATAAAAGTTAGAAAACATATATCAATAAGGTCCATAGGGGAGGAGTTCCAGTGATGATGAAAATGGGGTGGATTGTGTCTGTAGGATGTATTGTATAGGATGATCAGATTCTATGTAGATTTTAAGTTTTAATTTTTCACAGCCGAAAATCAAGCACAGACACAAAAGATGGTACAAAAAATCACATATATGGGACAATAATTTGCATGGAGGAACATTAAAATTCCTTTTCTAGACACCTTAAGGATTACAAAAAAATAGGTTAAAAAAATATACCTTTCGGGTGCAGGTGACCCCAAAGACTACAACAACAACTAAATTGGAACATCACCTACCCTGCTGCCGTTAAACTGTGGATATTTTCAGCAAACAGCAGGCTACATTCAGTTAAACAGCATTAAAGAGGCAAAGTCAGTCGCGTTCACTTGTTCAACCACAAGATGTCAGCACTTCACAAGTATTTTCAAAAGTCCAGTATTTCTCAGCCTTTCAGTGAAGGTTCATAAACCTTTTAGAAATCATGGACGCGAAATTATGAATGCTACTACGTTGAAGGTAATGTTTGTCTCATGAATATTACTCAGATCGCGCTAATGTTGCTTGATAACCTTCCAATGGCGATCCTGTCTTCTGAATATTAATAGACAAGCATTCTCTCCATAGTACGACCATAGACTGAGTACGACCCAGAAATTCACGATAAGGGAGCATCTGCACCAAAAAGGGACAGGTGGGATATTTATCATCATGCTGGAAATCCAGACTTAACAGGCCGGCGTACGCAATTTGAACCTTCTGCTTGGCTATGAAACATAATATTTACTCTAATGATGCTGAATCCCTCTCTGCCGTTGCCTTTGGATGTTGTAAGGATTGCCGTCATCTTTCTGTGAGGAAATCCTCAGAAATCAGTGCAGCCAAGAGGCTTCAGCATGTTTTGAATAAATAAAGGCATCGAACGATATTTCCTTTGCATAACACAATGCTGGAGAAGAGTAAATATAATTTGGTAGACGACTCAATGGATCAGAGGATTCCTGCTGATAATGAAGGACATTTCCAGCATGGGCTCACATTCGAGGTGAAGGTAAATATTAAGAATAAAAAATGCACTTGTTTATTAAATGGCTCACAAATTATGTGTACTTATGTATAGGCCTACTTAATGTAAATTATTATGACGTATGTAAGTTCTGATTGTACTTAATACTTATCATGTTGAAGGATTGTAACAACTCATTGTGACTGTAATTATTATATAAATATATGTTACATGGACACTGATGTAAGGTTTTAATATGTTGTGGCAAACTCACCTGTTGCACTGGCATGAATGCAATTCATTGACATTTTCAGAAAACATGCAATTTATCACGTTACTTGTTTGAACCTTTTCTGCCACAGTTCATTGGGAGCCTGGATATTGTGCGTCCTAAAAGCAGGATTGAAATATTGGCCGCTATGAGACGAATACGGGTAAGGGTTCCTGAATTTGTCAAATGAAGGATAGGAAAATTATCTTCATAAAGTTACAGACAGGTGACCTTTTTCGAAAGAATGATGTGTAAATAGCATCTTGTTCACAAATGAATGACTAACAAGCGTAAGAATGTTGCTATTACTGGTAATTCACATACAGTACATTTTAATTGTTATCATTAACTGCAAAATTTACATGTCAGAATGTCTGTCCCTCAATATCAGAAATGTATTTCAATTTGTGACCTAGAAATAGTCCCAAACCTTAAATATTTCTTCTTTATTCTGCATTATTACATGTATTTGTTACATTGCAAAGGGGTTTTCAAAGCTTTTAAGGGTATAGGTCACCCTCAAATGATAATGTTCCAAACCCACCAGACTTTCGTTCATCTTCGCCATACAAGTGAAGATTTTTTTTAGGAAATCTGAGACCTACCACTTTGACGCTTCAAAAAGTTTATAAAGATATTGTAAAACTAATTCATATGAATTGAGTGGTGTAATCCAAATTTCTTGAATAGACACGTTCGCTTTATATGATGAACACATTGAATTTAGGCTTTTATTCACATATAATGAACGTCAGGAGAGCGAGTACTTAGTATAATGACAGAATTTTCATTTTTGAGTAAACTAACCCTTTAATAATTCAACAGTTTTCTCTGAAGAACTGGTTATGATTTTTATGGACTGATGAATGAAACCATTTAATTGTGGTTGAAGGTGTTTATTCTGTTAATATGGAAACAGTGTAAAGACTGTAAAGACAGTGTAAAGTTTGTTTGTGTATTCTCTGCTCAGAGGACCAGTGTGGATGTATTTATGGCTATAATATTGCACCAGTGTGCTGGCAGCAGCAGCACGGTTTACTTTAATCAACTTTGCTCCATCAAAGAGAATATGTTTGTGCAATGTTTAGACATGTTTGCACAAGATTTATCTTCAGAGAACTTTTCCTGTATCTATCACTTTGAGTCAGTACTCAGTAGTATTTCATAGCTCTCAATTTTTTTTCTTCAGATATCACCCTCTATTTCATGTATTTGAGGAGAACTGAGAGCAGCAGGACAAACACGCTTCTTAGAAATAAGCTTGCCTTGCTTTTGGTCCATGTTAGCATAATCAAAGCTTTGGATGAAAGAGAGTTCTTTTGACCCAGACACATATTAGTATGCCCAGTGCATCTCCTTCAATCCCACCCCTGTGGATTTCCTGATTATTTCCTATAGTCTTTGATTACTTATGCAGTTCTCCAATGACTGCAAGTCTTTCAAAAGCAATAGCATCTTCATTAGTGGTTGATATCTTGATATACCCCATCTTATCAGAGCAGGTTGCTCAAGTTTTCCTTACCTAGACACTGAGAAGCTATTAGATTTGAGATATACAGAGTATGTGTTATAATCCACAGTTTTAATTCTTGTTTGTTCATATACAGTGTACATTACGTGGTGACTTTATCAAAATGCTACTTTACATTTACTTGTTACAGAACTAGTTACTCTTAAGGGATGTGTCTTACTTAAAGACTTATTTGTGATGAATTAATTTGTTTCATCTAGTCTTTTTATATGTCTCTCACTGTTACCTGTTATGTTCGGGTCAAAAATTGCACGCATAGACTTAAATATAATTTAAATTTACACCTCTCTCCAATTGATGTTGTACATGAAAACTGGTAGTGCTTACCTAAATATTTTTACAATAGTCTTATATAATTATTTAACTTGGACATTTAATTACATGACTGTGTCGTCAACTATATGTCAGTGGTGGTACAGAAGATACATGTACAGTATATAGTACAATGGGGCTAAAGGTACATCGGGGTAAAAGACGCCTTTGATTTGAACTTGCCACAGCATTTTCCAAACTATCCGTTTTTCAAGATGCACGTGGAAATTTGGCTGATCCTTGATGTGATTGCGGGCAGCAATGCTAACTTGATTCTGTGCTAATTTGATCTAATATTTCATGTTATTAAAAATCTAGCTGATTAGAATTGCTAAAATTGAATCTTAATGATTTTCAAGGTAATTATAGCAACAGTCTTTCATTAATGGGAGAATATGTAAAAGTATGGTATTTGGGGTAAAAAGCACCCCTGCTGTTGGGGTAATAAACAGCTGGCTGACTTTTCCATTTGTTGACAGGGTTAGATTCAGATGGTGAATATCATATCATATTGGGTGTCCACCTTTGAGATAATCACCATATTTATAATGAAATAATGAACAAAATATGATATTAATCATATAATTATCACAGTAACAAGAGGATGACACAAAGGTAACATGAATGAGTGTCTTTATTTACAATCAGTTCAAAGCAGCTGAGGTTCCAACAGGTAAGTAAGTAATTCATTGAAGATTATAAAATTTAGCTGGATGAATAACAGTTATATTGTTTGACAGGTGCTGGCTGCCACATGGCAGACACACAGACTGAAGACGGGGACCAAAGACAGACAGGTAATAGGTAGGTATCTGAGGTGATTAGTTGGGCAGGTCTTTACTTGTGAAACAACATTGGTAAACAGTTCTTATGAAAAGACGATGTAGCAGTCCTAGTAGTGATGAGACCACACAATGAATAAGTGTTTGGTGCATGCTTAAATAGGGAAAATTATGAGGTTGATGGCAAACAGGTGTGAAGATTGAGCTGAGTGTGCAGGTAATGGCCAGGGAGGATTATTAGATTAGATTAGATTAGATTCAACTTTATTGTCATTGCACAAATACAGGTACAAGGCAACAAAATGCAGTTTAGGTCTAACCAGAAGTGCAATAGCAGCAAGTGCAGGATATACAATACAGCAAGTGCAGGATATAGGACATGGATATGTACTGAATATATATATATATATATATATATATATATATATATATATATATATATATATATATATATATATATATATATATATATATATATATATATATATATATATATATATATATATATATATATATATATATATATATAAATATATATATATATATATATATATATATATATATATATATAGAGAGAGAGAGAGAGAGAGAGAGAGAGAGAGATGGTTATTACTATAAACAATTTACAGGTGAATATGTACAGTGAATAAATATATATATACAGTATACAGATGGCTATTACTATAAACAATTTTACAGATAGAGGTATACAATGATATGTTAGGCTAAGATGAGGAATATAGCAGTGGATTAAGGTAGTGCAATAAAGTATGGTCAGAAGCTATCCAAAAGTGTAAAAGTGCAATGGAAAGTGATTGCATATTACAGTTAAAAGTACGGTGCAAAATGAAAATGTAAACAGTTAGTACTGTGAATACAGTCGTCTGTGCAAATTAGCATAATCCAGTTAGGTATTGTAGTGCAAGATGCATAAGTAAACAGTTGTGACTGTAATAAACAGTAGGTAGTGCAAATAACAAGTGAAGGCAGATGTGAGGGGGGAGAGGAAGTTAGCAGTATAAGAGGGGAGTGGGTCAACGAGGGTTACAGTTCAGTAAAGAGACAGCTCTGGGGAAAAAACTGTTCTTTAGTCTGCTGGTCCTGGTCTGGAGGCACCTGAAACGCCTGCCGGAGGGCAGGAGAGAAAACAGTCTGTGGGCTGGGTGAGAGGAGTCCTTAAGGATGCTGCGAGCTCGATGCAGACAACGTTTCCTCTGGATGTTCTCGATGGCAGGTAGTGGAGTCCCTGTGATGCGCTGGGCAGTTTTCACCACCCGCTGCAGTGCCTTGCGCTCCGCAACAGAGCAGCTCCCAAACCATACTGCGACACAGTTGGTCAGGATGCTTTCTATCGCGCAGCGATAGAAGTTCACCAGGATAGCCGAGGAGAGCTGATTCTTCCTCAGTGTCCTCAGGAAGAAGAGGCGCTGGTGAGCCTTCTTGACCAGGCTGGAGGTGTTGGTTGTCCACGACATGTCCGCCGAGATGTTGATCCCCAGGAACTTGAAACTGGAGACGCGCTCAACAGCCATTCCGTTGATGTGGATGGAGTCGTGTGGGCCTCTTGACTCCTTCCTGAAGTCCACGATGAGCTCCTTCGTTTTGGTGGTGTTGAGGAGCAGGTTATTTTCAGTGCACCATGTGGCCAGGTGCTGGATCTCCTCCCTGTAGGCAGTCTCATCATTGTTACTGATGAGACCAATCACCGTAGTGTCGTCCGCAAACTTGATGATGGAATTCGATCCATACACAGGCTTGCAATCGGAGGTGAAGAGGGAGTAGAGAAACGGGCTTAGCACACAGCCCTGTGGTACACCAGTGTTAAGTGTGATGGACGTGGAGCAGGTGAATCCTGATCGAACATTCTGGGGTCTGT
This sequence comes from Gobiocypris rarus, assembly GCA_023029165.1. Classification (NCBI taxonomy): domain Eukaryota; kingdom Metazoa; phylum Chordata; class Actinopteri; order Cypriniformes; family Gobionidae; genus Gobiocypris; species Gobiocypris rarus. Next base: position 30,199,584 of record CM040915.1, on the reverse strand, counting down.
CAGTTAGGAAGTCCAAAATCCAGTTGCACATTGAGGTGTTGATACACTTATGGGAAATGTAGTGTGTAGTTGTGTTGACTGGTCTGGTGTATGAGGATGGTGACAGTACACACCCCTCACAGAAGGCATGACCTCACACCTAACAGAATCCATCCAGGGAGACACCCTGGTGCTGGATAGGATGGCCTTAGGGGATAAGGTGACCAGGGCGATGTCGGCAGGATGGATTGCCTCCAGGGTAGCACTGGTTATACAGGGAGCCATGGAGGCACAAGTAGATTAAGGAGCCAGGAGGTACCTGCAGTGCAGGGAGCCATGGCGAAACAGACCGGGCAGTCAGGGATGGAGATCCCCATGTTGGAGCAGATGTAAATGATGCAAATTTAGAGTTTTCTCATAAGTAAGAGTGGGCTCTGATGCAGATTCACGGATTAGATTTGGCTCCAATGTAGATTCAGGAGTTAGAGTGGGCTCTGATGCAGACTCTGGGGCCAGAACGGGCTCAATACAAAACTCTGAAACTGGAGCGGACTCATTACTGAATTCTAAGGCTAGAGCGGACTCGTGACTGAACTCTGGGATGGGATTAAACTCACGGAATAGAGCCATCTCTGCATTGTGCTCAGGGACTGGAGCCAATACTGAGCTCTGTTCAGGGTTGAAGCAAACACTGGGCTGTGATCAGGGGTAGGACCTGCAGAGGACCATTTTTTCATCCTATGCTGCCTCCTTTGGGCAAAGGTGAAAAGGAGCACTGAGGTTTTAATAGTCTGCAGACTTGACCAGACTCTGGAGCAGGCACATGGGTGGAAGCACATGGGTGGAACAGGAATAGACTTATAACTGAACTTCAGGGCTGGAACAGGCTTGTAACTGGAGCCTGGGGCTGGTGCAGGCTTGTGACTGGAATTTGGGGGCTGGAACAGGCTCATAACAGAACACTGGGGCTGGAACGGGCTTGATGGATGGCGTTGGATGGAGCAGGCTTCAGGAGTCAGAAAATCACAGGAATTCCATTATTGGAAACTTCACCTTCAGGAGCTATCATGGGTAAATTATTCCTTGGAACAGATTTGGAGATTATTTAAGGAATAGAAATTTTACTCACTCGAACGGATTCATGATTTTGTTTATTTGGTATGGATTTTGGACCAGAATCTTCAGCACTGTCCTGACGGATATGATAGGTGGGTCCACATGCTTTGCCACCATGTCCATGCTGTTTGAGATAACCTTCCTCGGCCGAGGAAATACCGGTACTTGCTGTGATTTTATCGAAATCTGTTGAAACAGAGACAGGAGTGGCTTACGATTTCCTTCACAGAGCAGACGGTAACCTCACCAACAGTGAAGGACGAACCACTAAGCATCAGTGCATAATCAAGATAGCTCTCCAGAGAACAGGTGGCAGATGTTGATAAAGATCATCATCCAATCCGCACCAGAAGATTGTCTTAAAAGGTATCCTCACTCCATGGTACCATATTGGAAAGATCAAGAAATTCCTCAGCATAATCTTCAAATGGACATCCAGCTTGAAAAAGAGAGAGGAGCAATTGTCTAGTGTCAAAGGATTGGATGTCCATGGTTGTTGTCAGTTATGATCTGGACTTCTGTCACGATAACAGAAGAGGATGACGCAAAGGTAACATGAATGACTTTATTTACAAGCAGTTCAAAGCCGCTGAGGTTCCGATGGGTAAGTAAGTAATTCATAGAAGATTATAAAACTTAGCTGGATGAATAACAGTTCTATTGTTTTGCAGGTGCTGGCTGGCATGGCAGACGAACAGACTGAAGATGTGGACCGAAGACAGACAAGTAATAGGTAGGGGTGGGGGAAAAAAGTGATACTGCATAGTATTGCAATATTTTGTGTGGGGATATTGTATTGATACAAGGATGGACATTGTTTTTCATTAAGAATATGTAACAGGCCTGTTCTAGGTGGGGATCAAACCCAGGTCTCTAGTGTTCAAAGTCACTCAGCTTACTGATTGAGCTAAGTCCCCAGTTAATGAATCCAAGGGCAAAGGTTTAAAAAGCAAGGAATCGTTGATCTTCAACATAAGACAAACTTTGCTTTAGAAAATTACGGGCTTCCAAGAAAGCCGGGCTTCCAAGAAACAGAAAACAAAACAGACACAAGGGTCAAAAACCATAACTCGAGACAAACTTAGCTTACGGCTGGCAACAGGTAACATAGGCTCAAGATTGAACAATAAAGCATGGCACAAAGTGACTTAAATAGGGCATAACACAGGTGACACACATCAGGCATAATGACTGGTAGTGTTCAGCAGGAGCCTGGTGAGAGGCGCCATCTGCTGACCAGGAGGAAAATAGCAGTCCAGTGGTGAGTTCTTATAGAATAACAACAAACCCATGCCAGAATTGGCGCTAAGTCTAAAGCGAAAGTAAAATGCGCATGGCCATTCATAATGGCCAAATTAATATGTTATTGCAATACTTAGCATATCACAGTTTTTAAAATTGCAATAATATCGTTTTGAGGCTTAAGTATTGCGATAATATCGTATCGTGGGGCCTCTGGCGATTCCCACTCCTAGTAAGGTAGGTATCCAAGGTGAGTGTGGAACAATACTGGTAAACATTTCTTATGAAAAGACGATGTAGCTGTCCTAGTAGCAATGAGACAATAAATTAGTGTTTTTGTTGCTTGCTTATATAGGGAAACTGATGAGGTTGATGGCAAACAGGTGTTATGGCCAGGGAGGATTATTTAATGTGTTGTTATGGATGGTCTGGTGAATGAGGATGGTGACAATCATATAATAAAATATAATTAATTGTTACTACTGTAAATCTTTATTAAAATATTATGCGATCAACTTTGGTGCTTTCAGAATCTTTACTTTTTAAAATAATTTTGTTTAATATTTGTTTAATATTTTAATCACAGTATATTTATTGAACAAAAATTATTATTTTATTTAATAAAATAAACAGAAAATTGTACAAACTTTGCTAAAGTGATTTATGTGAAAAGAAAACTTATTATTGCATTATTCAAAAATTATTTGTATCAATACTGTGTGCCTTTTGCTCTATGCTGGTGAGCCTTTTACCCTTTTACAACTTTTATGATTTATTTTCACATAAAATCTGTGGCTCCATCATTGTTCAATACAAACGTATATATTTTTTTCTGCAATCAAACACTATGGGAGTAGTGAAAAGCACATGCCTTTAGTCCCATTGTACCCTACATATTATGAGGATGTGACCCAGACATAACAGGAAAATGTATACAACATTTTTGACATGCCATAAATATAAATAGCATATTTCAGAATTGTTCAAACTGGATTAAAAAAGACCAAATAAATTTGATATTTTTACAATTCTCAACCGGGTCAAAAATGACACAAACTTAACAGGGTGTGAGCATAATTAAGTTATATGTCATGATTCCTGTTTCGATTAATTCAGTTTGTCATTATTTTTATGTATCATTTTCAGTATGAATTTAAAATTAAGAACATAAAGAAGAAGAAAGTCAATCTTATTGTGTCAGTGGATGGTGTCAAGGTAGTTTTGCGGAAAAAGAAAAAGGTGAGCTCTTTCAGTGTTCTCATAATTTCATTATAAATATAAATTCTGATCTTGTGTATGCTGTACAATTAATTATGTAAATATGATAAATTATGAATATATTTCTTGACTAAAAATGTGCTAAATATTTGTGTTAGAAATATGACTATAGCTGGGATGAAAGCCAAATGACACTGGCCCAAGACCCCATTTTCAGGTAATTTTACCACAATTTTATTACCATTGAGAGTTGATTACTCATTTTGCTCACCATGACTGGAGTGACATGGCCTGTGGGGGTTTGATGACCTTTATCATTGTGCACGCACACGTCACATCAAAATCATTTGGCTCCGTGAGCTGCAACAAAAAGCAGAATGTCTTCGAAATCCCCATAGCAACAACCAGTCTCCAGTGCGCATAAGCTGATTATTATCATTAGTGTTGACTAGTGTCAATCCAATTTAGTTTTATTGTATTTAAATAATACCAAAACCATTCTAAAATGGATCAATTTCTTGAGGTTTAGCTTGAAACTAATATAATGTACCATTTTCTGTTGTATTTCCAAAACCTGTTGTTATTTCAAAATGTATTGAGCACATTTAATGTATTCCTGTAATGTTTCATGACATGTCAGTGAAAAGCATGTTGGCCTTGTTGCCATGGCAATGACAGTTTTAAGGTCAATTGCTGTAGCTCATTAGTCTTTTTTTTTTCTTTTCAGAATATTTTACGTCTCGCATGACTCACAGGACCTGAAGATATTCAGTTATATAGCAAGAGACAAGAAAAGCAATGTGTTCCGCTGCAATGTCTTCAAATCCAAGAGAAAGGTAAACACATAACTACAATGCAGGAAATCCTCTAGATATTAGATCATTTTCCATTTGGCACAAATATGTTAATAATATTGATTGGTTGTCCAGGAATAAAAATGGCAAAATGGGACATCTCAGCAGTAGATCAATTCTGCTGGTCATCAATTATTTAGCTGTCACCTTATTCATCAGATGATTTAGGGCCATATTTACTAACAGCTTGCACCAGGACAAATCCACTGGACCCACTTTATATTAGGTGTCCTGAACTACTATGTACTTACATTTTAATTAATAATTTGATACATTGCACTTATTGTGTACATACATGTTTTTACATTGTACTTACATTTAAAAATACCTGCATGTAATTACATCTGTAATTAATTTCTGTAGTTACATTTGTAATTACACAGTTGACACTTCCCTTACACCTAACTCTACCCTTAAACTGACCCATCCCACCACACCTGTCCCTAACCCTACCCGTATCCCACCTCAATATCAGCAAAGGTGTTTTGCAACACAATATGAACACAGTAAGTACATTGTACTTATTTTTATGTAAGTACATAGTAGTTAAGGCCACCTAATATAAAGTGGGGCCAACCCACTTTTAGCATAAAAAAAACTGCCGTCAGGATTTACTAAAGACACACAGTGAAAATTTAGCGCGTGGACAGGGTTATTTTTGCAGCTGACATTATTGCCTATGCATTTGTAGGAGTTTCCCTTTCAGACACAAAATTGATGGGAGGAGAGCATTTAAATGAATCATGCTAGGGATCTGGCTATAAAAGTAACAGGGATCAATGATAAGAATGGGCTGCTAGTCTAGGACTAATGTGAGTGAGTTCTGAGTCAGCTGATGGAACAGACACTAACCCATTTAGGTCAGTGCTGTCTTGCCACAAAAAAATATTACATTAATTCATATTATCCATATTTTTTATACTTAACCCTTGTACATCAATTAAAAAAATTACACATAGGTCAATGGAGGATAAAAATGTAATTAAAAAAATAATTTTTGGAGCACATACTTAAGTTTGCTCTTATTTTAAAGAAGACCCTTGGCAGAGTATTGTTAAAGGGTTAGTTCACCCAAAAATGAAAATGTTGTCATTAATGACTCACCCTAATGTCGTTCCAAACCCGTAAGACCTCCGTTCATCTCCGGAACACCGTTTAAGATATTTTAGATTTAGTCCGAGAGCTTTCTGCCCCTCCATTGAAAGTGTATGCCCACTCTACAGTCCGTGTCCAGAAAGGTAGGAAGAAAGGTATGAAAAACATCATCAAAGTAGTCCATGTGACATCAATGGGTTAGTTAGACTCTTTTGAAGCATCGACAATACATTTTGCTCCAAAAATAAGAAAAACTACGACTTTATTCAGCATTGTCTTACGTCAGCAGCGGGATTCAAACAAACACGGAAGAGAAGAAAATGCTGAATAAAGTAATAGTTTTTGTTATTTTTGGACCAAAATGTATTGTCGATGCTTCAAAAGAGTCTAACTAACCCATTGATGTCACATGGACTACTTTGATGATGTTTTTCATACCTTTCTTCCTACCTTTCTGGACACGGACTGTAGAGTGGGCATACACTTTCAATGGAGGGGCAGAAAGCTCTCGGACTAAATCTAAAATATCTTAAACGGTGTTCCGGAGATGAACGGAGGTCTTACGGGTTTGGAACGACATTAGGGTGAGTCATTAATGACAGAATTTTCATTTTTAATTTTCTTTTAATTTCAGTTTAAAAAGTTTTTTAAAAAAAGTTATAGAGGTTTAAGTCTATGAAAATGATTTATGAACATTATTGTATATAAAATATATATTTTATGAAACATGTTTACATCTAAAACTGCTAATCAAAGCCATGAATCTAAACAAGTCGTGCTCCAAATTTGAGTTTGATATCTCAAAAAAAGGAGCTTTCAGTAAGAGCTTGTTTGGGTTCATTGCCAAGTTTTTCCCATGAGTTGCCAGCAAAGCTTCACACAGTGGTTGGATTTGTGATTTGCAGTAGAGTATTTCTCTCTCAAATATTACAAGCGCACACACACACAATAGTTTTTATTACACATATACATAACACACTTTGACATCCATACCAACACACCCACACAATTATAGTTGGATAATTTACCAAATTGGCTCTAATATGCAGAAGCAGAAAACAGGAATAAAGCGAGTATTTCCTTTATAGGCCAACCCTGAGAAATGGCACCATCTGTTAAAAAAAAAAAGAAGTTAAAAGTTAAATTTTAAGCCTTGCCAACAGAATGAAAGACTGCATCATTTTATAGGTAAATGGCACTAGGATTAGAAATTGCAATTTTAATTGGTTTCAATGGGGACATTTTTGTTTATAAAAGGAAATGGGCATGAAATAGTAAAATTCCAATAAAAATACACACCTGTGCCAAAATGTATGCAATTGGCATTAATTGGCATTATTAATGATAACAAAAAAAACCTGAAAAAGACAAATAATGTCCATAAGGGTGCCCAGCGGTACATTTTTGGATGTACTCTACATTTCTGTTACATTATCTTTGTTTCAGTATTTATCTAAATGACAAATCAGCAGAATTGTTAATGCTGTCTAGCTGGCTGAAAAAAAAAAGCTGCAAGCAGCAATTACGGGGCTGAGCCCAGCATTGGGAAGAGGCAGAAGCAGAGTCGTTAGAATCCATAAACAGTTTAATAAGTAATAGCGAAAATATAGTACAAGAAACAGGCATGGGTTCGGTACACAAAGTTTAGTCTGACCAGGCAAACTAATGCAATCCACATGGAAAGAGAGGCAAACAACAGGCAAACAGATCCAAAAACACACAGGAAGGCAGGATAAATTGGTAAACAGCAGGGGTGTGATGAAACACCCAAGATTGGGTTCACGAGAATGAAACTAGATTTTTGATCACATGTGCCATCAAGAGCAAAACGAGACCAGCCGACTAAGTCAGGTGCTGCAGTTGCTCAAAATTGATGACGACATACTTTATTCTCATTGGTCAAGGATGACGTGTGTTGCGTGTTTTTTCTTTGACAAGTTCCTGTATTTAACCAATTACTTGATTTAATAAAAATGTTTATATTGAATATCTGATATTCAAACTAAACACACAAAACATTAACAAAAATTAAGATTACGCTATCTAGTAAATATATTCTTGTTGTATAAGACAGTTTGGAAGAAAACTTTCTGGTTAACCTATTGCTTATATTTGAAAAAAAATTGTGTGGTCTGCCATGAATGACGTTGGTTCAGCACTTAACTCTAGTAGTTAACTAATAAAACCTTATTGTAAAGTGTTGCCGACTATTCTTAATAATTATGTTCCAAAAAATGTAGTCTTGTGGGATATTTTTAACCAGCAACAGGTTAGCCGTTTTCTCCAGAAAACAAACTGATGTTGGCATAAGCTGCTTAATAAGTCTCTTTGGCTTGAGATTTTGTACAGAGCACCAGGGTCCATCTAAAACGAACTAATCCATCACTTTGACAGATCCACTATAATGTGCAATTGACTTATGGATGTAATTTTCTCCCTCTCTCACCCACTCCTTCTCTTTCCCTTTTATCTGTCATTCTCTATAAATCCCTCTTTCCTTTTCGAAGGTGAATTAATTCTTCTGTCTCACCCAGTACAGCTTTTTTTTGTCCCATATCAAACAAAGATCTGCAGATGTTTACCTGCATGTGGAAAAGCATGCTTGACATGTTCAATAAACCTTGGTTGCTTAAAGACCTACTGTCTGTGTCTCAGAGCCAAGCCATGAGGATAGTGCGGACCGTGGGTCAGGCGTTTGAGGTGTGCCATAAACAGAGTCTAGACAATGCTGACGGTGAGAAGACTTTGATATATATGTGTGTTTGTGTGTGTGTGTGTGTGTGTGCATGTTTTTGTGAAATATCAGGACACAAATGTGTATTATGACATGGGTATGACATAGGTATTACAAAAAGAGAGTGAAATATGAGGACGTTCCCCATGTCCTCACTTTTCAAAATGCTTATAAATCACACAGGATGAGTTTTTTTTCACAGAAGGTAAACTGTGCAGTCTCCTGTGATAGGTAGGTTTAGGGGCAGGGGCAGTGTAGGGGTATAGAAAATACGGTTTGTACAGTATAAAATGCATTACGCCTATGGAATGTCCCCACATTTCACAAAAACAAACATGTGTGTGTGTGTGTGTGTGTGTGTGTGTGTGTGTGTGTGTGTGTGTGTGTGTGTGTGTGTGTGTGTGTGTGTGTGTGTGTGTGTGTGGACTTGTAATCCCTATGGTATGGGGACAAAATGTCCCCACAAAGATGGCAATATCCAAAATCCTTGTCGTTGTGGGTACATTTTTTGGTCCCCATTAGGAAAACAGGTCATAAATCACACTATGTGATGTTTTTTGAAAATGTAAAAATGCAGAATGTTTCCTGTGATGGGTAGGTTTAGGGGCAGGGGCAGTGTAGGGGGATAGAAAATATAGTTAATACAGTATAAAAACCATTACGCCTATGGAATGTCTCCATAAAACATGGACACAACGTGTGTGTGTGTGTGTGTGTGTGTGTGTGTGTGTGTGTGTGTGTGTGTGTGTGTGTGTGTGTGTGTGTGTGTGTGTGTGTGTGTGTGTGTGTGTGTGTGTGTGTGTGTGCATACACCGATCAGGCATAACATCATGACCACTGACAGGTGAAGTGCATGACATTCTTTTATCTCTTCATCACGGCACCTGTTAGTGGGTGGGATATATTAGATAGAAAGTGAACATTTTGTCCTCAAAGTTGATGTGTTTGAAGTAGGAAAAATGGGATGGCTAAATGACTGGGTCCGAGTGTATCCAAAACCGCAGCGCTTGTGGGGTGTTCCCAGTCTGCAGTGGTCAGTATCTATCAAAAATGGTCTAAAAAAATGGTGATCCAGCGATAGGGTCATGGACAGCCAAGGCTCATTGATGCATGTGGGGAGCGAAGGCTGGCCCGTGTGGTCCGATCAAACAGACGAGCTAGTTAATGAAAGGTTTCAGAATACACATTGCATAGCAGTTTGTTGCATATAGGGCTGCATAGTTGGAGACCAGTCAGGGTGCCCATGCTGACCCCTGTCCACCACTGAAAGCGCCAACAGTGGGCATGTGAGCATGGAGAAATGGAAGAAGGTGGCCTGGTCTGATGAATGAAGTTTTCTTTTACATCACATGGATGGCTGGGTGTGTGTGCGTCGCTTACCTGGGGAACACATGGCACCAGGATGCACTATGGGAAGAAGGCAATGTGATGATTTGGGCAATGTTCTGCTTGGAAACAATGGGTCCTGCCATCCATGCGGATGTTACTTTCACACGTACCACCTACCTAAGCATTGTTGCAGACCATTAACACCCTTTCATGGAAACGGTATTCCCTTGTGGCTGTGGCCTCTTTCATGCGCCATTCCACGAAGCAAAAATGGTTCAGGAATGGTTTGAAGAGACAACAACAAGTTTGAGGTGTTGACTTGGCCTCCAAATTCCCCAGATCTGTGGAATGTTCTGAACAAACAAGTCCGATCCATGGAGGTCCCACCTCACAACTTACAGGACTTAAAGGATTTGCTGCTAACTTCTTGGTGCCAGATACAACAGCACACCTTCAGGGGTCTAGTGGAGACCATGCCTCGACAGGTCAGGGCTGGTTTGGCAGCAAAAGGGGGACCAAAACAATATTAGGAAGCTGGTCATAATGTTATGTCTGTGTGTGTGTGTGTGTGTGTGTGTGTGTGTGTGTGTGTGTGTGTGTGTATATATATATATATATAATTAGCATATTATGATAAAAGTTCATTATTTTCCATAATGTAATAAAAAAAATTGTTGTAAAAAATAGTAATAAAAATTAAAATAGTAATAAAAATTAAACTTTCATATATTTTAGTCTTGAGGGTGTCTTACCCATGATTGCGGTTTTGAGTAATGAACCAGGCTGGGAGTTTTTAAAAGCCTCAGGAATCTTTTGCAGGTGTTTAGAGTTAATTAGTTGATTCAGATGATTAGGTTAGCATTCCTGACAGCAATGTGATTTCCAAGTTCTCAGATCTTGTTTGCAATGTAACATCTTCCAAATACAGTTAACTACTAGCAGTCAATTACTGGTTTAGAGAACCTTTTCATGATATGCTAATTTTTTGAGATTTTGGGTTTTCATGAGGAATTTTGGGTTTTCATGAGCTGTATGCCAAAATCATCAGTATTAAAACAATAAAAGACCTGAGAATTTTTCAGTTGGTGTGCAATGAATCTAAAATATATGAATTTTTAATTTTATCAGTACATTATGGAAAATAATGAACTTTTATCACAATATGCTAATTTTTTGAGAAGGACCTGTAATATAGTGTAGGCTATACTAATAAACTGTTTTCAAAGCCCAATGAAGCGGTATCAGACTCATATTCTGACTAGAATTTATGACCACGTCAGACTAGCTGATACTCTTATCGGGCGATAAAAAAAATATCGCCGTTAATCTATTCTCAAAGGTGGGTTGGGAGCTGGGTCTATACTACGCAAGCTATGATGACTTTCACCTTGATATCTTAGCGCGGCTGTAGCCTACCTAGCCGAATTGCACTGTAGGGAGCGAGGGAGCCCCGGTTCGGTTCGGTCCAGTCAATCGAACCAAGTGTAAAAGTACCAGTCATTATTTGGGTAGCACATCTATTCTGAATGCCTTCGGCAGAATTCAAACTAGCCATTTTAATCTAGATTAATTTTAAAAATTACAGTGAGATTAATCTAGATTTTTAAAAAAAATGATCCACTAATAATAGTAGGCTATACATTTCTGGTCACAAGTATATCTTTGACATAGACTAACATAAATAAATAACCAATATTGTTATGTGAAATAGATACAAACTCAATCTCTACTTGTAGAACTCTTCATTGATTATGTTGTATTCTAAATGATTTGATTAATCTGAATCGGCAGCATGGCTTGTAAAAGGAGAGGAGGAGAGAAGCAAAGATGAAAATCCAGTTACTGGCAGCCCCACTGAGAAATCAGGCAACGCTGGCCCGGAGAAAGATGACAAGGTAAAATCCCCTGCCGGATTAAAAGGTTGATATGCAGTTTGGTCAAGTTCCCTTAGCCATCAGAATATCAAGAACAAATACGTGTTCAATTGTCTTAATTTTTCCTCATCAATCTTTTCACGTTGATTCAATAAAATGTTTACCAACATAAAACCTTGCTTTTTAGAAGAAAGAAGATGTCTGAGATGTGTTGTCTTTTTAAATATAGCTCAAGTTTTGCCTGTTGTCTGTTATTTATAGATGCTACTGTTTGCTCATCCCACATGGTTTTTAGGGCAGAAATTGGGCCATGATCAAAAGTAGGGCTAAAAGATGGATATTTACTAGCCAGTTGTCTTAGGTTTAGTTCAAATATTCATTGTAATCTTATAATAACCCTTAGTCAAAATAATTTGAGTTCCTTAAAAGTGAATTTTAGATAAATTTATGGTAGTTTCAAATAAGTCTTGTTTATTAACATACCAACTTTTTCCAGCTATGATGGGGCTAGTTTATGAATTATATATTTTAGGATAAACATTTTAGACACTTCTAGAATGTTAGCTTTACTCTAATGAATAAGATATGAAAGCTGTCCACGCTGACACATATTAGATCACTGGGGAGTTTTAGGAAACTGCGCTTTCGCTGAGGTTAAAGCTTTCATGTACTTGTAATGGTTTGCAAAACCACTTTGATACAGCAGAAGTTGTGTGTTCTGGGATCTGCTCTGTGATCTGCTGATCTTCTTTCACTTACAGTAAACATGAGAGCAAACACATGAGACCAGTGTTTTTCATTTCAACTTTCATGATGAATCAAGGAAAAATCAAGTTCCAAATCCAAGCCATTACACTCAGATATACATCACAATGGGGAAGAACAGATTATCGCAACTTCAGTTTCATGTCGGCGTTATCTTACTTTAGAGTCTCTAGCCTAGTGGTTCAATATCTAAGCAGGTGGTTGAAAGGTTTTAGCTTCAAACTCACAAAAGGGTCATCCATGAACTATTGTGATCTTAAAAAAGAAACAGCAGGCCACTCCAGGAAGGGTTGTCACTGTAATAAGTGTATTGTAAGTGCATAAAATCTTATTTCATTGGTAGAAAGAAAACGGTCCCCTTAACAAATAAACTTAACTATTCTCACTGTATGATACAGATTTCAAAAGAACTAATAGATTCCAAATGAACAATTGTAGGTAATGCACATGGTTACATCAGGTACTAATTGGCTTTATTGATCCTCATCTGCAATACAAATGTCAACTTAAAGTTATCTCTTACTTTCTCCCTGCAGGTGTGTAAAGCCCCAGTGCTGGTGATGGAGTCATCCAGGCTGGCGTCTCCTCTCTCCAGCCCTATAACTGTGAGCCATCAAGTGCAGCTCCTGCAGAGGCAGTTACAGCAGCAGGAGCAGAAGAGTCAAGCCGCCTCCGCACAGGTCACATCACATGTCAAACGCTTTCTCATGCTGGCTGTACTGACACTTCTTTTCTTATTGTGGCTGATAAGATAAGCACATCATTTTCATAATATTCATTTTGGCCAATAACCATTAAATGGACATTATTACAATTTATTATATTTTATCTAAATAAATGTCTAATCTAAATATCTAAATCATTCCCTTGTTCTGGCATGAAACTCTTGACTGATTTAAGGCTGGACTTTAACTCATTTGCTAGCGATCACAGCATTATATACTAAGTTTAATTCTTGTCTGCTGTTGCATCAGCGGCCAATGAGCTGCGGCTCAACATTCAAACAAATTACCTGTAGTGTTGCTGTTAGCAGTCTACAGCGTGCTTTCAGAAAGCATCTGAAATCAACATCTAAGATAAGTGCTTCTAGAACTATAAATGTTTCTAGAACTATGCCATTCGGCAAGGTACTCGCCAAGGTCAAGGCCACTATTAATAAGCCAGTTGGCAGGGTAGCCCAGGCACACATAGATATTAAAATATGGTCTCTTTGACAAAGAAGAGAGGGAAAAAAACATGTGTCTTGTTTGGGAGGGGGGTTGTTGTATCTCTTTCTGTCTATGTTTTTCATATGTGCAGATATATATTTTGGCTTGTATTGTCTACACTCACCTAAAGGATTATTAGGAACACCATACTAATACTGTGTTTGAGCCCCTTTCGCCTTCAGAACTGCCTTAATTCTACGTGGCATTGATTCAACAAGGTGCTAAAAGCATTCTTTAGAAATGTTGGCCAATATTGATTGGATAGCATCTTGCAGTTGATGGACATTTGTGGGATGCAAATCCAGGGCATAAATCTCCTGTTCCACCACATCCCAAAGATGCTCTATTGGGTTGAGATCTGGTGACTGTGGGGGCCATTTTAGTACAGGGAACTCATTGTCATGTTCAAGAAACCAATTTGAAACAAATTTAAACCAAACATTTAAAGACTTTAATAAAATAAATAAACGAAAGTAAACCGCTGGCATCCCCCCACGGACAACTGCCCGCACACACATAATAAAAGGTAAACAAAACACAATGTAAATCCAGGCGTGGTCCTCTCCTGTCTTGCACTGTCGTCGATCCTCCTTTTATGCTCCTGTCATCACTCCTCCATGAGGCAAGACCGGTGTGGCGCACAGCTGGCGCTCATCATCATGATTCGCCACCGGCCTGCTCTAACGGTCACCTTGCCTCGCTGCTTGCCACAGTTACTTGTGCAGCAGCAGCAGTCTTACATGCCCACAGCAATGTCTGTATTGGCAGTAGCAAGTCTCGGTACTTGCTCTGCAGCAGCATAGCAGATCTGTTCCAAGACCAATTACATTAACATTGCCATATCCATTACCATGACAATCTCTATTACCATACCAATCTCTCTGAGAGTTGTCATGATAGAATTAAATGTATTTAAAATGAAGATTCACACTATTTTATAAAGCTTGTTTTAGATCTTAATGCAAATGATTTATACATGTTAGGGGTGTGTGATACCTCCACAATCCAAACAATACTTACAGTACTTTTTTTTGGGTATTAATAAATAAATAACCTAAATATCATAACCTTCATAACTATTTTATTGTGACTATTTATACATAAATAGTCAGGGCAGTTGTGACCTAATGGTTAGAGTGTCATACTTGTAACCCGAATGTTGCAGGTTCGATTCTTAATACCGGCAGGAAACGACTGAGGTGAGCAAGGCACCTAACTCCCAATTATTCCCCATGCGCTGCAGTGAATGGCTGCTCACTGCTCCTAATGTGTGTGCACTAAATTGCATGGGTTAGATACAGAGGAAAAATTACGTGTATGGGTTTTCACTTCACTATTACTCATTCTTTTGGTGAAATGACAGACTTCTCTCTGGTGATGTACGGACCGGACGGACCAGACAGATAGATCTCTAAAATTGCATGATTCTGTTCCAAAGACGTATATTGATGGAAGACCCTGAAACATTTGGGGATTAAGTAACCACCCAAAACACCTTATGCCTTGGCAACCACCCTAGCATTATAGTGCCAGGTTTTGCCAAGTAACTTACAGAATCTTACAGAAGTGTACAAATCTAATTGTTGTTATGTAGGTGGTTCTGCTGCAGCAGCAGCTGTCGGTGGAGACCAGCGCCAGGACGGAGGCTCAGGCGAGAGTCCAGCAGCTCCTGCAACAGAACACGGAACTCCTGCAGCATCTCTCGCTTCTGGTCAAACATGTGCAAGAGCTGGAGCTTCGCACCGATCTACGCAAGAACTCTCCCTGTGAGTCTCGGGTTATATGCCTTCAAGAGCTCTTTCTCTTTGTTTCCTCCATGTGTGCCAGGCTAAAGGATAATTCAGTTTCAATGAAGAGTTCACCCTAAAATTTAAATCCTGTCATTTACTCATCACCATGTTGTTCCAAGTTTTCTTCTTTTTTTGGCTTTCTTCTTTCCACTGATCACAAAAGAAGATATTTTTAATGTTCATGCTGCTCTTTTCCATTTAATGAAAGTCTATAAAAGCAGCAAAAAATGTGTCCCAGGCCTAGCCTGACCTCAGTAGTATCTGTAGGTAGTGTAACATTTACTCCTACAGTTTTGTGTATATTTGGATCAGACTGTTTTCCAAAAAAATGACTCTACTGGTCGTTTTTCAAGCAAAGATGAATGACTAGACTTTTAACTACCATTTGTCATATTTCCATTTAGCAAAAATTATTTTTTTATTAACAACTACATCCACCCCACCTCTAAACCTACCCAGTGATTTATAGTGCATATACACTTTATGAGCACTTTATGAGGTTCCCTGGGATCAAACCCATGATTGCATGATCACATGATGTTGTATTTTGCAGTGCTCTATCAATTGAACTACGCGAAACCCAAAATATGATGCAAATAAAAGGAAACAGAGCATTAAAATGAAAGTGTCCTGTTGTCGATAGGGGCACAACTTAGTAAACGCTCCTATGGATCATATTTCATGAATTAAAATGAAAGTGTCCTGTTGTCGATAGGGGTGCAACTTTAGTAAACGCTCCTATGGATCATATTTCATGAATTAAAATGAAAGTGTCCTGTTGTCGATAGGGGTGCAACTTTAGTAAACGCTCCTATGGATCATATTTCATGAATTAAAATGAAAGTGTCCTGTTGTCGATAGGGGTGCAACTTTAGTAAACGCTCCTATGGGTCATATTTCATGAATTAAAATGAAAGTGTCCTGTTGTCGATAGGGGTGCAACTTTAGTAAACGCTCCTATGGATCATATTTCATGAATTAAAATGAAAGTGTCCTGTTGTCGATAGAAGTGCAACTTTAGTAAACGCTCCTATGGGTCGTATTTCATGAATTAAAATGAAAGTGTCCTGTTGTCGATAGGGGTGCAACTTAGTAAACGCTCCTATGGGTCATATTTCATGAATTAAAATGAAAGTGTCCTGTTGTCGATAGGGGTGCAACTTTAGTAAACGCTCCTATGGATCGTATTTCATGAATTAAAATGAAAGTGTCCTGTTGTCGATAGGGGTGCAACTTTAGT
The DNA here is from genome assembly GCA_023029165.1 of Gobiocypris rarus. NCBI lineage: Eukaryota > Metazoa > Chordata > Actinopteri > Cypriniformes > Gobionidae > Gobiocypris > Gobiocypris rarus. Next base: position 30,183,140 of record CM040915.1, on the reverse strand, counting down.
AAACGCTCCTATGGGTCATATTTCATGAATTAAAATGAAAGTGTCCTGTTGTCGATAGGGGTGCAACTTTAGTAAACGCTCCTATGGATCGTATATCATGAATTAAAATGAAAGTGTCCTGTTGTCGATAGGGGTGCAACTTTAGTAAGTGCTCCTATGGATCATATTTCATGAATTAAAATGAAAGTGTCCTGTTGTCGATAGGGGTGCAACTTTAGTAAGCGCTCCTATGGGTCATATTTCATGAATTAAAATGAAAGTGTCCTGTTGTCGATAGGGGTGCAACTTTAGTAAACGCTCCTATGGGTCATATTTCGTGGAAGTGACAAACAACCTAAAGTATATAGGCATATTGGTTGGAGGACATGTTGGTTTGGATATACGTTAAAAGTAAAATAGGAATAGCTTTAGTAATAAAAAAAAACTTCACAAATATTTTTTATGTAGTTCACTATTTTATACACCATCATTCAAACGTTTGTGGTCAGTAAGACATCAAAAGTGACATTAGGGGCATTTATAATGTTACAAAAGATTTATAATTCAAATAAATTCTGTTCTTTTGAACGTACTATTCATCAAAGAATCCTGAAAATCATGTTTCTGTCACAAACTGCCTGTTCTTGTTTCCTCTTCATGAACTTTCTATCTGTTTTAATCAGTCACGTTTTCCCTTGTTCCAGTTTCCCGCTCCTCATTTGTAACTATGGTTTCTGATGAATGAGTCTTCACCTGCTCATCATTTGTGTTCAATCACCTTGTGTATTTAAGTTCCTCTGTTGCTGTCTGGCATTTTGTGTGTGTGTAGATACTAGACACCCTGTTATGTTACCTTTGGATTATCTGTGTTTGTTTTATTAAAGAAACTTTTGTTTGTAGAAACCTACTTAAACCTTTTTATCTTCTTCATCTGATCTAGATTGTGACAGTATCATAGTTTTCACAGAACTGTTTTCAACATTGATAATAATAAGAAATGTTTCCTGAGTTTCTTGAAATCATCATATTATTTTTGAAGGATCATGTGACACTGAAGACTGGAGAAATTATATTACATTTAATAAATTAGATTTAAAATTGTTTTTTTTAAATTGTAGTATTTCACAATATTACCGTTTTTACAGTAGTTTTAATCAAATATATGCAGAAGATAAGAGACTTCTTTAAACAGGCTTGGTTAAAGTGACAGAAGTTGAATACTGCATCAGAATAGAATCTGTCATTGCCAAATAAGGTAAATGTAATGACACCTCTGAGTTACTCTCTTACTGACTATGCCATTATGTCCTTTCCTCCATGAAGTGGGATCTCAAGACAGCCTTCTGGAAATCGCCCTGCGTGCCAACATGCCAGCTGTTTCACGTGACCCCAACCCGAATCCCCTAAGCGCTCGAGGAGGCTTCCCTCTCTCAAACAGCCTGGTTCGGCTAGATGGCTTTCGTTTCTTCACAGAATCTTCAGATCAGGAGAAGAAGCCGGAGCAGGACCGTGACTCAGGTCAGGGTCAGGACGAAGATCAGTCGGGAGGTTGCTCTCCTCCAGGGAACCAGTTTCTCAGCGCACTGGACACACCTGGATTCAGAGAGTCGGGTATCGCATCTGGTTATGAGTCTAACACGGATGAGAGCGATGACCGGGACAGCTGGGGCCAGTAACTCTGAGCATCTGTGTGTTTGAGGGACTGTTCCATCCTGCTGAAAAACCAGCTCACACCAGCAGGGGTAGCAGCTAAGCACTTTAGCTTTGTGGAGAGAGTTTTGCATTGCAGCTTCAGCTGTCAGAATGATCACCTGTCAGAATAAAATATTCAAGTCTATTATGTGCTTGTATAAATATAAAAAGCTGAAATATGTTAAACATCCCAATGTATTCAATTATGCAGATCCCAGCCAGTGTGCAGGTTGTTAAACATATCAAATTGTGTTAAAAAAAAGCTAAAAGTTCAAATTCTGCCAGTATTTACTCACCCTCATGCCTTTCCAAAACTGCAAACAGTTTTTTGTCCATAAAATTAAGTAAGCGGATGTTAATTTGGCCCCATTGACTTTCATTGAATGGACAAAAAAACACTTAAAATATTGTTCACAACATACTGTTCAAACGATTGGGGTCAATAAGATTTTCTTTTAATAAGTTAAAGGAGTTAATGAAAATTCTGTAATTAATACTTACCCTCATGTCGTTCGACACCTGTAAGACCTTTGTTCATCTTCGGAACACAAATGAGGATATTGCTCCGATGGCTCAGAAAGTCCTCCATTGGCAGCAATGACATTTCCTCTCTCAAGACCCATAAAAGGTATTAAAGACATTTTTAAAAAAGTCCATCTCACAACAGTGGTTGTACAATAATTTTATGAAGTGACTAGAATAGTTTTTGTGCGCATAAAAAAACGAAATAATGAATTAGTGAGGGCCGATTTCAAAACACTGCTTCCTGAAGCTTCAGAGCAGTATGAATCAACGTATTGAATCATGATTCGGATCATGTGTCAAACCGGCAAACTGCTGAAATCACATGACTTTGCTGCTCCGAACCGCTGATTCGATACACTGATTCATAATGCTCCGAAGCTTCAGGAAGAAGTGTTTTGAAATCGGCCATCACTATTTAAGTTGTTATTTTTTTGCGCACAAAAACTATTCTCGTCGCTTCATAAAATGATTGTAGAACCACTGTTGTAAGATGGACTTTGTAATGACGTCTTTATTACCTTTTATGGGTCTTGAGAGTGTAAAGTACATTGTGCCAATGGAGGCCTTTCTGAGCCATCGTATTTCAACAAAAATATCATCATTTGTGTTCTGAAGATGAATAAAGGTCTTACGGGTGTCTAACAACATGAGGATAAGTAATTAATTACAGAATTGTAATACTTTTATTGTGTAAGGATGCATTAAATTGATTAATAAAGTGACTTTAAAGACTTTTATCATGTAAAAAATATATATATTTCAAATGAATACTGGTTTTTTTTCTTACTGTTTTCAACATTGATTCTCCCATCACCCCAAACTTTGAACGGCAGTGTATCTTTTGGTTCCACAGGTTTCATGTTTTTGTTTCTCTTCTTCTTCTTCTTCTTCTTGAGTAAACTAGTTAAACCTAAATAAACCTACAGTGATCCCTAGTCAGATAACATGAGTCTCAAGAAGCATTTGTCTTCCCTCTATTTCTTCGATTTCATTGTATTAATTTGAAGATGGGCTATGTAGATGTGAGCCCTGAAACTAGACTATGGTTTTGTTTATTTTTAAAGGCATATGGAGAGCCATGCATTTAATGCCATTTGTTATTTAAATACTTTTTTTTAATGTACATGTTTTATGATGTTCAAACAGAATGCAAAGTTGTCTTCGTGGGCATTTCATGATTTATTTATTTTTATGTGCCGGGCTTGACTAATTTTGTGCAGCAATGCTAAAGAGTGAAAAGTTCTGTCAAGATGTTAAACTTCATGTGTGAAGCATGTTTAATCTTCACTGTCAATTTTGCAGCTGAGCAGCTTGAACTGTTACACACTAAACATCCATCTCCACTTATACCAATGTTAATATAAAGTGTTGTGCAATAATATCACATCATTTCTCAAATGTTATGACAGCATTCTATCTTTAATAATGTTTTGTTTTTGAGAAGAATGTAGCGAGTAAAACTAATATTGTACTTTGTGTTCAAGTATTGTCTAAAGGCTGTTGTACTGTTGTAGCATTAATTTTCATTTAAATAAACTCATATATTGAAGAGTTGTGGAACTTAGTTAATTTTGTCCTTAGGAATTAATGTTAAGTTTTTTAATAGTTGTGTAAATTCTCTTTATGTGATTGATCATAAAGTGTTCCCCTTTGAGGTAACTCAATGCTGCGTCATGACATTGACACTATGGGAAATGTTCTCTGTGAGCTGGTGTCTGTAACTTGTGGAACCACATAAATTTCATTGGCCAATGGCACAATCAGGTGACGTAGCGTAAGCGTGTCATCAAGACCATAAATATATGCCTGAAATAAACATAATCAGCTTCTTTGTCTTCAGGTTGTGTGGAAAGATGTTGTTTGTCTACCATGCCCCTTTTGTATAAGTAAAAAATTGCATCCAAAGTGCTCTCTCCAAGTCAGAGAACATCTTTTCTTGGGGTGGTATGGGACTCCAGCTCCATTCAAGCACTTCCTAATCAGGTTGAGTCCATACTTACTGCCCCTAAAGAAGTCAGGTGAGGTTGGAAAATCGCTGTCAGCCAGTATCTGAGTCTGTTGGGTCTTATGGCAGCCGCCACCATTGTGATACCTTTGGAGCTGCTGTACATGAGACCATTTCAGTTGTGGCTCAGGAGCTAAGGGATCCATCCATTGTGCAACCCTCTGAAAATTATATGGGTTATGTGCAGAGGTCCATGTGGAAGAGACCCCGGTTTCTTGTCTTAGGTTCCATGTCTCACTTACTAGTTGGGGAGTGGTCATGGATGGTTGCCCAGCCTGGGGGTTCTGGGAAGGCCAACATCTCTTCTGGAATATAAATTGCCTAGAGATGAAGGCTGTATTTTAGGCTCATCAGGACAGAGTTCACCTGTTGCTTGAGGCTCCGTTCTGACCCACCCGGGTCTGGTTCTCGGACCTAATATCGCTCCTGCGGGAGGCTCTCTGTGGGATATTCCGACCAGGGGGATCTTCGGTTTAAGGCTCAGGGCTTAATTCTTCATCCCTGGCCAGAGATGTGGAAGCAAGCAGCAGCTTCTCTATCCATAAACATGGGGCTCTGCAGCCATCAGACAAAGTGCTGTTTGGGCCAGGTAATCACAGGCTACATGTACATGGACAATTTAAGTAAGTATTATCTTTAATACTTTAAGTCAGTTAAGTATTAAAGATAAAACTACAGAACAGGACATTTATGTAGTTGCTGGTTTGTCTAAGCCCTTATTGAGGTTCTTACAACAGAAGCCCTCACTCTAATACAGCGTCTTCACACAGTACATGATCATGTACTGCCCTCCCAATGAGAGATAAAGTGCAAGCTGAGCTGAAATGCATGGAGGGCAAGGTTTTTTTTTTATAAAGTGACACAACACACCCCATGTCATGAGGCCATGGTCACTGTGCCTAAGGCCCTTGGAAAGATATGGCTATGAATTGAGATTTTACTTGTCTTAAATAAGTGAAAAAATAAAAAACATATCCTCCCAGCAAGTGGACCAGACACTCGCAATGCTCACAGGAGCCAAAATCTTCACAAAGCTGAATGCTACTTCAGGATTCTTTCACTTTCATCATCGCATTTCACAAATGCTGGATGGGTGCAAAGGAGTTGTATCATGCAGATGACATATTAGTATATGGGGAGGATATTCAGAGTCATAAAGAAAGATTGCTTTGGGTCCTCAAAAGACTACAGGAAGAAGAGCTGACACTAAATGAGAAATGTTTGCTATGGACAACATTATGTTTGTGGGTCACCACAGCAGATAAAGTCACACCAGACCCAACCAACTGGGAAGGAAGGAGTGAGGAGACTGGACCAGGAGAAGATTCACCTCTCATGTCCAGTCAGGGCACTAAGGATTTTCATTGACTTCTCAGACTTGTGGCATAAATCTGATATGCTATTGGTCTGCTTTTGGGGGTTGCGGCAAAGGTTCTCATAGGCATTTGTTGATATGAAATTGAATTCTTCCATTCAGCTGTTGTTAAATTTACATGTATATTTAGTTTTGTTCACCAGAGCACCACATGAATCTTCTCCTCTGATTTCTATCAGCGATGCTTGTGTAAGGAAGTTGCCAGGGCGTCTGGCATGAGAAACGATGACTTCCTGGGAACAAAGGACTTTTCTAAGGATCAACATTGAACACTCTTCTCAATACATAACAGCCACACCCAAAACACACCATACTGAGACACACACACCACACTCACAATCTACCCATCACCCACTGTTTTGCCCATTTGCTTCCACACTGAAAACCCATTCTGAACCTATGCAATGCTAAATACGTACAGTGTGTAACCATTCATGTTTAGTATCATTTGAAACGTGTCAGTGCGTCTGGTAAAATGGTCTCATTCTCCAAACCAGAATACAAACCTCCAAGAAGTTCTATAAGTTGAGAAAATATTGTGTGACTTTAAGGAGGTGATCCCCCACAGATTGCTAATTCAGGATACCTCCTGTATGTAAATAAGTATTCTCCTTCACAAATGGTGAGAACCCATCCAAACACAAATTCTGATTGCCCATTTGTGACCCCCTGAATAAGGGGCCAAAACCTAATTATAATCACAGTAAACCACCATTTGGTATCTATTGAATTATCTGGGTATTTAAAGGAAAGTGACACTAAACTCGAGGAGTCTGTATCTAGATATCCCACACTGTTTGTGTGTAGTCTTTCACGACCAGGTAAAGATTTCTGGAATCCTTGATTCTTGAATTATTGTTTCTGTATATGATTGATTGATGCTTTTTATCCTTTGAATTGAACTTTGATCGATGTTTCTTACCTGGTTAATAAATCGTTATGTTTAAACTTACGACAACGTATTTTGTGTTAATAACTCAGTATATCCTGTTGTATCCATAACATTACAAATTTATGCTCAGGCTAGTATAACACGGACTAAGATGTGGTTTTTGTTGAAGCACACCAGACTGATGTTTTAGAGCTCTGACTAAGCACATTGGCGTAAGATATGTATACTTGGACTGAAAGAGATTGATAGATCAAACGAGTCTATTCCGTTTAGAACAATAACAAATTGTTAGACCAATCTAAATAGGGCAACCTCAATTCCTGATTATTGTAACATTGTTCTAATTGCGTATACGTGGGAAACCACGGCATGATTATAGAAAGTTATCACTGGAGCTAGCAAGTTGGTCGCTTGATTCTGTGGTAATGGTCATGCCTCTGATTGGAAACAATGTTGCATTAATTGCGAATGCAGATCCAAGAGAACTGAATAAAAATATTCTGGAATGATCACAGTGGTTACGGACGTCCAGAATATCAGTGAGTCACCTCTGCCTTAATGACCAAGACTGACGAGTTTGTAATAGAGACCGTAAACCGGACTGGTGCGAGACTCTAAAAGTTATCGAATCTTGAATGCTGAGTTTAACATAAGATAAACGATTTAAATTGAAAGATAATATATAAATCTAAAGTTAATGATTAACAAAATCATTTAATACCTTTTCATTAATGGAGTCAGATGAATCAATGAGGTAAATGAATACAAAGAAATGTATTTAATTTAATCGTGTTGTGTTGCAAAAAGGAAAGACAGTAGCACCCAGATACACCTTCGCCGTGCCATTGGGCGCGAGAATTGGACCAGTGGGCGGACTTACACTTGTTTCAACTTCCCACGTCTACTAACTGCGAAGATATCAACAGCACAACTGGGTTGTAGATTGCCAGGTTGAGGTCACAAATGGGTTGACATTTGTATGATGTGTTGATTGTGTGAGTATGATGTGTTTCATACAAGTTTTGGCAACTGGACAACCTTGAAATTATATAATGGTGTGATTATTCATATAACAAGGTTTGGGCCATACAAATTACAGGATTTTCCCTGGAGAAATGACAAAACAGCAGGGGGGTGTGAAATACGAGAGAATCCAAGGAAAAACGGTTGATGGATGCGTCACCTGACCACACCACTGGCCAATGAAAATGAAACCAATGCTTCAGACACCGGTACACACATAAGTGTTCAAGTCAACATCTTGACGCAGCGTCTTGTTCCGTATGTAACCTGAGATATTCTGTTAGTTAAAGGGTATAAAAATTTAGCGAATGACTCCTTCTCAAAAAGCGCGAGCCTCGTATTCTCACAATTCTCACAAAATCTGCATTTCGAAGTGTCCTGAACCGCCTCGCGCGTGTGCGCTAAACCCATGCACTTAACACACTTACCATGCGAACCGTCACTCGAGATAAATCGAGTGCACGGCGGGGGACAGCGACGAAACTCCATCGTACTTCACAGGAAGGAGAACAAAGTTCCACTTATTCGTAGTCGCTGAAGTGACGAAGGTTGAGAGTGCTGATAATATCAAGGATAGTTTGGGCCAGAAAAATAGCACGAACGGAGCGATGCTACCGCTTCGTGAAGGCAGAGAAATCTGGAGATAAGATGGCGTGCGCCCGCGCTGGTATAGGCTTACGGTGTTGAGCAGGGGGTCAGCGCTGCGCCATCAGCCAATGAATTGGCGTGATTCTATAAGGGCTTCAGACAATCGGCACACCCAGAGGGCAGTCCCCTATGCGTCACTACGCAGCGCTGAGTGAACCAAGAGAAATTGAATATTAAAATATAATAAATAAAATATTAACAAAAACTATAATAGTACACCAATTCTAAACTAACACTGATGTATATATATAGTTTTACTGTGAAAAGGTTAACTATTATGTGAAAGAGTCCTGCAATCTATAATAAAAACCTTCTGTTTCCCAGGAGGAAATCTGGGCTATTTGGGCTTTCCCCAGAATGGTGCTGACTGTATCTTTTTTTCCCTGTTTATTTCTGCTCCTGTATGAGGGTCACTTGCCCCAGCCTCTCATTTTCCCTCAGGATGGACCGTGAAGACGAGGAGGATTATGTTTTGCTTAAAGGCTAATACCTAGAGGCAGTGATCTTTGAGTTTATGACTAGAGAGAGCGGTAAGTGTCGCTTGTGTTTTGTAGGATGTTTGATTTGATTCATTAGATTAGATTACGAGTCTGTTTCATATGCCCAAATAATTTGGAGTCTTTGCTGGCAATTCATTTAAATAATATCAATAATTCTGGACAGTGATTGGAAAAGGTATATCAACAAATTTCTTTTGAAATCAACTTGTACATGAGTAAAAAATAAATGACAGTATTTTTAACCTAAATCTCCTAGGTCGAGTTTGGTGGATTTCTGTCAACTTTTATTTTTTAATTCAGTAATAAAATAATAATTAAAATAATGTAGCTGCTTACAGTGTTTAGCACACATTGCTGTTTATGATTGTAGTAGACTTTTGTGCTCCATAAGGAGTAAGATTCTCTTGGTCACCCCTCCAAATGACTGTAAATACAGTACTGCTGTCCCACACGCAGCTGACTGGAGCCGTATAAGCAACATAAATAAACACCACGCACATAGTGGACTTTGTATACCGGGAGAACTTACTGACCTGTGGGCAAACATTACTACAAGAGCCGTTTTGTTCCTCTTCTTGTGGGTTTATGTTTTGACAAGTATTAAAAATGTAAGAATGTGGTTATTGTAATGCAAAGGAATTTTAGTATAATGTAATCTCATTATATTTTTCACTTTATTAAATGTATTATTATTAATAATAATAAAAACTATGATATTTAAACATTTTTAATTATTATGAAATAATTATAAGCACTTATTCGCCCAATTATGAAACAACCTTTGCTTATAAAGTTACACTAGACTAGTTTGTTAAACTATACTTTCATGTTGTTTACAGGAATTAAAATAATTTAATAAGATGTTCCAAATGAGACAATGCCTTACTGTCCTTCTTCTGGTTGGAGCTGTGAAGTCACAGGTCAACCCTGGTGAGTGAAATGTAAAATTTTATTTACTGATATAATGATGAGATATCTTTAATGCCCTGATTTGGAGTCTTTGCTGGCAATTCATTTTAAATAATATCAATAATTCTGGACAGTGACTGGAAAAGGTATATCAACAAAAACCCTAAACTAGTACTAAAATAACTCAAATACTCTTTTTGGGGGGGGGATTTTTATAATGTGACTATACCAAAAATCACAGGTGGTAAAGAGAAAGCCACATTATTAATTGATAGTCATCAAGGTGAGGTAAATACTAGTAGCGTTAGCATACACGCAAAACATGGTGCAACACCATCGTGGTGGCACACATGACATTAAAATAATACAATAAATATTATTTAAAGTCGTCATGAAACAAAAGTTGCAATAGTCTTTTTTTTCATATTGTGACGTATATCTCAGTGAAGCGGCTTCTCGAACAAGAACATTTGTAGGATGGGACTTGATTTTGTCCATGGGGAATTGATTGGATGGTTGAGGTTTGCTATTGCTGTGATGTCATGTGAGTGACAGGTGCGCCCTTTCGCCTGTAAACATCATCAGAGAAGGGAAGAGATAAGATGCAAGAGGGAGGGGGACTTACTTTGATTAAAGATTATGAAACAGTAATTTCTGAAAAAAAAACTGTAATATTCCACAAAAAAACAAGAATTGTCCATTTAGATTTCATTCTGACTTTGATCACATAAAATAACATAAAACCCTAATGTACAAAACTTTTCACTGTAAATTATACAATGACACTGTATAAGATGTTTACCATATATTGTAAGGGATCTTACCATTGACCAACTAACAGCATTTTTAGTCTTTTACAGTTAAACTTATGATATGCACTCTTGAGCAGAGAGACGAAAACAGGCATGTCATTGATGTTAAGTAGGTGAGGGAGGAAGCTAGGGCTACAGTGTCTGTTTTAGAGGGATGTGAAGTATTTTTTTCCAATTTGTACTCCTGTACAGTAGAGTCTATTTATTATTACACCACTCATATGAAGTGCTGCCTTAAGTTACAGTAGTGTTGTTATATACAGTATAATAAAACTAAAAACTTTCTCCCAGCAAACTATTTCTGGTTCCCAGGACATTCTAAGAATGTTAGTTTATGGTTACAGAAAAGTGGAAACTAAAGAAAAGAAGAAGAAGAAAACAGGAATCATACACTTAACTTTAGAGGAACGTTATGTGATTACTGGCAAATAATGTCTACGATTAAGTTAGGCCTCCTTTGCAGCAACTGTAACATCGATATAATTCAATTTTAAAGAGAAAGAACTACTCAAAGCTGAGAAAGCCCTTCAGTTCATGGTGAGCATGTCCTGGCCTGAACATAAAAGTCTCTCTGTTTTCTGCTGAGGCCTCATGGATGGGGTTGACTGGTATTTTGGGTATTTGCTTATAGGGTGTGGATTCGCACTGCAGAGGTTGTGTGACCACCTATACGCACAACCTCCTTGGAGTAGAGCTACAGTCTTGCTTCTGCTGCACAATGCCACCTACTGTGTAATAAATATAGTCTGGTGAGATGGCCTCACGCCTGCACCCCTTAGACTTTAAGATATAAAATTTGTTTCAGTTCAGTCCCAAAAACTACAGCTGACCCAAGAACCCAGGATCATTTCGCCTTCAAGAAAGGTCAAGTTTCTTTCAGGGGAGATGAAAGAATGCCTGTGCTATTACAATACTGTCATATGCTTCACTTGGCCCATTTTAGGAGGACTTAAATTTCCACATAGGCCCCCTAAAAATCCATATGGATTAGTTTTATGGTCTCTTTATTAACTTTTTGAAGAGTCAAAGTGGTAGTTGCATAGCCAGTAAATGGAGGGACATAAATATCTCAGATTTCATAATTTAGATTAAATAATAATCTAAGATTAAATAATAGTTAAATAAAATAACTATTAAATAATAGTTTTATGGGTTTGGAATGACATGAGGGTGAGAAATGAATGATCTTTTTTGGGTCAACTATCCCTTTAGTTTAACTTGAATTCCTAAAATAATTAAACTGAATCTAATAAATAAATAAAGACTATAAAGACATATAAAAAAAACTCAAACCAATAATAATGACACAGTTTCACAAAAGATTCAATAAAATATGAACTAAAATTAAAGTGAAAATATAAAATATAAAAATAACATCTAATTACAAACTGTGAACGAAAACTTGTATGATAATAAAATATCGCTGAAATCACTTGCCTAAATTTCATCCTATGATAGCTGTATGTAGGTACCCACTGGGGATGACTGGAGGCCAGATTCAGGATGAAGATATTTCTGCTTCCAGCCAATGGTCAGAGTCCACTGCAGCTCGATATGGCAGGTACATCCAACAACCTGGTCACACGCTGAAAACTGATCAGAAACACTAATAGAAGTATTTTTTTCGACCAAATCCCTTTCTATTCCAGATTGGATTTTGATGATGGAGATGGGGCGTGGTGTCCAGACGTCATGGCTGAGCCAGACCGTCTAAAGGAATTTCTGCAGATTGACCTTCGTACTCTCCATTTTTTCACTCTTGTTGGCACACAGGGACGGCACGCAGACGGAGTGGGCAATGAGTTTGCCCAGCGATACAAGATTAAATACAGCAGGGACGGCACCCGCTGGGTCGCCTGGCGCGATCGTCAAGGTCGACAGGTGAAGTGGCAGTGTTATTTTTATCAGTTCCATTGAGACTGAGATTCACTTTGTGTTTGCATATAAATGTGTCTATATGCAGTATGTTGTGGACACAACCACCCTACGATAAAAATCCATTAATTCCTTTTTTTAATCCTCAAAAAGCCTAAACACTCTCAATAATCAAGCCGTTTAAACATGCTCCGCCCACAACCGCTGACAGACCCATATTAGCATATGGGTTTAATTGTAGAGGATGAAGTAACAATAGATCCTTCTACAACCCCAAATCAGAATAAGTTGGGACAGTATGGAAAACGCAAATAAATAAAAAAGAAGTGATTTCTAAATTTACTTTGACTTGTATTTCATTGCAGACAATATGAACAAAAAATATTTCATGTTTTGTCTGGTCAACTTCATGTCATTTGTAAATATGCATCCTTTCCTGTCATTCAGACCTGCAACACATTTAAAAAAAAGTTGGGTCAGTATAGCATTTACCACTTTGTAATGTTGCCATTCCTTTTCACAACACTTAAAAGACGTTTAGGGACTGAAGACACCAAGTGATGAAGTGTTTCAGGTGTAATTTTGTCCCATTCTTCCTGCAAACAAGTCTTAAGGTGCACAACAGTACGGGGTCTTCGTTGTCGACATTTTCTGTGTCATGATAGGGCCTGAATCCGGACTTACATTTTTCAATGATATCATTTATTTGCAGGAAGAAGCAAAACTGAGCGCAGACAACTTATTAAAGTATTTTAGACATTAACGGAAGACTTGAAATAGGTCTGTAATTTGCCAATTCCTTTGGAACTGTAACAGTTAGGCCTATGATCTGTTATAGTTCCATTTTCACTCTTTTTGATCTGTTCCTATGTGCCTTATTTACTAGTTAAAACATAAAATTCCTTAAAATCCTTGTTTGTTATTTAGTCCCACACACCTGCTGATGGACAAAATGGCGGCGCACACGTTTGCACCAGCTTTGCCCTGCGAGTGGTTGTTTCTTATGTCTGTCCTGTTTGTTTCTCTGTCAACAAGCACTTTGACATACAAAAGCAAGATTTACTAAGGATTGTAGGACGTTGTGTGATGAATTGCATTTCACCAAGAACTTTTATAGCGAGTACCTCCCGCCTGAGATTGTTCGACCAGCGGGCTGTCAATGGATCACTATACCGCGCCAGAAGCGCAACTGCAGAGCGGCCGTTCAAACCCGTTTAAGGAAATCTCCACACAGGTCAGCGCTATCCAGCATCTTCCTTACTAATGCCAGATCGCTCTGCTATACGATGGATGAGCTGGCGATGACCACCGAGACCGGTGCAGAACTGCTCAATTATGGTAATTCCAGAGACTTGGCTCTGGGATCCCGGATGAAGCTATAATGCTAACAGGCCGCACAGGGCACCGGGCTGATAGGACCAGCAACTCTGGCAAGAGCAGAGGAGGGGGATTGTGCATCTACTCTAAAAACAGCTGGTGTAAAAACACTACGTTGACCGAAAGACACTGCTTGTGTACATTCCACCTATTAAACCATTAAACATCTTGCAAATAGCCATCAATAAATTGCAGCCTGTGCTCCCGATGGGATCTTTTTTGTGGCTGGGGACTTTAATCATGTAAATCTAAAGATGGTGCTCCCTAAATTCTATCAGCATGTTACATGTTCAACGAGAGGCCAAAACACACTGGACCATGTATATAGTAATTTGAGAGAAGGATATGAAGTCTCTACCCATCCTCACTTGGGTCAGTCTGACCATTTATCTATTTTTCTCATACCAGCGTACAGACCTCTCATTAAGAAAACTATGTCTATTGTGAGATACACAAAGATTTGGCCTGAGGATGCAATCCAACAACAGCAGGAGTATTTTGAGTCCACCATTTGGGACATATTTTCACAACAGGATTTAACAGACTTTACATCCACCGTTTTGTTTTACATTAAAACTTGCATTGATATTGTGCACTGTTGAGAAACATATCAGATGTTATCAAAACAACAAACCATGGATGATCAGGGGTGTCAGGCAGCTGCTGAAGGGCCGTGACACAGCCTTTAGGTATGGTAACTTGGAATTATACAGTGTTTCAAGATCCAACTTAAAAATAGGCATTAAGGAGGCAAAAGCATCTTACAAGAGAAAGGTAGAGGGACATTTCAGCGAGGGGGGCCCCTGGCGCGTCTGGCAGGGCATCCAGCACCTCACAAACTTTAAGGGCTCCAAAGATCTGGACATCAGTACCAGCAATAACCTGGCTGAGGAGCATAATCATTTCTTTGCACGTTTTGGGGTGACTGAGGTAGAGACCGGGCCCACACCAGTACGGATGAGGTCAGGAGAGTCCTCCATGGTGTGAATGCCAGGAAAGTTGCTGGTCCCAACAGTATTCCGGGGAAAGTATTGAGGGACTGTGCAGACCAGCTGACTAAAGTTTTTTCTTCCATCTTCAACCTCTCTCTGTCCACCTGTACTGTTCCTAAATGTTTCTAAATTAAATCTGCCACCATTGTGCCCATTTTAGCTCTGCATTTAATACCATCATCCCAATCAGAATGGTGTCTAAACTCCACTGTCTGGGTGTCAACCATCATACTTGCAGATGGATCAAGGACTTTTTTACAGATCGGCCAAAGTCAGTTAGGCTGGAGTCCCATCACTTCTCAGTCCTGGCCCGGGGTGATGGCTGTCTATGCTCTGGATCCAGAGTGGGGCTGGTGTCCTCCGCAAGGGAAAATGGTGAAATCAGATCCATTATTCACCAGCACCCACTTTTTATACTAAGTCCTCTGCTATACACTCTATACACCCATTACTGTACACCAATATACAACAGCAATTTTATCATCAAGTTTGCAGACAACACTACTGAAGTGGGACTGATATGTAATAACAATCTTATAACAATCAGAGTCTGCCTACAGAGATAAAGTCCAAAAACTCACTGTCTGGTGCTCTGACAACAATATGGCGCTTAACTCCTCAAAAACAAAGGAGCTGGTGATAGATTTTAGCAGGAAGAGGGAGGAACCTGCCCCTCTTTACATCAAAGGGCTCTTTGTGGAAATGGTCAGTGATTTTAAATTCCTTAGAACACACATCTCTCTGTTAACACCAATGCCCTTGTTAAAAAAGCACAGCTGCGATTTTACAAATGTTCTGTAGAGAGTATCATCACCCATGACATTTTGGTGTGGTTTAAAAGCTACACTATGGCTGATAAAAAAGGCTCTGGAGAGAGTTAGCAGAATCAGCAGAGAACATTATAAGGACACAGCTCCCCTCACTGACTGACATACACAGAGCCAGATGTCTGTATCATGCAGCATGTATAATTCAGGGCTGCTCTCACAGTGTGGAATTTTTTGTACTGTGTGTTTGAGTTTTGCTTATGTGTTACCACAGAAGTTGCACTTGAAATTGTATTGTACAGTAGTGCAATGACAATAAAAGGCATTCAGATTACATTTCCTCATGTCTATTTTTTCCAAGGTGCGTCTCCCAGAGAACGGCGCTAGAGATGATTTTGGAGTGGGTGCTGGTGAATAATGGATCTGATTTACCATTTTCCCTTGCGGAGGACACCAGCCCCACTCTGGATCCAGAGCACAGACAGCCATCACCCCGCTGCACGGACCATATACCAGAGCACACCGTAGACAGAGAGCTTGAGTGAACCACAATGCACGAGACAGATCCTGATGGTAAGACTAGCCAGTCATCGTTTTAGAGCCTGAGCCTTATGAAATGTCTGACCAGGTGCGTGAGTCTGCAACATCATGTGATGCCATGGGAATTCTAGTGGAATATGAGTGCATGGAGGAAGGCCCCATCTACATTGCCGCCATTGAGGGTGAGCTGCAGCTGGCCTCTGAACTGTTTTTAGTATAGGATGTTTCCTTTGTCTCCTCTTCCTTGATGGTCTGCCCAGTCAAGAGGATCCTCTGGCTCTGCCTCTATCCACTATGGCCTCCACCTACCTCAGTTCTTTGACCTGTCGGCTTCACTTTGGCTCCACCCACCCTCTGCTCCACCTTGGTTCCTCCCGCCCTTGGCTCTACCAGATACTTGCAGCTCCACCGGGCTCCCTCGTCCCTCCGGTTTTGCATTGGTCAGATGTTGCCCTGTCTGCGTCATGGACACTGTCTGCTGTGCTCCGTCTCTCCACCCTTTGGGTCCGTCTGGCTCTGCCTTCCCTCTGGCTCCACCTCAGTCCTCTGTCCAACCAGCTTTGCCTCAGTCCTCAGGGACCCTGGCTGCACCTCGGACATTTGTTGCTGCTCTGTCTCGGCCTCCTGGACCATTTGTGTCGCCTGGTCCCATCTGTTCTCTGTCTGCACCAAGGGCTCCACTACCATCGGCTTAAACTCCGGGTGTTGTCAGCCAAGTCTTCACCATGGCTCCTCCCTCCATCCACTCCGCCATGGGCTTTCATCCTGGCTGCTCTCTGGGTACCCGTCCCGCATGGACTATTCTGCCTGCCCCTGTTTGGTTATGTCCCTCTCCAGCTCTACGCCCTTCACTTGAGCCCCCTCTCTCCTTTCCCTGTTATTTCCTGTTGTAGTTCCATTTTCACTTCACAACATCTGTTCCTGTTTGCCTGATTTCCTAGTTAGCTTTCTCATTAGTTAATTAGTCCCACACACCTGATTCATCCTGGTTATGTTTCGTTATGTCTATTTTAGCCCTCAGTTTCCTGTGTTTAATTGTCCAGAATTGTTTAATGTTGGTGTGTACTTGGGACTCTTATTCTCCTGCGTGTTCTCCTTGTTCATTAAAAGACTCTTTGTTTATCTTTGACTTGTGTGTGACTACATGTAACAGGATCTAATTGTGGTTTCTTTATTATGGAGGCTCAATACATGCCAAGAGGCTTAATAACTGATCTTTGATGTGATTAGTTGAGAAGTTAAATGGATAGTACATGCAAATAAATTTGTATTCTGTCATAATTTCATCACACTCATGACTTTCACTGTATGGAGGTTTGTACTGAGGGGACATGGGGAAAAATTAGATTTCAATGCTTTTGCCTTCTATCTCAAAACTTTTGCATTGTGCCGAGAAAATTAGCATTCGCTTGCAAAACCTTTTTGGTGGAAATAATATGAAGTAAGGAGAAAAATGCAAAAGTGTTGAAATACAATTTTGTTCCTTATATCCATTTCTCTTTAGGGGCTCCATAGGTTTGGCACACAAGAGTGAGTAAATGATGACAGAACATTTATTTTTGGGTGAACCATCACTTGAAGCCTTAAAGAATAATGCTTATTGTGAAATGTAATTTCATGGTCTTTGTGTTTTCATCATTATTTAGATAATCGAAGGGAACAGTAACGCCTACGATGTTGTGCTTAAGGACCTGGAGCCTCCCATTATTGCTCGTTTTGTGCGTTTCATGCCTGTGACTGACCCCTCTATGATTGTGTGTATGAGGGTGGAGCTCTACGGCTGTGAATGGCTTGGTAAACTATGTTATTTCTTTCAGAAACATTATTTGTACAAGTACTCAAATATAGGCTGTGGCATTAACAAACCCCAAAAATGTCTAATCGCAAAAATGCATAAAAAAAGCTACAAGCATTTGCATTCACATTCTAGTGTAGAATGTGTTTCAAGCCATTATGGGATTGATTCAGCCTCTTTAATGAATAGTTAAAAACTGACTCTCTGCTGCAGATGGTCTGGTGTCCTACAGTGCTCCTTCTGGCCAACAGATGAAATCCAAAGGCCAACAAATCTTTTTAAATGACACTGTGTATGACGGCGCTATTAGTAACAGGTAGAGGATCACACACACTAAACACTAAAGCAAATATCACCACTTCATTCACACAAATTAAACAACAAGGTTTTCTTTTTCTTTCAGCATGACAGAAGGCCTTGGACAGCTAACTGATGGAAGCTGGGGTTTAGATGACTTTACTAAAAGTCAAGTGTATGGTGCCTGGCCTGGCTATGACTATGTGGGCTGGACCAATGCTAGTTTCCCTGGTGGCTCAGTGGAGATGACATTTGAGTTTGACCGGGTCAGAAATTTCACATCAATGAAGGTTTGTCTGATTTACATCTGCATCTACTGTCCCTTGTGAAAAAGTAGTGTGCTTAAAGGCACAATATGTAATTTTCACCGTTAGAGGTCGCTTTTCAAAACAAAACAAAGGCGTAGCTTGATGACCTCTTGATTTCGTGGAATCCTGGGAGTTGTTGTCTTCCCCTCTACAGCTGGGGGGGAAGAATGACGGGACTCGGGCAGAAATCGCATTCATGGATGAGCTAATGTATTAAAGATTTTTTACATCGCTGTAGTATAAAGCAGGGTGGGGCTGAAAGCCATTGGTGTGGAACGAGGCCGCTGGAGCGACTGCTAATGAGAGACAAGCGCACATGGCTCGAGAGCAGTGGAGCCTTTATTATGCCACAGATGACACTTCTTTTTCTATGTGGGGTAACGCAATGTTGTTTTATTATATTACATACATTTGAATGTTATAATGCTACTCTGTGCGTTCGCTCGGCAGCTACTATGAGACACTTGTTGCACATTGCAGTAAGCTAGATCAATATTAGGCATGTAAAACATGGTACTCGCTGTAAATCAAGAAAACATGATTTAACCAATAAGACTAACTGCGTTGAGCTATATAACAATGATTAGTTTTCTGTCGATGAATGTATCCAAACAGTTGCTCACCTGTCTGATAAAACACACAATATATCAAAGCATCTTTGGTGTTTCCATGGTTTCTACAAAATGGAAATCAATGGTAACTCGGGTATGATGTCACTGATAGGCGTCCTAGTTAAAAGTCATTGATAGGTGTCCTAGTTAAATTACCATAGCTTATTTCTCTGGTTTTAAACATTCGTACACTTATCTTGAGCTTTTGACTAACATACTAAAGCACATGTAAAGTAATTTATTATAAATGTAGTGTGTAATTTGATATTACATTTAAAGTAAATATTTTAAATGCACTAAATTGCAACTTAATCCTTATAAACATGTAATTGCAAATATAGTTAAATAAGTTGTCATGTTGCTTCTGTTCACTATTGAAAGATATTTAATTTGTTTACTAATTATGTGTGTTGTTTAGTTGCTCACTTATTCTCCATAGTCTATATGACATTAAAGTATATTTTAATGTACAATTAATGCTTGTCATACATTTAACAGTATGCTACATTTTAACTGTATTTCAAAGACAATAGAAGTAATTCTGAAATTATTTGAAAGTATTTCCGTAATAAGTTTTCTTATAAAAAATATATGGCCTACTTCTTTTTCACAAGGACTATCGTGTATGTATTATTATTATTACTATTTTGTATTGAATGGATATCCTTATGTTGAAATAGGTCCATTGTAACAACATGTACACATGGGGAGTAAAAATCTTCCGTCAGGCCATGTGTTACTTCCGTTCGGATTCAGACTGGGAGCCCAATCCTGTGTTGTTCAAGCAGAAAGCGGACAACATCAGTCCAAGTGCTCGGTTTGTCACGGTTGCCCTTGGCAACCGCATGGCCAGCGCAATTAGGTGCCGTTTTGTATTCAATGGCATCTGGATGATGTTCAGTGAAATTGCTTTCCAATCAGGTAATGGAGGGTTTAATTGCACGGCATTTTCTTTCTTTCATCTCTAGCTCTCCTTTTTCTTATCTGTTCACTTTTTCATTATTCATTTTTAGCACATTAATAGCCTACTAAATATAAAGTAGGCCTACTGCTACAGTTTAAAATGCCTTTCACCCAATTTCATCTTTCAGATACAGCGGTGTACAACAACTCTCTTGTTCCTCGTAAACGTAACCAAACCCCAGGTATTTATCCAGGTAAACGGTATAATTATTTTACATACCATTCATAATTATTTGTGGATAATCATCTGCTTTTGCATGGTGCCATTTGGTTGTTACAGTGTTACGGTACAGTATGAAATTGCAGGCAACAGCGCCCCCTGCCGTTCATTACTTCATGCAATGACCACATACATTTAAATGAAATACATGTTTATTCACTAAATGTTCAAGCAGAGGTTTAGCATTATAAAATGTTTTAAAAAAAATGATGGGTCTGATACACTGTATATGAATGGGCGAAATCATAACAGAACTTTTTATAGAATCATTGAGACGGATGTCCATTTGCACAAAACTCATTTATATCATCTTTTCCACGCTAAATATTCTGCAGGGGATGATCCCACTCACAAAACTGATGACAGCAACACAAGGATCCTAATAGGCTGTTTGGTGGCCATTATTGTAATTCTGTTGGCCATCATAATAATCATACTATGGCGGCAGGTCTGGCAGAAGATGATTGAGAAGGTAAGATTATCATCTTCAACGTCTACCTCAACTTTATAAACCTTTTATAAGGTTTGTAGCCTGCTGTGCATTTCCTGAGCATAAAATGACTATTGGTGTTCTTTTTCAATAGAAAGCTGTATACGATTCACCCTGTCAGCTTGAAGTTATTAATGTAACATGTATGTAACACTTACAGGCCTCTCGGCGCATTCTAGACGATGAGCTGACTGTGCGTCTTTCTGTTCAGAGAGAGGCATTCGCCCACCGTCAATCCTCTCAGTCCAGTGATGCTGAATCCAGTTCCACATATGAAAGGATTTTCCCCATGGGATCTGACTATCAGGAGCCATCACAACTTTTACGGAAACTGCCGGAGTTCCAGGCTACGGAAAACCTTGGTTAGTGTCAGTGTCACATTAAAGATTCTTGGATTTTTTCCCCCTATTTATTCTAGCTCATTATATGCTCATTATGTTTATGTAGGAAAAGTTCAGCCAAAAAGGAAAATACTGTAATCATTTACTCACCGTCATGTCACGCCAAACCTGCAAGATTTTCTTTCTTCTGTGGAACACAAATGGCACTACAGTCAATGAGCAAAAATCATTGAAATATCAAAATCATCAAAATCATTGGGTTATTAGTTAGATTACTCAATATGTCATGGGGGTATTATATTTAGATTACTTGTCTAGCCAGTCTTAAATTTCCACTATTTCGACACACCAGATTTGGTTAATAAAGTCATGCTCAAAAGTTTACATACCCCTTACAGAATCTGCAAAAACTTTGATTTTAACAAAATGAGAGGGATCATACAAAATGCATGTTGTTGTTTATTTAGTACTGTAAAATATTTTACATAAAAGATGTTTACATATAGTCCACAAGACAAACAATTGCTGAACCTGGATGATTCACAGCTGTTTTACTGTTTTGTGATGGTTGTTCTTGAGTCTCTTGTTTGTCTTGAGCAGTTAAACTGCAAAACATTCTTCAGAAAAATCCTTCAGGTCCTGAAATCTATTATACTTTTGCATATTTGAACCCTTTCCAGTAGTGACTGTATGAATTTTAGATCCATCTTTTCACACTGAGGACAATTGAGGGGCTCAAACACAACTATTAAAAAACATTCATGGGTTCAAACATTCACTGTTGCTGCAGAAGGAAACATGATGCATTAAAGGCCGGTGGGTGAAAACTTTTTGAATTTGAAGATCAAGGTAAATTGAACTTAATTTGTCTACCGGAAAACATGAGTATCTTCGGTTGCTTCCGAAGGAAAGTACTAAATGAAGAATATATATATATAGGGGTGTTCGATTCCAGGTTTTTTGGAGTCGACTCCGATTCCTGACTCCCACTAGGAGTCTATGGAATCGACTCCATTTACTTTACATTAAAACTGGGTCAGAAATAATACAAAAATGCAGTTGTTACATGCTTCAATTATTTTCTCTCGACACAAAGCCTTAAAATCCCCTTATTAAAACTGCAAACTTTTATCGTGACCGTCCAAATTAGTCAAATGGCTATCAACATTTCTACCTAGCTAGAGTGATAGCGCTTAACGCACACGATCATTGTCTTAAAAGGTGAGTTAAAGATACTAAATACTAAAATACATACAATAATGTATGTGTTTATTCATGATGTGTTTATGATTTATGGTTTGTTTAATGATTATGAACACATGGTGGAAAACCAAATCTATATATTTATTGCATTAATATACCATCAATTAGACTGAAGCTAGCATGGAGGAAACCTATGTATAATTACAAACTAAAGTCACTGTGACTGTTTTCTATTTATAAAGTGAGCTACGTGTGGGATAAATATGTGTGACAAAGTTTCTGCGACAGCTCTCTGACGCGCTGTATTGCGTCTGTGTCCGATTTCCTTACTTTGTTTCATTCACTCCTTGCTTATATAGTGCACTCAACTGCCATGAACTATATAGGATTAGAGAATCAGTTAACGAGTGAGTGATTTCGGACACAGCTACGGACACAGTCGATACTGAGAGTCGATTTCAGTGCTGGAGTCGACCCCGACTCTTGGGCTATTCAGAGTCAAGGAATCGACTATTTTGGAGTCGACTACCCATCACTATATATATATATATATATATATATATTTATTTTTTTAAACAAAATTAGAAAAATGTGGACATCCTGTTCAAAAGTTTTTGCATTGTGTTTCCTTCTGGAGGATTCAGGGAATGTTTGAACCTTTTAAGGTTTCTATTTCAAATAAATGTTAAAATAAATGATTTCAAAAATCATGGTTTCCACAAAATATTAAGCCGTATAAGAGAGAAATATTTCTTGAGCACCAAAATCAGAATATTAGAATGATTTCTGAAGGATCATGTGACACGGAAGACTGGAGTAATGATGCTGGAAAAAACGCAAAAAACAAACAAATAAAAAACAGTTCAGTTCATTTCACAATATTACTCTTTTAGAGTATTTTTTTATCAAATAAATATGAAAACTTAAAAAAATATTTGGTTTGGAATGACATTTACATGTTTCATTTAGCTTTCTATTTTTGGGTGAACTATCCCTTTAACAACATAACATGCCAACAGTGTGTTCATATGATTGTGTTACAGCAATGATTGATGCGCCTTCCGAACCCTCTACGGCCCACCCTACTGATGAGGTCCCGCACTACGCAGAGGCAGACATCGTGAGCCAGCAGGAAGCCCACAGTTACCGTGTCACTGTGGTCAACATGCCCTTATCTCCAGGAAGGGATGGTGCTCTGGAAGAGTTTCCGAGGGAGAGACTGACTTTTAAAGAAAAACTTGGAGAAGGACAATTTGGAGAGGTTGGCGAACAGTTCTCTTTGCTGAAATGCTATTCTTGTTCAAGTTATTTGTTATATGTGTTCATACCTACCGCAGGTTCATCTGTGTGAAGCTGAGGGAATGCAGGAATTCATGAAGGACTATTGTGATGACATCAGCGATGAGCCAATGCTCGTAGCAGTCAAGACTCTAAGAGAGGACGCAAACAAAAACGCAAGGTAACACACAGGTGCAGGTGTCCCGCAATCGTTGTTACATGCCTGTTGTTGCTGAGAAGCACTGCTTTTTGCTTTACAGATGCTGTCCAGCCATTTTAGGACAGTTTAAACTTTCCTCAAGGAAATCTACATTTTCAGGAACGACTTCTTGAAAGAGATCAGGATCATCTCACGATTGAGAGACCCGAACATCATTCGCCTGTTGGCGGTGTGCGTTGAGAGCGATCCGCTGTGCATGATCACGGAGTACATGGAGAACGGTGACCTCAATCAGTTCCTGTCCCGTCATGAGCTGCAGGATGAAGGTGTTCAGGCTGGTGACTCAGCTACCATCAGGTATAACAGACTGAAAAAAAGAGGTAACACTTTCTATGAAGCCCATGCTTATCATGAATTATAGCCCGATTTGTACAGTTGTGGTCAGAATTATTGGCACCCCTGGTAAATATGATCAAAGATGGCTGTAAAAATAAATCTGCATCTTTTTATCTTTTATTCAGAAAATTCACGCAAATCTAACCTTTCATTCAAGTCAAAGAATCGAAAGTGGGGTTGAATCACACGATAAAATAAATGCTTTTCTCCATAATTATTTGCTCCCTTTATGAAATACTTTTTGCAACCTCATTTTCCCAAGATAACAGCTCTGAGTCTTCTCCTATAATGCCTGATGGGTTTTGGAGAACACCTGACAAACAATCAGAGACTATTCCTCCATACAGAATCTCTCTAGATCCTTCAGATTCCCAGCTTCTGCTCTTCAGTTCCCCCCACTCATTTTCTATAGGGTTCAGGTCAGGGAACTTGGATGGTCATGGCAGAAGCTTCCTTTTGTTTTGGATCATTGTTTTGGATCATTGTCCTGATGCAAGATCGTACCACAGCCCATTAAAAGATTTCTATCAGAGGCCGTCAGGTTTTGATTTTTTTTTATCTGTTATATTTGCTAAAATCCATGATACCATGTATCTGAACAAGATGTCCATGACCTCCAGCAAAAAAAAAGCCCACAACATTAAAGATCCAGTGGTATTTTTAACTATGGCCATGAGTCTACTTTTTATCCCTGTTTGCACCAAACCCATCTGGTGGGTTTTCTGCCATAAAGCTCTTTTATAGTTTCATCTGACCACAGAACCAGGTACCTTTTGAATTTCCAGTCGTTTCTGACAATTTAATATGCTGGAGTTTGTTTCTGGATGAGCAAGAAGGATTTTTCTTGAATCCCTCCCAAACAACATGTAGTGATGTAGGGCTTGTTTAATTTTTTTATTTTAGGCTTTCTGACCCCAAGACTCAACTAATCTCTGCAATTATCCATCTGTGATCCTTGGAGAGTCTTTGTCCACTCAAACTTTCCTCCTCGCCGTGCATTAGGACGATATAGACACATGTCCTCTTCCAGGCAGATTCATAACATCTTTAGTTGATTGGAACTTCTTAATTATTGCCCTGATGGGGAAATGGGAATTTTCAATGCTTTAGCATTTTCCTACAGCCACCTTCTATTTTGTGAAAGGTTAGATTTGTGCAATTTTTTTGAATGATAGATCAAAAGGATAAACAATGCAGATTTATTATTACAGCCATCTTTGAACATATTTACCAGGGGTGCCAAAATTTCTGACCACAACTGCACCTATTTATAAGTATTACTATTCTGTAAATATATTTATGAAGATCCATTAAGACCTATACTGCATTATAAGAAAAGTTATAGTTACATTTATATTATCTTTATAATTACTTATAAATCATGCATTTGCTTTTTTTTAATGTGCATGCTCATAATCCATTATACACTGATTTATAAGTATTAATTAGTCAGTTGTATGGTTCCATGAATGTATTTATAAAGATGCAGCCTGCATTGCTATAATGTAATTATATTATAGATACAATTACTTTTTTAGTAATTCGATTTCTGAAAAATAAGTGAATATAATGTTATTAATAGCCGTGTTGTACTTATTGGGAGTAGTTACTAACCTTTATAAATTTGATGTTTTTTAAGTAAAGTGAAAACATAGGATATAATTTTCCTAAAGCAAATGTTAAGAAATCATGAAGATGTGCTCATTATACATTTTAAGTTGTTTTATTTATAGTGTTGTTAATTTAATTTAATAATTATAAATCAGTGTATAATGGATTATGAGCATGCACATTGAAAAAGCAAATGCATAACTCAAATGTAACTATAACTGTTCTTATAATGCAGTATATGTCTTAATGAGTTTGTATATAACTAAAAACTACAAAATTGTTTTAGCTTGTCAACATTTAGCTTACTTAATATAAATAAAGACAGCAATATTATCTTCTAAAGATCTTATAATGTTTATTGTGATCAGTTTTAGGGAAAGTTACGTTTAAAAGTAATTGTTACAATATGATTAATCCATAAAAAGTAACAAATTGAGTTACTTACTGCTGCTATTCTGGATCGCAGAAGAATAGGACGCAGGAGAAGAAAGTTCAACACTCTTTTGTCAGCAATAGAAACAAAAAATGAAACAAATATGATGTTTAAATAAAATAATTTTTGCTTAGAATGTGACACCACAAACCAGAAAGCTATAAAGCATGCTCAAACAGTGTAGCGCAATCTTTTGTGTCTTTAGTAAGCGTTCTCTGTAAAATATCAATGCAGAAGATATTCTCCTGCATATGAGGAGCTGGTGGAGGTTGTGACTTGTGCTGTCGCCAGATTAAATATTGACTGGCCAGTTGAGAAGCAGGACACTAGATGCCTAAGCTGGAAGAGATGCTAGCTAGCTATCTCTCCTGATGTAGACTGCTACATAAAAGCGCTGACATTACCCACCAAGCTGGTCAGAACAAGGCTTATTCAGCAGCTGGTCAGGCTGCAGCATTTTTGCATACTATGTCACTGCTGCAAGCCTACCACTCCTTGTAAGGAGACCTGGATGAGGGTGGGGGTATTGGTCCTGAAGTAAAAACTTTGTTGGGGAAGGGGGAGAACATGTACCTCCCCTCACAGAGAAACCGTTTTTTACAGACAGAATTTTATCGTTCCAAAGAAGGATTGGGGGGTTGTGTCCCATTTTGGATCTGTGCCATCTGAACCAGTCAGTCATGCAGCTCAAGTTCAAAATGTTAACCTTGAGACAAATCAATCGTCCCACAGATCCAAGGACTGGTTTGTCTCAATAGATCTCAAGGACACATAATTCCATATATCCATCCTACCACAATACAGGAAGTTCCTGATGTTCGCTTTTGGGGGTGAAGCGCACCAATATCAGGTTCCACCTATCTGTCTAGCTTTATCACCCCTCACTTTCACCAAATGTGTTGATGCAGTTCTGGTGCCACTTCGACTTAAGGGCATTTTCATTATGAACTACATCGACGATTGGTTGATTCTAGCTCAGTCGCATCAGCTGGCGGTTCAGCATTGAGATGTCGGTCTCGCCATATAAGATCCCTGCTGTGGCCGGGCAGAGTATGGTTCTTGGATCTAGTGTCTCTCCTCGACGGCTCTTCCTGGGAGATTCTGGTCAGGATGGACCTTCTGTCCCAGACAGGGGCCTTAATACTTCACCCCCGCCCTGAACTGTGGAAGTTGTGGGCTTGGCCTCTGAAGGGGGCCAGCTCATAGACTCTGGTCTCTCAACTGAGGTTGTTGAAACCATTCTTCACTCCAGAGCTCCCTCCAAGAGGAAACTGGTGCAGTGGTCGTCAGCTGGACCCAGTTAACTGCCCTGATGGTACAGTGCTGGAGTTCCTGCAAGAGTAATCCACTGCAGGGTTATCCCCGTCCACTTTAAAGGTTTATATAGTGGTCATAGCTGCTTACAACATTCCTTTAGGTGGAATGTTATCTTTAGGGAGAGACCCCTTTGTAACATGTTTCCTCTGCGCATATTGAGGCTGAGGCCTGCAGTACACTAGGGTGCTGGCTTGGGATCTGGCCATGGTTCTCCAAGGCCTGTCCCTAGCTCGCTTCAAGCCTATTGAGGACTTTCCAGTAATGTTTTTGACTCTCAAAGCATGGTTCCTCTTAGCTATCACTTCACTGAAAAGGATTGGATATTTGCAAGCTCTGTCAGTTGCCCCTTCATGCTTGAAATTTGCACCTGGTATGGTGGAAGAATTTCTTCAACTGAGACCAGGTTACGTTCCCAAGGTCCCTACTAATGGCTAGATCTATTGTTCTGCAGGCCTTCTGTCTTCCTCCATTTTAAGATCCAGACCAATCTGCCATGTCCATTTTGGGTTTTAGATGCGTAAGTCAGAACAGCTGTTCATTTGTTTCAGGTCACCCAAAAAAGAGTTTACAACCTGGACCTGGGCTTTACCCCAGGGTCCCAGGTGCTCTTGTCTTAGTTCTTTCTTCACTATTACACACAAGAAAGACACTTGTCTTTATGGCACCATGGGTATAGATGTTCCTATAGCATAATTTCTTGAAGCAACGCGAGTTCCCTTGAAAGGACTTACTTCAGACTATTAGAAACTAGCGCTACACTGTTTGGGCATCTGATTCGTGACGTCACCCACCTCTGACATCCTGTCACACCATTAGACTGATTTCACACATGCTTCACAACGCAATCACGCAGAGCATTCCCACAGTGTCTTGTTCCCTCTTTAGGGAACCAAGGTTGCAGTCGTAACGGAGGTGTTTTGTTTCATGATCAGATGGATTTTTTACATGAAATACTGAAATGTCTTCTTTTTCTCTGTAGCTACAGAATATTGATCAACATGGCCTCTCAGATTTCCTCTGGAATGAAGTATCTGTCATCCCTGAATTTTGTTCACCGTGATCTCGCTACACGCAACTGTTTAGTGGGCACAAATAACACCATCAAGATCGCTGACTTTGGCATGAGCCGAAACCTGTATCGTGGAGATTACTACCGCATACAGGGACGAGCTGTGCTCCCCATCCGCTGGATGTCCTGGGAGAGCATCCTACTGGTAAGGCTGATGGAGTCAAATATAAAGTGCCTATAGTTCACGCAAAAATGGAAAACCTTCAAGTTGTTCCAAACCTGAGTTTCTTTCTTCTGTTGAACACAAAAGAGGATATTTTAAAGAATCTTGGTAACCAGACTGTTGACGTAGCCATTGACAGTATTTTTTTTCCTACTATGGAAGTCAATGGACGTCAACTGTCTGGTTACCAAAATTCTTTAAAATATCGTCTTTTGTGTTCAACAGAAGAAAGAAACTTGGAACTATCCCTTTAAACTCACATCCATGTGTGTTTCTACAGGGTAAATTCACCATGGCCAGTGATGTGTGGGCATTCGGGGTGACCCTGTGGGAGATTCTAACCCTTTGCAAAGAGCAGCCGTATGCCCAATTTACTGACGAACAGGTGATTGAAAACAAGGGCGAGTTTTTTAGAGACCAAAACAAACAGGTGAGACTTGCAAATTCAAATATATTTGTATAGCGCTTTTCAATGCATGCAGTCATAATAATGGCAAGCATAAATAATTTTCATGTACAGCAAGGCACAGTACAGTTTCAACCTTTATAGATTGAAGACTTCACCCATCAGAGATCTACAGAATGAAAAAATTTACTTATTTGATTACAGTATTCCCTTGTGTAATGCTTAATAAATATTTAATTTCCCACATTTATAAATTATACAATTTCAGTTAATTAATATTATATTTTAATGTTAATTTACTAGTTTATTTACTACATATTTTTATTTTCACATTAATTAATTTTATCTTATTATTATTTTAGTTTATTATGTATTTTATTTCTATTATTTTTGGTATGTTATTATTCCTTTTATATGTAAATATAAACGCTAAGAGAAAATGGCACTAATGAAATCGTGATAAGACTTTTAAACAACACGCTGTGTGATCATTGATAAATTCTGTTTTCCTTTTGATATTGTGGTAACAATTTTGACGTTTTACAAAAATAACCCTTAGTATAAGAACTGTTTAGATTAAAATATTTTCTCAGAGAGTGCACACATACCTTTCAGTGCTTCAGATCTCATCAGTGAGGGGAAAGTGACATCATTTCCTGTATCTGTATCTTACAGGCTTTTGTAAATAAAATAAATGAAATATTACCAAAATAAAATATTTTGATTACACAATGACACATGATGAAAAAAATCATGATTTTCAACTATATAAGACACCTTTTACTGAAAATATTATATTGTTATAGCCTGTAACATCCTGTGATCCGTGGCAATGAATAACAAATAATTAATTAAAAACATAACCATTCTAAAAAAGCAGAAAAATAATGACTGGAGTTCACCAAATGTAGGGGAGCGCGGGGTACAACCTATCACGGGGTTAGTGGTAACATGCATGGTTTAAAACTTTTCACACATGGCAGCATGACAAAACTTGTGTATTACTCATTGCCATATCAACATTATTTAGAGAAAGAATTACGGCAAAATTAACATTTATTTAACCATAGCAAAAGTAAATTTCTTACGTAAGTTCGTTTTTCATCTCTGTTTTTTGTGTTTATTTAAAATAAGACGAATCTGATTTAAAAAAATCTCTGTTATAATCTTATTTAACAGTTGAGATCGTTCCGTAATGATTTTTTAAAAATCTAACCAGCAGAAGATGCGAGCCGCGGTTTAAATCACAGCTGCTCAGGTGGGGTGCGCTATAACACTGCGTTACAATGAGCCCTTATTAGAAATACGCTATTATATTCTATACTTTCAGTCAATAATGACTGAAAGTCAATGTTCAGAAATGATTCATTATTATTATGTTTTTAACTTTGCTGTAGGCTATAGCTGTATTTAGTGATGTGTTTGTTGTCAAACTCAATTTTTTTAGATTTTTAATGTTTAAAAAATGGCATTATTTTATTTTAAAAGTTTATAATTGTATTTTATTGACAAAATATTTTAGATTGTCTTGGATATTTTTTTGATTATATCAGATTACATTTTAAGATGTCATATGGTCATGTCACGATGTGCCCCCTCACATGTTACAATGTATCCCACTCATGGGGCATGTTGTCACATTTCACTTCCATTCTTTCGGGGTGAATCAAGAAGAAAGTATACACTGTATTAATGAAACAAAACCACATAATTGTACAAGACATGTGTGAAATAAATGTCTTAAAAATTAATACTCTGAGTCTGAACCCCTAGTGGATTTACAAGAACTGAGACTGTCAAAAAGCGTAGGTTGTGCCCCGCTCTCCCCTACACTGCAATTATAGAATCTTCCACATGACATGCAAAAAAAAATATTTAGGCTTATTGTGGCCATAAAAATTTGTTCCTTCGTTTTAGTAAATTGTGGCCACATTAAACTAATTGAAATTGAAAACAAAGGGACAAATTATTACAACGTGGCCACGATTTAGTAAAATAAGGGAACAAATTATAGCTATCGTTAGCAGTGAGCACGATTTACTTAAAAATGAGGGAAAGAATTAGTTTTTGTGGAAACGAATTGTTTGTGGTCACGATATACATATTTTTTCCCCGCATGTCATGAGCTGCGCTCCATAAATATTTGTGCATTTTTTCCCCTCCATCACCTAAAAATAGCTACCACTGCAAGATGAGTCAGGAAAAATCCATGTAATAACTTAGAATAACCAAAAGGTGTCAGTGCTGAGCTGTTTTTTTTAACCCCTCAGGTCTATCTGCCAAAGCCAGCCTGCTGTCCGGATTCAGTGTACAGCCTCATGCTCAACTGCTGGAGGAGAAATGCCAAAGAAAGGCCCACGTTCATGGAGATCCACAGCACACTGATGGAACAACATGACTAATTCCATGATGATGTACAGAGCAACTTTTCTCCACACATTCAAGCCTCCTAGGTGTTTTTTTTTTTAGCTCTTAAGAAAATTCCAAGAGATGTGAGAGAAGTCCAGCAAAATGTAATAGCAACATCCTTCTTATTTCAGTCTATATAATAAAAAAATCATACATAGATTTGTATACATATTAAATCTTATGGTTTGAAAATGTAATGGTAATGTTTTGTAATTATTTGAAAAAGTTATTTTGTGCTTTTTTCCGTGTTTTTGCTGTTGTTTATTAAATATACATATTTGCTGACTTTTTGGGATGGTATGATTCTTCATTTGGGAAAAATAACTTTTTTCTTATGAAATATTTGTGCTTTCTTTCTGTTGATATGTTGTGCTCAATGTGGGGATCTGGAAAATATCATAAAGTGTGTTGGAAAATTTGGAGAAATGTTTATATAATCATGTGAATAACCAGTAACATCTCAGGTTATAGGAAAATACTGACCAGCTTTTTTCAGATCTGATCCTTTTATTAATATTTAATTGTTTCTCAGATTTTAGCAACATAAACATTAATGAATGAACACACACATAAATAGATCAATTTAATGGACACAACTGATATTGAAGAGTAATATGTGAGAGGACAGCAGTAATATAACAAGGCAGTGCTGCTTTGTAGATTGAGCCTTGGACTCGGTTGAGAAACGTCACTTAGCCTAGATACGCTGTAGCAAACTATTTAATGATAAACATGTTGGTTCACACGTGACAAGAATTCAGAGGCACTTTTATCCGATGAGAAACGCTTTACCTTCTGACCTTTTGTTAAGAATAACCTGCCCTTGATTTCGCATTTCTATAATTCACAGTAATTATTTTAAGAGGCATGAGCGGTCATACCGCAAACTGGAAAACATCCTCTGCGGTGACGTGACGTGACGTCATTCTCCGACAATGATGGCTGCCGCTGGAGCTTCAGCCTCAGATATCAGGCAGAAAAGACCTCTGTCTGGAGCTCCTGCAGTACTGTAAACCACTTCTACCAGCGTTCCGCAGTACTTGAAAAAACACCTGAAGGGATGATGAGGAACATTGGGGTCGGCTGTTCGAAAAGTTCGCAATAATTTCCCTGAATATGTGTCTCGCGGAGCAGCGAAAAACAGCCGTTAATCTGAGGGTGATTTTCTGCTCGCGATGATTCACTGGTAATTTTCCAGCGGCGCGAGACTCTCCTCAGAGAAAAAACACCCGTATATATTCATAAAAATGAAATTTACCGAGCACCTATCTGCCCACATCACTCCGGAGTGGAGGAAACAATACATTCAATATGAGGTAAGAGCCGAAGAAAAGCAACGTTGAGTTATTTTACCTGAGACAGTTTCCCTTCAGCTCATTGAGCCTGTCAAAAAAAAGTCACCTGTCATTATAATGTACACGTTAATATAGAAACGAAAGACGTCTTGATCTGTGTGATTATTACCTGTAATATCTGTTCAGGGTTAGTCTGTAAACGAAAGCTAACATCTGATAGCTTTTAAGCTAATGTTAGTCTAGCAGTATTGTTAGGGATGCAGAATGAGTGCAGATGTTTTTCACTGCCTATTTCCATAGCTTTATTTGACAATATTTCCAAATCAATAGAAGGACTAAACGATCGTTTCAAGTTCATCAAACGAGTAATTTACCTGTTAAAACACTCAATTCCAGGATGTATAGTTACTGTTAAACAAAAATCTCTGTAAGTACTCAGCTTGGATATTACATTATTGTTGGATCAGATCTGGAAATATAAATCATAATATTAAGGATGCATCCCTAATATTACATTAGGAATATTGAGAAAACTTAATATTTGAGAATGAACAGGGTGAACAAGTTAACCATGCTTATAACAATGACCAAAACCTAGCATTTGTGGTAGATGAATAGTACTAAACCTAATTTTTCATCTCTACTTAATGCATTGAACATTTAGGAATGGCTGTGTGCAGTTTAGTTATTATTATTATTTTGACATTGCCCTGCAGTCTTTATCTGTCTTGTTTTTCAGGTCTGTAATTACCTGCAGGAGTCATTCTCTCAAAACAAACTTATATGATGGTGATACAGAGCTTCAAAGAGCAATGCTTAGCAGACTACATAATTTCATTATTTCACATGAGAGCATGCGAGGCAGTTTTCTTTGTCGTCGACAGTGGACTGGGTTAGAGTTGACAGGGCTTTAGTGTACTGCAGCTCCTTCAGGGTTTAATGGCCTACACATAATGAGATTATTGCCTTCCTCTCGGACATTTGCTAATTAATTAGTCATCATCCCTTTTTGAGAGTAGTACATGCACAGCGGATTGTTTGTGAGGAACTGTTTGAGATTGCACATGAATCGAATATAAATGATGGCAGGAAATCAACTGGTGAAGGAATTGCTCTCTCACCTGCCTTCGTTTTGATCTTGAGGAGAATTTATTTTTTCTCCTCTCGTCTCTTTTGTAGCACACTTGTTTTGCCCACTGTGGTGGGACGCTATGAATGTGTTGATTTGTTATGTTCTGTGACCTTTCTTTTGTTTTTACACAGTCTTGACAAAGCTTATGTCAGCTTATTTCGAGATATGAGCAGTTCTGCTGATTTTCGTGTTGTGTGTGGGCTATCACATGATTCCTGACGCTCGGAAAGAGAAGTGAGAGAAAAGTTGTCCCAAATGACACACTATGCAGTAGTGTTGTCACGATACCAAGATTATGACTTCGATACGATACCAGACTAAAATACCTCGATACCGATACTAAATCGATACCACGGTCAAAATACCACCCAGTAAAAGTTATTGAATAATATGACAACAGAACTTATTAATCATAGTCTTATTTAATTTTTTAACTAAAAACTCACTTGGCCAGCATGTTCCTGCCCTGGTTTTTGACCATTTCTTCTAATTGCAATTTTTTTATTGTATCTTTTTTTTCAAAATAAGTTAAAAATGCAAATTACAAACAATATGACAAAAACAGTGCTTTGTTTTTCAGCTATATGTCTATTTAACAGTATAGCAACTCAAGAAATAAATAAAAAAAAACTGCTTAGACTTCACTCAATAAATTAACTATACACTGATTCTTAATGAATATATTAAAATTAGTTAGCCAGTCATGGGGTGGTTTTCTTTTTTTCATTGTTGTTTGATTAACATTAATCACACAGAATATTAGATCCGGCTTAACACCGATCCAATTACCTCAACTGTACACGTTCACTAAAGACACCCCCGACTGTGTTTACCTGAATACTCACAGGATCTGCATTTGTACATATTTTTGACCATTGAAATCCCAACACGATCTCATGACAATGTGTATCAATAGTACTAGTGTGCAATCTCGTAGAATGTATATGCCAAAATTAGTTTTGGCGTGCATATGCTACGCAGTTTTTCATCCATAATCCGAAAGAACTGAATCGCGATCGCATGTTGTCTGAAAGGCGTGTGCGTGAGCTTCAGATCAAAGTCCGGCAGCGCGAGCACGTCCCGCGCCGCACTATATTTTCTCATGCGAGCATGTTTCTGTTGCTTTCTTTGTCATGCGCTGCGAGTGTATATTTAACTTTTCTGCTTCCAATGTTTAGTGAACAGTGGAAGCAGAGCTCTGCACACACATCCTGACTCCTGCTGTCACTCATCGACACAAATAAATACAGCTCTTA
Source organism: Gobiocypris rarus (assembly GCA_023029165.1). Classification (NCBI taxonomy): domain Eukaryota; kingdom Metazoa; phylum Chordata; class Actinopteri; order Cypriniformes; family Gobionidae; genus Gobiocypris; species Gobiocypris rarus. Next base: position 30,148,076 of record CM040915.1, on the reverse strand, counting down.
TTAACGCGCGGTCCTTCTTAAAGTACCGGTACTAATAAAACTCCATATCGTACCGTTTGTAATAGCAGGGTATCGCAATACTTTTCTAGTACCGGTATATCGTGCAACACTACTATGCAGTATTCACTCAACCATAAAGTGTATAAATTAAAAGATTATTTTGTCATAATAGCCCCTCCATCTCATTCCACATTTAAAAACTCACTATTTATACTACAGCATAGAATAATACACAAGTATGCAATTGCTGTTTCAAAAAGCCTGCTGAAGTCAAAACTAGAGGCAAGGCTTCCTCAGAGTTTAAGACCTTTTTTTCTCAGTCATGGTAATGTGGTGTATGCTGTCCTGCTGTTAGAACAAGTAAACATCTCTGATGTTGCTGTCAAGGCCACGTTCCCCTGGAGCTCATGTTTTCTCACAGGATTGTGTTTTTGCAGCAGACTTCCGCACTGTACGGTATACTGCAGAATTGCATTTGCATGTCATTTGGTCATCACTTTTTGAACAACATTGTTTTTTTTTGAGCCGTCAAAGTGTTCTATAATCGCCTCCAGCTCCACTCTGGGTTTTTTTTTCCCCGTTCTTTGCTTGATCGTGGAAGAAAAGGTGCATCCCAATTTGGGTGACTGTGCTCTGTTCTTTGCCATTTTGTTTGTATAAGTAGTAGGGCTGCCCCCTAATAGTCGACCAAACTTTAGTTGATGAGAAGAGGATTGGTTGACCAAAATTGTATTGCTTGGTTGGTCACAGAAAGAGAGAGAAAAAAAAAACTCCACAGGAAGTGGTGAAGTCATGCAGTCCACGACGGACAGATCATTAACACAGTCCATGTGGTATAATTATGTCAGACAGAAAATCCAAACTGTGGATAATTTTGAGAGGGTTTAGGATGACCCAAAAAAGGCACACCTTCACCTATCACTCATCGACCTCAAACTTGAAACATGTTAGTAGTAGCCTAATGTTAGCCACTTTACATGGCAGCTTCAATAATGCCAAGTCCCCGGTTTTCCCACTGAATTTGTCTACTTTTAAGTTGTTGTTTCGTGTGATTTCCACCCCCGTGAGTATGATTTTGACACTCCAACACCCCTAAAACATCCCCTAGACTAGGGATGGGACGGTTAATGGTTTCAAGATAAACCACAATAAAATTTACTGATGGTTAATATTAAAGCTTAAAATTTACAGTGTGTTTGACTATCGATAATACTGATAATCGTGATAATTTTGGTCACAATAATCATGATATGAACTTTTCATTTTGTCCTATCCTTACCACAGACATACAAATTCAGTGGACAGTTTGTTTGCCCGATGGAGAAAATTGGGCTATTTTTGGGCTACTTTTGTTGCACAGACTTGGCAACCCTGGGCTGCTTGCTCTAACTTTAACCCAGATAACTGTGCACCCCTGTTGCTAAGTGTTGTTCGGACAGATTGTGGAAGCTAAATTATTACCCCGCTTTCTTAGCCCCACCCCCCAGATATATTTAAGTCATTAAATTAATATCACAAACATGCGACTAGGCCACCAATGGCTTAAATGAACGACTTCGAGTCAGAAACTCTTTGGTCGGGAGAAGCCCTAGTGTGTTCCCACTGAAAATTCCAATATTTTTGGAATATCATGAGCACCTGGGGACATGTATTAGAGGAGCTTGATTGGCAGCAATTGTTTCCCTGTCAATATATTGTGATGCAATGATGAGACATAACAACTAATATAGGGCGAGCTAAATATTGATGTTGTTATTGATTTGAGTTCCACAGGCAAAGTTACTGCCTCTCTCACTTCTCAGTGTTTCTCCACTGCATTGTATGACCTTTCACCTAGTGCAACGTATAAAGGCCAGTAAGATATTATTGTGATTTTTCATATGATATAAAATTAATATTCAATAAAAGCATCATCATCAGAAGAGACGAGATGAGCTGCAAGAGGGAGGGGAAGTTACTTTGATTAAAGATTATGAGGCTCCAGCAATAGTCCATCAAAAATAAGGATTGTCCATTTTGATTTCATGGTAACTTTTTAAAATAGCCTTAAACACTAGAAAATATACATGTACTTTAAGCTGTGTGCATATCATAATAGCTAGTGCTGCACCAATCAAGAGTTTGAGAATTTGAAACTGACACGAGACAGATGTCTCATTGTCACTATTTAATGTCACTAGACCCCCATGCCACATTTGTATAAGCCATATGTTGTAGCAAAATGCATCATTCTGTAATGCTATAGCAAACAATTGACATTTTGTGAAATATGATTTGTATATAGAAAACAGTTATGAGTAGTCATGTTGTCACTGTCATAGATCATGATCTCTCACATGAGTGTTTTTAGCATAACAAAAAAACAGATATACAGTGTAAATTAGAGATTCATCATGCGGTGTGGATGGCTACATTTATTGTAATTGGAGTCTTTGTGAGAAGTCATTCTTTGCAAACTTTGGCCACTTTCTGAATAAAATTAATTAAATATCATAAGTTAAATTTGTTATGCTGCTAAGAGCACCAGTAGCCACATACACACTGCAAAGGTTTCAGAGTGACAACCACATCTAAATGCAGTTGTGAGCCCTATAGGGGCTCCGATCAGGATTTTTGGGCCCTATTACCGATTGCTGGAAGCATTATTGGACAGTATGATCACTGATACCAATAAATAATAATACTACATGATAAATAAAAGGCTTCAGATAGACCCACTGGGGTTGTTTAGATATTCTTAACAACAATGTATTTTAAGGATAAAAAGAGATCATGAATTGACAACTCTTTATTTATTGGTAAGCAACGTGCAACATATTTCATCCCCTCTCTTAAAGGGTACATAACACACACAGTTTCCGCCAATCTCATGTTAATCTTTAATATCTATAGAGTAGTATCGCATCCTTCATATCTCCTAAATCTGAGTCTTTAGTTTTATCATATTAATGAAAGACATATGCTGTACCGATTCTTTCCAAAACCAGCCGAGCTTGTGGAGGCGTGCGGTGGGCCGGCCTAAAGAGTCACGAACACGCACGCACGCACACACATACATACATCATGGCATGAACCCTGGATAACTTTCAATTCACTATACGTTTGTGTTGTTTACATTATATGCACTTAAACAACAGAACAGAATCAACATTAAACTGACTTCAGCTTAACATCATTTTCCTGTTATTACTGTAAAGCTCCTTTGAAACAATATGTATTGGAGTGCACATGTATGCTTGTTGTAATTTTAAAAAAGTATCTCTGATCACAGAGTAAAAACTAATGTTGGCCAATCAAATGGTGCATCCCTACAGAATTGCTGGAAAGCCTTTTTTGCTTGTATCTTTTGCAACCAATGCTTTCCCTCCTTTTTTCATTCAAGGACATATGTTTCATGGGGATATCCAATTCTAGATTCAGACAAAGTTAGAAACAGCCGTTTCCTCTATTATTCTTTTAGTTTTAATGCTTCCTCTTCTGTACTCAAGAACTCATGTCTTTCATACTCATGTATCCTGGCAGAGGTTCCCCTGTCAGTCAGCATGGGCACCGTGCCAGTCACATGCTGCTTTGTTATATGAAAGCCAATTGTCTGACCTCTGGAAATGGTGTTTCATATTCTTCTCTTCTCCACAGGCTTTTAAAGAAATGTTGTACTCCGCCCAGGATCAAGCCCCATCAATTGAAGGTAAATGCATATGTGACCTATGCCTATATGCCTTAGAAATCAGCTCAAAAATTAACTATAAAGTCTGTAATTTCTGTGCAAACTGACCAGGTTTCCAGGCTTCTCTTGTCCCTTTGGTCAGTCAAACAAATACAGATAGGGTGCCATTTGGGACAGGGCTTAAGCCCTCTAAGCACTTTTGTGACGTACTGGTGCTTTGACTGTCAGGTAGACATCTGTTGCCTCATTGTAAGCATGGCAGACGTGCAAATCAAAGGTGCATGATGGCCACGAAGTGAGCACCTTCTGAAACCTAAAATGACAAACGGGACACCCTACGTCTTTTGGACTTCATGGGGATTAGAACACAAATGTACATGAAGTTAAATATTTTGAAATCAACCTATAAATGGTTAGAATCTATTAGAATCAGAAGCTGGTATACGAGAAATGATTTTAACAGAAATTTCACAAATTACCTTTGAGGAGTGTGCTTAGACTTTGTTTAGAGCTAGATCTAGTTCATACACCTTAACAAGCATCCAGAGCATATAACCTACACAAAAACTTAAGTGACTTACTAGTGCAATCCCATCTTCCTCCTCCATATCATTGTCAGAATACAATGTAAACACCAGCATCTGTTATTAGGCTTGGTTTCCATTTTCAAATGAATCAAGTAGGGCTGGGTAAAAATATCAATTTCTCGATTTTAAACTTCTCTCATTTTTACAAACCGATATCGATTCTTACATCCCAAGAATCCATTATTCTATCCAGTTTTCAGTTGATGAATGAATGAAACATTGTAGCACGCCTCCCATTCAGTAAATCGCAATAATCTTTGCACTTTGATACTTTTGATATGAAACTATGCCTCAGATATCAAATTAAGTCCATTTTATTACAAAATAAAAAAAATACAGTTTTGCCACTCTTTAATGTGGCGTGACAGATCGCAGTAGCGCATCAGTTCAAGAGAAGCATGAACTGATCATCTCATTCACTTTAAAACCAGTTACAATGCAAAATGAACATCTGAAGGTATGTTAAAAGAAATCTGTATCACTTCACCTGTAATCGCTTAATCATTGTTTGTCACGTAACATCACATTTACCGCAGAAAAAAATAACCAGTGACCGTAAACTCATTAGTGAGCTAGAAAAATTAACTCATTTTGATTAATATATGCACCACATTACATATTCATTATATTTTTTAATGTTCTTCAATATATAGAATATGATTATGTAATGATAAAGTTATTATCATATCTTATGTAATTTAAGTCATTGTATACATTAGTTCATTTTAACCTTCAATATTTTAGTAATGTAGTACCAACTGACACCCATGTATAGTTTACAGCATTGTATCTCGATCAAATCCAATCGAAAGCTTGTGAATAGAAATCCAATCAAACTGTGAAATTTGTGTCAATACCCAGCCCTAGTGGAAAAGTAGAACCCCCTAGTTCCGTGGTTTTCAAACCTGTCCTGGAGGACCACCAGCCCTGCACATTTTGTGTGTCTCCCTCATCTATCACACCTGCTTCAACTCATCAGCTCATTACTAGAGACTGCAAGACCTGAAATGGGTGTGTCTGATATAGGGAGACATACAAAATGTGCAGGGCTGGTGGTCCTCCAGGACAGGTTTGAAAACCACTGCCCTAGTTAACCCCCTGGTTTGATCATATGAGAAAAACACTAATTTCAGTGAAAAGTCAAAATCAGTATTCAGTCAAAATCAATATTAATCATTAAAAGAGGAAGGGCAAAGTTTGACCTCAGGTTTAGCTAATTTAATTTGTCATGGGTTTTATCAGATAACAGCAGAGCACAGAGCTGCGTTTGCATCATTGCGTCACTATCTCTGATTAGCTCACGGTTATAAAAGGAAACACTTTGTAGGTTTAATGCTTTACACTTAATACTTAACACTATAAGTTTCCTTATTAACTTTAGTTAATACATTAGGGACCATGAACTAACAATGAAAAATATTTAACAGTATTATTTAATACATAATACTTGTTTAACTTTCAAGCTATATAAATTAAGGCATTATGAACCAATGTGAATTGTCAATGTAATATAGTTATACATTTGTAGTATATTTATATTAACAGTAATTGGATTTATTTAGTAATTAGATGTTTAAATTAGTTTATTAGTAATTAATTAGTAATTAATGTTGAACAGAAACCTGGATTAATAAATTATATTTTTATATATATTGTGTAATTTATTGTAAGTTCTTACATGTCCTATTGTAAAATGTTACAATAAGGTTACATTTTAACCCCCCGTGTGTATGAAATTTGCAACTCGTCAACCGTTACATTCTGAAATAGCTTTGCTTGCAGTTCACTGGTGTTTGTACAAAAACAAGCACCTGTTAGTGTCTCTGCTGCTCCGTGCTTCTGTGTTTGACTTCACCCATATGTTTTCAGAAGAAAAAAAAAGCTTTGTTTTTGGTTCAGTTTGTGCAGTTTCAGCAGGTACAGAATGTTCTTTGATGTCATGGTAATTTTCTGTCTTTAGCCTACATGTCAGAAATTTAAGGCCTGAACAAAACCCATCTCCGTAAAGCATATATGCGCCAAGAATAACTATGCTTTTAAAGTATAAATGCATTGTGATACTAAGAAGATTATGTTCAGTGCCCTTCCAAATTATTACATTACTTTGATTCTCTATGGAACTAAGGACATCAAACCTTTGCCCAACTTCTATTAATACAACATATTGCTCTATTCTGTTATACAACACATTGTTTATGTTGTAAATAGCTTCAGGAGAAAATCATTAATACCCTCAATAAAGAGATTTTTAGTCCCTCAAAACAGGGCTCCACCTGGACTAAATGGACCCATTTGTCCTGCATGTGCGAGCAAAATTGTGTTAGTCGCACTGGCGCGACCAACGTAGAAATGGCTAAGGTAACGGAAGCGGAACGAAAACTGCGCTACTCATTTGTGCTTCACGGAGCGTTTATCAGTTTGGGCCGATGTCAGTACAGCTGCAGTGCCAGCCGTGAGCTGGAGCTACTCACGAGTCGATCACGTGACACTGTTAATTCACAGCGCTGGGAGATCCAGGAAAGAAAGTATTTGAATAGAGAACATCGCTACAAGATCTAGTGAGAAGTATTCTAATTCAGTGAAGATCTCTATTAGATCAAACAGCTCAAGTTATTGCGAGCTTTCAGTCCACAAATTAACAACACTCGCCATGGATTTAATGCAGTAACAATATAACTGTAACCATGGAACTTTGGCAGCAATAGTAAAATACTTTCAAGTAAATCACACATCTTTTTCCTGCAATTCAAAACTCTAATATTATTATATATGTTATTTTTAAAGTTGCCTATCCTCTTTCAAAGATTAACATTTATAAAACTAAAAGTTTCAAGAAAAACTCACACTTATTTAAAAAAAAAAGACATTTCCATTGTAACCATTGTAGGTGGCTGCCAGTTCCACTTCCTAATATATATGTTCAATTGTGTGCTTTTGAATTATTATTTAGACATTATGAATGATAATGCTGCCCTCAAATGTTAATCTGGAGCCCTGCAAAGCCCATAAAACTGCACATTGTTATATCTTTATTAAGTCTATTTATTACCAAGGCATTTGTCAGTAATATAGTCAAAATGGGGGGAAATGTGAATAACTGCACTGCAGCTTGATTTAAGATGTTCTCCTAAATTTTCTGCTTGTGCTACTAAAAATTTCAGTAAGGGACTACAGTGCTCCTAGTAAAAAAAAGTTAAGGTGGTCGTACAGTGCGAGTCCGTACACTCGGGAGGTCGCGAGATATTGTACACGGTACGAGTCAGTCAACTTGATAATCGCGTCAAAGCAGCTGGTACACGGCACGACTATGAATGAGGCAATCACGAGAGTTTCGTGCTAAACACAGAGACTGGAGCATTCAATGTTGCAGCTGTAGCTTCAGATAGGAAAAAGAAAGAAAAAATATTTGTGTGCAAATTATTTGTTGAAAAGCAGAGAACAGCAGCCCTTCGTTTCAGAGAGAGAGAAAGTGCGCGCGCGTCTGTGTGACAGTGTATGCGCACGCTGTATGGTTGCTGCCACTTAAAGCCTAATAATTCTCATAGATTTAGCTTGTGGTCTGGTTGTGTATGATTTGACAATAGGGAACAGCCTATGCACTGTTGAAAATCGTGCCGACTCCCCCAACTTTTTAAACATGCGAGTGATAAAAATTATCTTACGTACGACTGGAAAAATCATTAGTCTGGAGCCCTTCCTCATAAGGTTCACAAGATCAAGCTAGCTACGGATTCTTACTAGTGCCTGTTCTCTGTAGGTGGCAGATTCAACTTTATTTATCAGATATTCAACACAAAAGTAGTGTTGTCACAATACCAAAATTATGACTTTGATACGATACCAGACTAAAATACCTTGATACCGATACTGAATCGATACCACTGCAAAAAAACAACAACAAAAAACAGTAAAAGTAATTGATTAATATGACGGGACATACTATTCATTGTTTTATACATGTAAAAAAAAAAACCTTGGCCAGCATGTTCCTTCCTTGCTTTTTGACCATTCCCTACTCTTATTGCAATAATAATTACATGCAAGTTTTAACATCCTTACAGAGAAGATTGCAAAAATCACATTATCAGTCATGTTAACATTTTCACTAACACTATTCTCAACAGGTTGAGATGACCAACATCTTATTTCATGATACAAGTAATTTAATATTTTTTAAATGTCATTTTATAATTACAATATAGATCATTTTATCTTTGTTTTCAAAAATAAGCAAAAATGCTAATTTTACAAAGATGTGCTTTATTTTTCAGCTACAGTCTATTTAACGGTAGCATTCAAGAAAGAAAGAAAATAAAATAATAAAATATAAAAAAAACAGCTTAGTCTTCACTCTTTAAATTAACTGTACACAGATTCCTACTACATATATTAAAGTTATCCAGTCGAGCATGTGGTGATTTTCTATTTTTCTTTTGTTGTTTAATTAACATTAATCACAGAATATTAGGTCCGGCCCTTTAAGACCTGCACGGACCAAATTAATTGAAACACCTCCGATTTCTTACGCAACGATTTCTATACGTTCACTAAACACATACCCGACTGTGTACTGTGTACCTTAATACTCGTCAGGACGTGCATTTTTACATACATATTTTTTTGACCATTCAAACCCAATAATCTGTGAACTGAATCGCGATCGCATGCTGTCTGAGTGAAAGGCATGTGCGCGCGCTTCAGGTCAAAGTCTGGCAGCGCGAGCGTGTCCCGTGCTGCCCTTTATTTCTTCATCCATGCGTTTCTGTTGCTTTCTTTGTCATGCGCTGCGCGTATGCTTCCATTGTTTAGTGAACAGTTGAAGCAGAGCTCTGCACGCGCGTCCTGACTGATGAAAATTTTCCTGATGAAATACTGCTGTTATTAGTGTGCTGTCCTTTTTAAAGTACCGCTACTAATAAAATTTAATATTGTACGCTTTTTAATAACAGGGTATCGCGATAGTACCGGTATATCGTGCAACACTACACAAAAGTGAATATCAGTAAAACTCGCAGTGGCATCACACCATGATGTTATAGAACCTTTGGTTCCATTATAGTTGACTACCATCAGGCAGTTTTCACATTCACAGTTCTCAAACAGCGAAATAATTATGCCTTAGTATCTTTTTGGTTTGTTCCATCCTGCCTTAATGCCAATAACTGGAAATGACACATCCTGACCTGAAGTCAGTGTAAGGATTCCTCATACAAGTGAACATGTGAAGTATAGTAGTTCTTGGCACAGTGTGTAATTGAATTGCTTTATTAGAATATAATGTCTAAACATGGCTGATAAAGAAAACCTTTGTCTCGGTTGTAATGTCGTGCTATCTATTCGTTCCCGGGGCTCAGCGCAAGGCCCGCAGCTGATGGAAAACTTATTGAGGACTGTTCTAGCGCTCAGATAAGCAGTGATTTACATCCAAAGGTTACAACACACACACACAAACACGTGTCCAGATGCTCATTTTTCCGACAACAGTGCTAAAGCTCCCAGAGAGCCATAAACCTGCATACTGAGTGTTTTTCTAAGCTGTGGGATGATGGTAGTTGTGATTATCTAGAAATAACTATAATCTTCTGTCAAAGTTTGTGGTTTTTCTGGGTGGTGATAAGTGTAGTTAATGGGATTGTTTAAGTAAAGCTATGATTTTAGAGGGGAAGTTTCATGACCAGGGTTTTTCGTTAATAAGATGCTGATATTTTTGGGATGACGGATATCAGAAAGGGCTGATAGTGCAGGGGTTTGAAGTCATAAACCTGTAATTTTCAGTGTTTTGCATACAGTTACATGAGTGATTATGAATGTCTTTTTGTCAGTACTTTGGTGTTCAGAGTGAGATTGTAGTTTTTGGATTTCTTAATGGAGATTTCATTCTAGTACACAAATACATTGTATAATCCCATTAGTTACTGTTCTCGTAAAAATATCAGTACTTGCATTACAAGTAGAATTTGTCAACCCTTTCTCTGTTGCTCTCCATCTGTAATATTTTTTTTATCTTTTTTGTAGAAATTTTTCATTACTGTAAAGTTATGTAATTGGAGAAGGTTCTCCATGCACAGCGCATACACCCAACTATTCAATAGTGACATTAGTTGTCAGTTACTTGTATTGTCGATTTTATTGATAAGGTGTGGCAGCCCTAGTTTTAGCCAGTTTTGTGTGAGTTTAATCACAGACCTGGAATGACGAAAGAGTTAGCTGATCAATCTGGGTTTATCAGTGAGCAGATGCGGTTATCGGCTAGTAATATTTGGCTGATATATCGATCTATCACTACAGTGAGCAGCGGTTATCGTGGGCTAGTAATATTTATATATATATCGATCTATCACTAGTCAAATGTAGAGAAGCATAAAAGTCCAGGGGCCTCATTTATAACCGCAACGCACAAACAAGAACTCCTGAAAGAAGAGGCATAACGCCGCCTACACATAAGTTGTGATTTATAAAAACAAATTTGACTGGAAAATGTGCGCATTTTATATAGTAATAAAATAATTTTGTTCAGTTAGAGACAACAGACAGTAGAAATAAAAACGTAACGTGTTTGCTTAATGAAGCATGTTCAGAGCAACACAAACACAGCAGGAGTCAGGAGAGCCAAGAGCTGAAAGACCAGATGTTCGCGGAAGATTTGGGTTCAAAGCAAATGTAAAGGCACCTAATTACGCGAGTTTATCATTGTACTGTGTTGTTGTTGTGTTCTCATTAAGTAATAGAATAATGATCCTACAGTCACTCCCACACTCCCGAATTGGCGTTTATCCAAAACCGAAACTAAAATGTGCACTGCAGTGCTCATCCAGCACAGCATTTAATCATCCATTCAGTCATCATCCATTCACAGACATTACCTGCGATACCCTGCTATTACAAACGGTACGATATGGAATTTTATTAGTACCGGTACTTTAAGAAGGACCGCGCGTTAATAAGAGCTGTATTTATTTGTGTCAATGAGTGACAGCAGGAGTCAGGATGTGTGTGCAGAGCTCTGCTTCCACCGTTCACTAAACATTGGAAGCTGAAGAGTTAAATATACACGCGCAGCGCATGACAAAGAAAGCAACAGAAACATGCGCGCATTAGAAAATATAGCGTGGACTTTGATCTGAAGCGCGAGCACACGCCTTTCAGACAACGTGATCGCGATTCAGTTCTTTCGGATTATAGATTTCAATGGTCAAAAATGTGTAAAAATGCACATCCTGTGAGTATTCAGGTAAACACAGTCGGGGGTGTCTTTAGTGAACGTGTACAGTTGAGGTACTTGGATCGGTGTTAAGCCGGATCTAATATTCTGTGTGATTAATGTTAATCAAACAACAATGGAAAAAGAAAACCACCCCTTGACTGGCTAAATAATTTTAATATAGTCATTAAGAATCAGTGTATAGTTAATTTATTGCGTGAAGACTAAGCAGTTTTTTTTTATTTCTTTCTTGACTTGCTATACTGTTAAATAGACCTATAGCTGAAAAATAAAGCACTGTTTTTGTCATATTGTTTGTAATTTGCATTTTTAGCTTATTTTTAAAAATATAGATAAAATAAAAAATTGCAATTAGAAGAAATGGTCAAAAACCAGGGCAGGAACATGCTGGCCAAGTGAGTTTTTAGTAAAAAAAATTAAATAAGACTATGATTAATAAGTTATGTTGTCATATTATTCAATTACTTTTACTGGGTGGAATTTTGACCGTGGTATCGAGGTATTTTAGTCTGGTATCGTATCGAAGTCATAATTTTGGTATCGTGACAACACTAATTCTAATTAGTTCTGGGGAAAAATGAATCGTGATTAATCACATCCAAATCGCTTTTGTGTATATAAATACATAATAATTATATACAGTACAAACACATATATCATGTAAACACAACAGCGGCAGTGGCTCAGTGGTTCATGTAGGTGGTCTACAAACCGGAAGGTTGGTGGTTCTATCTCCGGTTCCACCTGAACAAGTGTCGAGATGTCCATGAGCAAGACACCTAACCCCAGCTGCTCCCGACGAGCTGGATGGCGCCTTGCATGGCTAACACCGCCGTAGGTGTGTGAATGAGTGAGTTAATGGGTGAATGTAAGGCAAGATGTAAAGCGCTTTGGATGGCCATAGGTCTGATGAAAGTGCTATAAATGCAGTCCATTTACCATTTATCATGTAAGCACAAACTTTTATTTTGAATGCGATTAATCATGATACATTTTTTTCCCCAGCACTTATTGTAATAAATAGAAATATTTGTAGTGGATGTGCTGTTTTTTGAACACTTCCTGTGGCATGCTGTGTTTTAATGTTTTAACCACAGCAAGGATTGCTTGAAATATTTTTGTGCGAACGATGCGCAATAAGGCTGTTTCCATTAAAAATGTATGCATGTGCGCACAATCTTCCGCTGACTGGGTTTTATGAAGGGAGGTTCTGGCATAGACATGGTTTTATAAATCTGAAAACTTTTGTGCGTACGCAAAATCTAGTATTTTTATGACAAAATCTATGGAAAGTTTTATAAATGATCCCCCAGAACGGTTGTGTGTTATAGAAATAATCACAGAGGGTCCTTCTCCAAGGTCATGCATTCCCTGGAAGATTTCAGTTCAAAAATTCTCAAGTACAGAGACACTAGTTTATTTTCTCTCCCAGGAACTCCAGCTAAAAGAGAGAGCTGTGTATGTTAATCCCTGCCGAGCTGATATGAAACTGAGCTGTGTGTTTGCAAAGCAGGCCAGACACAATGACCCAGCTGAAGGTCTCACAAGGGAGGGTTACCTAAACCAGTACAGAGAGGGACTCCCTGCTGTAGAGCTGGAGTAATCCAGTATTAACACAGGATCAGATCAAATCAAACAGTTTGTCATGAGAATAACCCAGAATCTTCTTAACACTTTCAGTTCAAAGTGTTGAACTCACTGAACCTCATATGGCTGGCATAACCCAAAAAATCTCTTTACATGTTTACTTAAGGGTTTTATAGTAACTGATAAGTGTCATGTGATAAGTCAACTGCTTGCTCAGATAATTTTTTGAACACTCTGTTGGTGACCGCTGTGGTTTAGTACTTTGACCAGGGAAGCAGTTCCTTATAAATCTTATCTACCTAATAGAACTTGCACATTAATAAATCTGGGCAGATTGAAACTAAATGTAGCTAATAATGAAGCTTAATAGACTCTTGTCCGTCAAACAGTGTTTGTTTTAAAAGTGAAGGATTATGGGCTGTTTTGTGAGTGTAGTGTTTCAAGAACCACAGCTGGGAGTCACGTTGTTTTAGTTTCGTCAGATTATGGTGTTTTTCAAACATACAGACCACAGTACTTGAGCTTTGGCAGATGAAATATGAGTAATATTGTGTGTAAAGTAAACCTCCCTCTCCCTCCTCACCTCTCATTGTGGATTCTACACACATTGTGAGCCCACTCGTGTAACTGTTTTGATTTCATGCTCAGAAGAGATTGGTTCAGAAAATAAAGTGGGTTGAATCCAAAAAGCTCTAAACGAATTTTAGAACCGTTAAGACTGCATCAGTTATGTAGACTTTTTAAAAAAAAGGTTCAATGCACAAATAAATTGTTTAGGTCAAAGCTGTATCTCTCTGAAAAAAAATCAGCAGCGATTTGATGTTAAAGATTGTTGCTATATATGCAAAGACTGAACATTTCACTGTACCAATCTTTTTTATGGACCCTAAAATTTTGCATAGAGGACAAATGAGCTGCCCTGTGTCCAAAGCTATGGGCTGCGTCACATAAAGGCAGTTGCATGCATTCCTGTCAGACAAACGGTCCCACTTTGCCGTGGTCTTCTGATATTTCCTAATTTAAGAATAGGCCTATTATTTGTGAAATAGTAAGCAGTAAACCGGCAAATTTTAATTGTCTCTGCATTTCTTTAGGGATGATGTTTATTAAGCACTCTCATTTTACTTGCAAAAAGCCAATTGGATGAAAAGCGGCTGGTGCAAACAAATTTGAATAAATATTTTTATGCATATTCACTTTGTCGATGATAAAACAGCAAACTGGATGGAAACTTGGCAGGTGTGAATCTCACAATTTAAGAGGCAGTGCTCTCAGTTTAGGTATTTCAAGCCATGAGTCATTTTCCCAAGTCTGAGAGAGTCCTGAGATAGTGATTCATTGTCTGTCCGTCTGGACAGTATCAGCCAGACTTGGTGTCATTGCACTCTGTGTTTTATCCCTCGGAGAAGAATATCATGCTGTTACGTCTCTATGGTGTCAAAAGTATTTACAGTCAACAGAAACTTCACATGCCCTCTAACTGTAAATGTTTGAAGTCATGACCCATGAACTGTTATGATTATTGTGATTTAAGACCACATTGACTTAATTAGCCTTGACTCTTGGTTCTCAGACTAAGGATCTTGGAAAGACATGACGCAGAATAATTATACAGGGATTCCATAAAGTGATAGTTCCCCCAAAAATGAATATTCTGTCATTTACTCACCCTCACAGCTAAAAATGAAGTTTAGCTGAATTTACATTTTTAAAGAGATTAAAATAGAAAAGTCATTTTAATTTGTAATATATTTCACAATGTTACTGTTTTACTGTAAATAAATTAATGCAGCTTTGGTAAACATAAGAGACTTTATGTACCGTTAATTCAACAAGATGAATGGATTCTTGTTGGTGTTTACAGCCTCGAAAGGATCTAATCCAATGTTTACAGCCTGGGTGATGACTATTTTATTTAATGCTGTTTTTGTCCCTTATTTTAATCAGGTTTCACCTGCTAAAAGGTTAATTTGAATCTTCTCTAAATGCTTGTAATCAGGGCTGTGGCGGTCGCCATGACCACTGTGCCAGCGCGGTGGTGTGGTGCCACCGGCGGTAGTGTGCATGTGACGTGACAAACCATATGATATGTAAACAAAGTTTTGTATAGAATATAACATTTGCAATAGCAGTTGCTATTTATTACCTGTACCTTTTAGCTGTATGAGTTTTATAGACTAGCGTATAAAATAGCTAATTCACTAATACTTCACACGCCATATATGGCGTTTCCTTTAGATTAGCGAGTTTGAGCGCGGCAAAATCCAGTTTTTTTTCTGCATTCCGCAAATTAATATCGTGTTGAGCAATGGACCTGGTTGGGAAACCAAAAACTACATCGCCGATCTGGGATCATTTTGGATTTGTGCCTAACGAAAAAGGTGAACCTTTAAATAAGGATGAAGCCATTTGCCGGATTTGTAAAAACAAAATAAGTGTTAAGTGGGCGAACACATCAAATCTCAAGAGCCATCTCCAATCATGTCATCCATCGGCGTTTGTACAAGTTATGTCCCGTGAACGCAAACGCCCAGCTGGTGGTCAGGTTGGTATTGGAGAGGCTTTCGCCAAACAGGCCAAATACAAACGAGAGAGTGACAAGTGGAAAATTCTGACAAGCGACGTGGCAACGTATTTGGTTGTGGAGAATGCGCCGCTCTGCACTGTGGAGAAACCAGCCTATGTGCTGTAATAAAAACGCACGTTTGTTAACCGATGTTTGAGCCTCATTTTTTAAATCTCACAATATATATATATATATATATATAAATGTGAATTGTTTTATTTAAAAGCAGACATTCAAAGCTTTCTTTAAACATATGTATATATCTGTATCTCATATCTGTAGCACTTTGAGATTGAAGAAATGTAAAGTGCATTACAAATAAAATTCATTATTATTATTATTATATGTTTCATGTTTGTGTGATAAGTAGGCTATAACGCAGTATTTTAGTTCATTGTTTCAGTTTCTGTTTCATCCCCAAACTCCAAACCCCACAAACACCGTGCCACCGCAGGTGATCAATAACCACCGTGGTGGTAAAAAACTGCCACCGTCACAGCCCTATTTGTAATGACTTGTGAAGCTGATGTACTGCCTTGCAGAAAGAGCTTCTCTGCTTGTTTTCTCCTTTCCTCAAATATACACACAAGCCTTTGTGCTGTGAGACAGATCAAACTTTCCTTATGTTCAGTATATTCCTTGCTATCTCACCCATCTTTTTTCATCCATCACTTTTTCACATAATTTTCTTGCTTTTAGTCACAGATGAAGACACTGTCAAGAGATACTATGCCAAGTTTGAGGAGAAGTTCTTCCAAACATGTGAAAAGGAGCTGGCCAAAATCAACACTTTCTATTCAGGTAACCATGTGTAAACAGTACACTTGTTTGAGGTCACAGTTTGTGTCTGCTCCCTGTTGTTTCCATTTTTTGTCTTTAGTATTTACAGTTGACAGATTACCCATCACACAGAGATTTAACTTTTCGAAAACAGACAATAAAGCTTCTGATCCAAAGCCAGGACTGCCATTAAACCAGGTTATTAAACCATGTTATTTTATTATATCCTAATAAATTACCACCTGCTTTCTCTGTCTCTCACTCACACTGTTCTCTTACTCTCATTTATGTTCCTGTCCAGTTGTATATTGCATTACACTTTTAGTTTTAACACTTTTTTTAACAGATTTTTGTTGAAGTTAAAAACAAAAGTGAAACAAAAAAAAGTTATAGAGGTTTAAGTTTATGAAAATGGTTTATGAACATTTTTTTATATAAAATATATATTTTATAGTTGAACTCTAAAACTGCTGGAAAGTCAAAGCCATAAATCTAAATTGTTGATGTATCAGAAAAAAAAAAGCTTTTAGTTAGGCCTGTCACGATAAAACATTTTGCTGGACGATAAATTGGCCAAGAAATGATTGCGATAAGCGATAATATTTTTCGTTCTGAGACCATTTTCATCTAAAATAATGATAATGGTATAATAATGTAAACACCTTTTCAAAGATCAATAAACTTTAATTTCTAACGACTATTTAAGACTGAAAACGGAAAGCATTTTAAATATCCTCAATAAATGAACAAAACAAAAAAAGCAATGGACTCTCAGTCTGTTAACAAAAAAATGCACTTGGATAAACAGCTGGGAAAACTGCAACGGATGATTGTGTTTTAGGTAGTGCTGGGAATCGATTAAAAAAATTACTAATTAATCTTTTCTGTAATTAATCACGATTAGTATATTTTTAATATTTTGATATTGTAATCATTTCAGTTACTCTCCAAATTAATGTAGAAACAATTTATTGACAGTATATGTTAAATATGTGTTGTATTGTCATGTTTTTATGAATGAAGGCCAGTATCACTAATGTCTCTATGAAACATCAATGACATCACATTACAGTATAACTGAAAGATACCAATTTCAACATTTATTAGGCTTTAAAAAAACATCTTTTAATTTAAGTGAACTTAAAACAATCTTTACATAAACCCATTATAATAAATGTTATATTTACCTGTGCCTTCCCTGTTAGACATATACAGAAATGTAATAGTTATCAACACCTTTCTTAACTGCTTAAATAATAAATGAAATATAGATTAATAATCATTCAAGCTACAATTTTCTCTGTTCCAGTTGTTCTTTGATGAACATTAATGACAGGCATAATCAGTGCTCCTGTCACTTTAAGAACAGCCGCTGCCGAACATAATGCGGATCTCACGCGCATCTCATTTCCTCACAACTCTTTAAGTTTATTTAAGACGTTATTTAACTCATTTAAGACTACTAATATGGGAATACTCAAAATTCTCTGTGTTGTTGTTTGTTCATGAGCAAAAGAGAACTCGATGTGAGCAGGAGACTGACACGAGTCTGTCTGTGCGTCGAGTGTGTGTGTCAGTGTCAGAGTGTCCCTCGATTAGCTGACATGAGACGCAGCCACACAGACAGGAGAGGACATTGACATACAGCGCATTCTCTTGTGTCTTGTCGCACTTACAAGCATTTACATGTATAAGAGCGTGATCATATAATGTAACGCTCTGCAAAAAATGGATATAAAAACGGACGCTGGAAATTATCGCGGACGGAATTGATTTATTGAATATCGCGACAGGCCTACTTTCAGTAAGATTTTGTTTGGGTGCAGTTCCAAATTTTCCCCATTAGACACCCACACAATTATACTGGCATAATTATTCCAATTGGCTCTATAATATGCAGAAGCTGAAAACAGGAATTAAGTAAATATTTGTTTTATGCCAAACTTGATACAATGGCACCATCTGGTAAAAATTTACATTTTAAAGCCTTGCTAACTGAATGAAAGCCTATTAACAAAGACTGCATAATTTTGTGGTTAAATGACCCTGGGATTAATTTTTTTTTTCAGTGTGGACATTTTTGTCCTTAAGGTCCCAAGTGCAACTAGTGTTTCTAGTGTAAAAAAGTAACAAAGTTGGCATTAACACAGGCAAATTTATCAAAGAAACGATGTCCAGGGAAGTTGTTCTTGTTGAGGTGTATACACAAATAAGCACTAAGTAATATCAATTAACTGCATGTACTTATGATAGGGTTAAGCTTCGGGTTTGTTTTAGGGTTGTTTACTTGTAATTATGCATAATTTACTTGTATTATAGTATGTACATGTAGCACGTCTAACAACGTCACCTTAAAATAAACTTATCATTACCGTATATTTAGGCTCAGATATCATTTGACAGTCAGTTAATCATGATTTTGGCTTTTGCAACACATTTTTTGTTCTGTAGCACATTTCTAAATGAAAAATTATATCCGGCAAGGAGAAAATCTGGATAGTCATTTGATTTTATTCTTTGGGATCTCTGATCTTGAAAAAAGTTTTTTTCTTGCCAAAATGAGGTAGTAGAAGGGTAGGAAGGAGGCAGGAATTGCTGACATAAACCTAAAAAGTTGATTGGTTACCTTTCATTCGCAATTTTGTGTTGGCTAATATTTCCTCTTGCTGACCTTAGTTCATTCTTCCATCCATCCTTCCATCCATCCTTCCACCCAGCTTCATTACATACTGATGATGTTTCCTGTCTTTTTTGATACAGAGAAGCTTGCCGAAGCACAGAGGCGTTTCGCCACGCTACAGAATGAGCTGCAGTCGTCTCTGGACGCGCAGCGCGAGAGCAGCCGAGCTACGGTTCTGCGTCGTCGGCGCACTGTCTTCCACCTGTCGCAGCAGGAGCGCTGCAAACATCGCAATATCAAAGACCTGCAGCTGGCCTTCAGCGAGTTTTACCTCAGCCTTATCCTGCTGCAGAACTACCAGGTCTGAAAGCACACCACAAACTGATGTTTTAAATGTTTTCAAGGATTGAATATTGTCATGGCGTTTGATATAAAGGATTAGAAGGATTCTTCTGCACATTTATGCAAATGATAACCTGGATCAGTTGTAGCTTTTTAATAGGGCTGGATAAAAAATATTGATTTCTCAATTTTAATTGATTCTCATTTTTACGAGACGTAAAATCACAAGAATCGATTAGTCTATACTGTTTTCAGTTGATGAATGAACGGAACATTGTACAAGTGAACAAGTCTCCCATCCAATAAATCACAATAATCTTTGTGCTTTGTTACTTTTGATATGAAGCAATGTCTCAGATTTCAAATAATATAAATTTTATTACAAAATGCAAAAAATTAAACACAGTTTTGGCGCCATTTAATGTGGCATGACATACCGCAGTAGCGTATCGAGAAAAAAACATTTACAACAATATTTGTCAACTTAAATCTAAATATTAAATGTAACATCTAAATTTTATGATCTAAATCTAAATGATTTGGTTGAAACGAAATATTTAACTAATATGCAAATTCAAGATGCAGATAACCGGAAGTGCCATAATAAGCTTGAGGAGGTCAGTGCGTGTTTATAGCATCGTGTCAGATAAGTAACGAATAAAAACCATCTCATCCAAGGAAATTGACTCTTGGACATGGATCGTCGTGATAATAACTACCTAAAATAATAAACACGTTTGGAGAAACTGTATTTGAAGAGTAGGCTAGTGTCACTTTTATGAAAAGTGCGGGACGTATAATGACCTGTAGCCATGATAGCCAGCCACGAGGGGTCTTACTTTGACTGAATGTTATGTCCTCACTCATCATGTCATCACTCTGTCATCACTCTCTGTCATGTTCGCATGCTTAAACGCCAGCAAGAGCCTATATCCCCACCCATCCCTGACCAGGTACAATAACTGTTAACGTTACTGTCATTCAAAATGTCCAACGAATTGGCGTTAGCCGAAAGCATCGGCAGAGCCATCCTGGCGGCTATTATTCGTTACTTATTTGACACAATGCTATAAACACACACTGACCTCCTCAAGCTTTTATTTTGGCATTTCCGGTTATCGGCATTTTGAATTTGCATATTAGTTAAAAATTTAGTTTTACCTGAAACATTTAGATTCAACATTTAGATTTAGATTTTACATTTAGATTTAGATATAGATTTAACATTTAGATTTTAGATTTAGATTTCTCAGTCGGAAAAGGGTGGATTGCCCACTTCAGGTTGGTGGAGAGTTCCTGCCTCAGGTGGAGGAGTTATCAGGTATCTCTGGGTCTTGTTCACGAGTGAGGGAAGTATGGAACGGGAGATTGACAGACGGATCGGTGCAGCTTCTGCAGTAATGTGGTCGATGTACCGGTGTGTTGTGGTGAAGAAGGAGCTGAGCTGTAAGGTGAAGCTCTAGATTTACCGGTCGATCTATGTTCCTACTCTCACCTTTGGTCATGAGCTGTGGGTCATGACCGAAAGGACAAGATCCCGGATACAGGCGGCCGAAATGAGTTTTCTCCGTAGGGTGGCTGGGCAGCTCCCTTAGAAATAGGGTGAGAAGCTCGGTCACTCGGGAGGAGCTCAGAGTAGAGCCGTTGCTCCTCCACATCGAGAGGAGCCAGCTGAGGTAGCTCAGGCATCTATATTGGATGCCTCCTGGACGCCTTCCCAGGGAGGTGTTCCAGGCACGTCCCATCGGGAGGAGGCCCGGGGAAGACCTAGGACATGCTGGAGGGATTATGTCTCCCGACTGGCCTGGGAACGCCTCGGGGTTCCCCCGGAAGAGCTGGAGGAAGTGGCTAGGGAGAGGGAAGTCTGGGTGTCTCTGCTTAGACTGTTGCCCCCGCGACCCGGCCCTGGCCCCAGATAAGCGGAAGATAATGTATGGATGGATTTAGATTTAACATTTAGATTTAGTTTTAACATGTAGGTGTAACATTTAATATTTAGATTTAACTATATAAAATATCTATAAGTTGACAAATATTGTTGTGAATTTGCTAAAAAGTGAGTCCGTTTTTTAAACATTGTTTGAAGCTAAATGTGACAAAATGTTGCTGTTATTTTCAGCGTGAGCCGCTTTACAAACGGTGCCCCATATGTAATCACTCAGTCAGTGTTTGAACCATGTAAAGACGTCAGTAAAACAGCTTGTAAACAATGTGTCACATAACATCACATTTACCTCAGAAAAAAACATATTCTGTTACCATAAAATCGTTAGTGAGCTAGAAAAATTAACTCTAGGCGCATTTTGATAAATAGATGCACCACATTACATATTCATTATCATTTTAAATGCTCAATATTTCAATATTTAATGCATGTTTGAATATATCAGTACATTTGTTATGACAGCACACATTTTAAATGTTTATATTTCAAAAGGAGTTGGAGTAGAAATATGATTATGTAATGGTAAAGTTATTATTATATCTTGAGTGTAATTTAAGTCTTTGTATACATTACAAATTAGTTAATTTTAACCTTCAATATTTTAGTAATGTAGTACCAACTAGGGATGCTCATATTGACCTTTTAACCGTTAACCGATAGTAAGAATTTTGACCGAATAATACAATCAGTTAAACAGTTTAAAGATTTTTTTTTTTTTCTGTATGGTTAAAGAAAAATATGTTGTATTTGTTAACTCACAGGGTGCATCGACACTAGCAACCAACCACACGTCTCTGCAGATATATTTCCCAAACTATGTGGGACCATTTCGGCAGAAAGGGCGACGAAGTAACTTGCAAATTGCTAAATATGCTACGCTGCATTAAAATACAGCAGTAGTACTGCTGTTTGCACAGTAAAATAAACCTGTGAAAAAAGGCACTTATCAATTGTATTTTTATTTGATGTCAATTCAATATTATAGTCTTATCAGTTAACGGTTAATAATCGATTAATGAGCATCGGTTGTCGGTCAGGAAAAATAACCGAAATGAGCATCCCTAGTAC
Source organism: Gobiocypris rarus (assembly GCA_023029165.1). Lineage (NCBI taxonomy): Eukaryota > Metazoa > Chordata > Actinopteri > Cypriniformes > Gobionidae > Gobiocypris > Gobiocypris rarus. The sequence goes on along the minus strand of CM040915.1, from coordinate 30,125,692 downwards.
CAACTGACACCCATGTATATAACCGAATACATGGGTGTCAGCATTAGTTGAGAGATTTTTTCCTCAAGAAAATTTGCTATACATTGTATCTGATATATATCCAAAATAATCGAATCAGAATTGGAATCGAATCAAAAGCTTGTGAATAGGAATCGAATCGTGAAATTTGTGTCAATACCTAGCCCTAATTTTTAAGTTAAACATTTTTTTCCTTTCTGACTTCATTTTTAGATGTCCTTTGACTTATAAATCAGTCTCATTTAAAGTTGTAATGGTTTCTCCCTGTCAGAATCTTAACTTCACAGGTTTTCGGAAGATTTTAAAGAAGCATGACAAGATCTTTGAGACGACTCGAGGCGCTGATTGGCGCGTGGCCCATGTTGAAGTGGCTCCTTTTTACACCTGTAAGAAGATCACTCAGCTCATCTCTGAAACCGAGGTACTTTGCAGTCAAATGACTCATTCCACTTAAACATAAAATACTTCACATCTCTCTGCTTTAAAGAAGAATTTAATTTTGACTGCCTGATCAAACTAGCACAGTGGTTAGTTATTCTAACAGCATGTTCTCAAATCCCCAGGCTCTTGTTACCGCAGAGCTGGATGGAGGAGACCGACAGAAAGCCATGAAGAGGCTCCGAGTGCCCCCACTGGGAGCAGCACAGGTAGGACACACTGTGACCTTCACTAGAACACCGTTTCATTAGTACTGTTAAAAGGCCCTAAACCTCTCACCATCCTGTGCTTTTTTTATCTTAGCCTGCACCAGCATGGACCACTTTTAGAGTAGGACTCTACTGTGGCGTCTTCGTCGCTTTAACAGTCACAGTCATCATCACAGGTATATAACCTCTAATGATAGTTTGCCTTTAATTACTTTATCAGGTCAAATTTCCCCCATCTCTGAAGTCACAAGGCTTCTTCTCTACCACATCAAAGATGTATAACAGCAATATAACCCCGAGCTCTGAATCTTTCTCAAGGGTTCAATACTTCTGCTATTTTAACAATTACATGTTTTGCACATCTGTAGGTGTGGCAAAACTGTTCGAAGATGAAGAAAAGCAGAATGTGTGGCCCCTGATAAGAATTTATCGGGGTGGTTTCCTGCTCATCGAATTCCTTTTCTTGTTGGGCATCAACACATATGGTTGGAGGCAGGCTGGCGTGAACCACGTCTTAATATTCGAGCTCAACCCCCGCAACAACCTGTCCCACCAACATCTCTTTGAGGTAACTTGGAAATGTGTGATTGACGTTCTGAGCAATACAGTGAATGCTATTTTTAAAGACAAATGGAGACTTATGAGATGAACATTTTTACAATACAATATTTATTATGGTCTTTATAGTGTACTTAATTTCTAAAGTAACGCATTTGTACAGCAATGGAAAGAGGTAGTTAAATACAATAATAAAATAAAACAAAAGTCGCTTCATTGTACATATTCGAGTAATTTACTTTTTTTTTTTAAGGCGCCCTAGAATGATTTGAAACAATATTTTAAATTGTTCTCTGATATCTACAGGGTATGTGGTATGTGGCTTATTTAAGGTCAAAGATAAGGTTTTACAGGTCCATTTACAATCCTAGAAATTGTCGCTAGGATGTAATGCTCTGTTTTTGCCTTATTTGGTAGAGTCATGAATATTAATGTTGAGCTCTGCTCTGACTGGCTGTTTCACTGCGTGGCTCAATGAAAGCTAACACATCTATACCGTCCATCATGACAATGATTTTACAATGATAGTTTGTAAATGTTGTTTGTACAGTGACTTTACAGTTTGACAGTAGAGTACTGATTAAAAGTCGATTTATTAAACCAAACAAAGTCATGTATAGAAGCCACTCAGTATAGTCAGTGTCATGTTTACTACTCACCCGCTGCAAAATAATCATACTTCAGTTCTCAAATTTTTTTTTTTTTTTACAAATTGACTAGAAGCCTTGTCAAGTGACTATCGTTTCAATTTAGTTCAGAGAGTCCTGTCAGTTGGATTTACAACATGTGAATTCATCAGTTTCTCCCGAAACACATGTAATCAAATGGTCGGTAAACTTGAGAAGAATAGAGTAAACTTTATAGTTACTTAGGTGGCGGCATACTATGTGTGTTTGATATGAATAAAACCTGTAAATTATATTTACATTGGATTGTTATTGCAGATTCCATAGACATCAGTGTGTATTTTACAAATTCTAAATGTATTGTTTTACTAGTACTTATGTGTTATGTGTTAGTCTGAAACCTAAAATAAACATTATGTGGTTGAAAACACTGCATAGTTTATGAATGACAAGCGCTGAGTGTGTGTCCGTCCCTGGCACAGAGTGTGGAAGCACAGTTTGAATCTGGCAGTTATGTGACATGACTGAACATTCTAAATCCCATATGTGGGACCGGACCGCTCAAAAAGGTTAAAGCAGTATTTTCACTGCTACTTAATGCTTCTAAAGATTTAGCAGTGCAGATATTCTGTCAAATTTTATGCCAGGCTAAAATCTCTGTAAATTAAAAAGATTTATGAATCTCTGTCAATAATTTGCATAGGTTACTGAATGTGATGCAGTTTTCTAAGCAGCAATCAATAAATGGTCTTGTGATTTCATTTGATGTGGAAAGGGTATTTGACCCCATTAAATGGCCCTATTTATTTTATACGCTACATAAAGTTATTGTTTCAAAAACATCTTTCTGCTGTGCTTACTAATGGTTGTCTCCCCCCTACTTTTTGAGTTTGGAGAGGCACGAGACAAGGCTGCTCCCTTTCGCCTCTTTTATTTTCTTAAGTGATCAAACCGTCTTAGAGCAGACACCATAAGAATAAATACTAACAACTAATATTACTACAAATAGCCAACACAAGATTGCCCTGTATGCAGACGATATTCTGATTTTAATGAAACATCTACCCCAGCTCTTAAAGACTCGTTGTATACATTGTATAAGGATGTATTAATTAGTTAGTTATGATTAATTTAAATAAATCAGGGGCAATGCCCCTGGTAGGGATGGCGAAAACTAAACATTTTCTTGACCAACCACCGAGCCTCATTAGCCGGTTGAAACCGGTTAACCGATTAGTTTAAAATATGCTGTGCTATTTGAAATAACAGCCGCGAGCCGCGCCTGCAATTTCGCAACTCTGTCACATCTCTCTGCCGCTCTGCCTGCCGCTCTCACACACACACTGTCCCGGCGCGAAACATGAGTACCGCAAACGCGGCGCCGAGGAGCTTGTTTGTAATTGAAGGACAAATGGCTCCTTAGTTTCGCAATGGTTTGGGTACAAGGTGATCGCGTTGAAAATAAAGGCATTTGTCTAGCGTTAGAAGCTCATTTGAAACATTGCCGCGGCTCATTTAAGAAAATGACAGCTCCGAAGAGACGCCGCTTTAGTTCGAGGTAGTGCTAACAATAATAAAGAAAGATGATGATCAACACCTTATGTGTTACCACTGAAATGTAGATGTAATATATTTCCAAATGTAAGCCCATCTTATGCGGAATGTTGTCTAATAGACTAAAAGACTTGAAAAGTGGTGGGGACACTGCACAACTCGTTTTATGTGTTTATTTAATAACAGAATTTGCTTGTGGACTGAGTTCAGAGTTGGAAACGCACTTCATTTTCACTTTGATGTAGGCAACACATGCATTACATTCACAAATTATTCTATAAACATCCAATAAGCAAAACGTAATATTCACAACACATCTAACGTTATACTAATATCAATCAAAATATGCAAGATCAATATGACGAACTTACCGTTTCATTAGCCGCGTTTCCATTAGCCTACATATTTGCGCAAAACTTATATTTATAATTATTTAACTTATACATTTAGCGATATTTTCTAAATGTCCATAAAAAACTATTACGAAATGATTGCATTTCCATTAACCGATGTTATGCGACTAAAACTTTTTTTTTTTGTGTCATTCTAAAAATTATACCACATGATTTAATAATCTCCTTATTAAATAATGGCTCTTGCGGTGACTGGGATACACATTGCAAGAGCCATTATTTAATAAGGAGACATAGGCCTGTTATTCAAGCATTTATTAAAATTAAAAGAGGGAAATGTTTGAATTTGTGTGGTGGTAACTTTTCAGGTTTTTGTTTTTTTAAACCATTTCGTTATTTTGGCTTGAAATTTCGTTTGTTGAAAATACAAACTGAATTTAGAAATGCTTTTTAAATGAAAAACTTTGCGTTTAATAAACAAAATACATTTTTTAAATGAAGACGGCGTGTGGACAGAGAGCAGCGCATGTAAAATAATCCATCCCTTAATCCACGGCCCTTGTTATTGAGAGTCTAGGCCTACACAAATAAAAGTAGACAGTTTATAGTTTATAATTATGTCTTGCTTTTATCTGATGGCTAAAAAAGCGTTCTGAGTCGTTTCCTCTGTCATTAAGGAAAAAATCCATCAGGACGCGTCGCATTTGCGCTTTCATCAGACAGAGGGTTATAGAAAACGTAGCCTATATTGTTTCGTAGGCTATGTTTGCTATGTGCAACTATGAGCCTGTACTATTATTATTTTTTAATTTCATATGTTGATTATGAAACGTTAGCACAACCTTCTACACAAACCTTAGCAATAGAATCGCCATTGGCCAGTAATTTTTTTGTTTGTTTCGTTTAGTCGCCAGACTGATAAAGGCTACTTTATATTATAGACCTAATTTTATAGAAATATATCTAGTATAGAAACATGGCAGTGTGACAAAGACACATAGTATAGGCTATATAAATTATCTAATGTGGATAAAGGTCATTTTGTACACTGCACAATGTCCTTATTATGATAAAATATATGTAGTTTTATGGCGTGCGGTGTGCAGCTGGGATGTACATAAACCTAACAACTTTCGTAGCATAATTTTTGGAATGACTTATCAAGAGAGGGAAAAATGTTTTTAGTGGCATAACATCAGTTAATGGAAATGCCGTCATTTCACAATTTTTTTATCAACTATTAAGAAATATCACAAAAGTTTTGCGTAAATCTGTAATGGAAAAAAAGCTTCAGACCGGCGAAAAAATTTGTTAAATGAAAGAATTAGATTATGAAGAATGACGATTTGTAGATCGTCCTTTTGCTTTGATACACACCTTCCGCAATCTATTTTTTCAGTCACTTTTAAAAAGTGGTGGGGTCCGTGGGGACAATATCAAGCCTGGCAAAAATTGGTGGGGACATGTCCCAGCCGTAAATTACGCCTATGAATAGACTGCAACACGATAAAACCAATGGATAAAACCGGCACCTTCAGAATGCGTAAAAGACGCACCGGCCAAGGCAGGTTTAACTCACTGTGCCTTCTAATAATTTTTTTAACCGACAACCGACAACTTTGATCGGTTAACGTTGATACGGTCAACCATCGGTCAAACGGTCATCGGTTAACATCCCTAGGCTTAAAACAAATACCCCTTTTTTCTTTTTAGATGGTCTCCTAAGGGCTTGATATAACTACACATAAATGTTACCTCTTCCTCTTTTTGTGTGCATTCAAATAGATTTAGAAAGGTGGAATGTTCTTCCTATTTCTTTGCTATCTCGGATCTCTGAAAATGAATATTCTTCTGAGATTACCCCATTCAAATTTCTATAAACTTCACACATATAACCATCAAGAAATTGAATGGTTGGCTTGGTTCATTTATATGGTCTAAGAAAAAAGCAGGTGTTACATTTTCAACTTTAGCACTTTCGTCTTTGGTGGGTGGTCTTGACAATGACCAGATATTCAGAGATACCAGCTCAGTGTTCATTTATGCTTTATCTCTGATTATGTACACAAAGGGATCAGATCTGTGTGGTTTGATGTTAATCTTGAGTATCTATAGAGTAGTATTACATCCTTCATATTTCCAAAGAATCTTTAGCTTTATCATATTTGTAATAGACAGATACGCTGTACTGATTTTTTCCGAAAACAGCCGACCTCGTGGAGCTGTGCTGTGGATGGGGCTAAAGAGTCACCAGCGCACACACAATACATCATGGCATTATCCATGCATAACTTTCAATTCACTATACATTCGTGTTTCGCCGATTGCCAACTAAACACAGACATTTGATGCAGTTTCACTCGTCGCCTGCGGTTTCGACTCATGACCGGGAACAAACAAACACACTTGTATAACTCGGTTGCTGCTCCTGAAAAACAAACTGCATCCACTGTTTCTTTAACGATGGGTTATTTTGGGAAGCTGAATAAGGTTTTCTTTCCCTCACAACCAAAAACACACTTCTTTAGTAACATTGTTGATTTAGTGGTCTAAAAAAAACATGACAGCATTGCCAGCAGCTTCCGTAACCCGAACGAAGCTTGTTGATGGGCGTGCTCTTGCTCTTGCTCTTGCTCTGGTTGATGTGCACACGCGCTCATACGGAAGAAATGCCCATATAAGGAATTCCACCCTTTATGATGTCATAAAAGGCCATATTCTGAAAAAACTTTCCGAAACATGTTCGAATCCTGAAGGAGTGAGAGTTTTTGGTTTTGTTGGGAGATTCAGATTTTGGGTTGTGGTAGGACAGGAACTTGTCTATTAACACGTACTGTGATCCAATGCATATGCTGCTTTGAATACATTACTACAGATAAACAACAAAAAGAAAATGTCCAAGAAAATGTAAACTTTTGAATCGGATAAAGTTGTTTTATGAGGTATAAATATGAAAGGCATATTTAATTTTTCACTGTTTTTGTGCAGATTGCTGGTTTCCTTGGAGTTCTTTGGTGCGTCAGTATTCTATCCTGCCTCTTCGCTGAGTACACAAAGATCCCTTTTCAAGTGAACCCTCTAGCTCTCTATGGATTCTTCTTCTTCTTCCTTATCAACCCTTTCAAAACATGCTACTACAAATCTCGCATCTGGCTGCTAAAATTACTGGTAAGGGCCAGGAGAATCCTTTTAATAACACACAACAGCATTTGTTGTGATTTTCAGGGCCACACTTTTATGAGACATTATTATTCCATTGGCAAATTATTGATTGAATTGGTCAAATCCTCTTTTCTCCTCCCTTTAATTTCCACCCTTTTCTGTTCATAGTTTCGAGTGGTTACAGCTCCATTTCACAGAGTGGGGTTTGCTGATTTCTGGCTGGCTGACCAACTCAACTCTCTAGTAATGGTTCTGATGGATCTGGAGTACATGATCTGCTTTTACAGTGTGGAGCTGAACTGGACCAAGTCTAAGGGGGAGCAATCGATCAAAGATGGTATCCAGATGCACATTAATGGCCTTGCATATTCAATCATGCTTTTATTGGGCAGTTAATGATGACATTTTGATGTGTTTTTGTTTTCAAAACCAGATGACTGGATTTGTCTCTCATATTTTTATGGAATACTACCTGTAATCCAGTGTTTGCCTGCCTGGTTCCGGTTTGCGCAGTGCCTGAGGCGTTACCGGGACACAAAGCGTGCCTTCCCTCACCTGGCCAATGCTGGCAAATACTCCACTACTTTCTTTGTGGTCATCTTTTCTGCACTCTATAAGACCCATGGCAGTAAGCACCTGAGCTGTTACATTCTTGACCTGAAAATCTCTGTTTACCCAACATGACTTTTTTTTTTTGTTTCCACTCAAAACAATTGTGAAAGGCACTCTTTGTCAGGTAAAATATAGTAGGGGTGTATGATATATATCGTCTGCAATAATATCGTAATTGTTGTTTTAACGATATGCGATCTGACATTATCGAGTATATCCCTCACACACTCCCAGAGAGTGCACGAATACCTAGATTAGACTAGTGTGGGTGCGCATTAGAGTACACGCTATCATGCAGTGAAAGTATATAGTTAATAAGATATCACACAAAGATTGCAGTTTTTCAAGTGTGATATTGATTTTATGCAAGTTTACTAAACAAGAAGTTAATATTAAGTGACTTACAATTTAGACTTCCATATTGCCTGTTTTTGCTCTTTCGCCACCGAAAAATAGTTCAAAACAAACACAGCACTGTGTCTGTGTCTCTGAGCAAAACACAGCGGTGTTTTCATACTGAACGAATCAGCTTTTTGAACAAATCAATGATTCAGTGACTATAGATTAAGATGCTTTGTTCCTTGAATGAATCAGCTGTTTGAATGAATCGGTTGAATCTCAATGACTCACTCATTAAACGTGACTTTCTGCCACCTACTGGCGGTTTTAACTTCACAGTTAAAGTATCTTTTCATCTTTTAAATAATTTCAAATAGCAATATTATTCAACATTTTATGTTTTAAACATCAAAATATTATTTATGCATAACTGCAGGATATTAATTTGTCACTTCTGAGCTGTGTAAATGATCAAACATTAAATCTTTGTAAATGATCTAAATGCCACTTCAGATGAGCTTCTGTTTCTTCTGCACTGCAAACATTTTGTCGATACTTATTTAATTTGATTGGTAACAGCCCTATTGTGTATTATTATAATACATTTTTATTAAATTTATGAAATTGACACAAATTATGTAAAAATACATTTATCAAGGTAAAAAAAGATGATTTATGTCACTTCTGTGAACTGACCACCACACAGAATATGAAGAATATCATAAAGTTTAGGAGTCAGCCGATCATGGCAGTCCTAAACCTGCCAAAGTACCAGCACAATAACACATTCAGCAAAATATCGTCTAATTATCATTATCGAGAAATGTTTTTTGTCAATATCGCACACCCCAAAAATATAGTTTGATATTTTTTAGAGATCAGGGGCTTTATTTTAACGATCAGAGTGCATGAAGCGCATGGCACAGGTCCGAGTCCATTTTTGCTGGTTTAACGATGGAAAAAAAAAACTGTCTGCACCAGGCACATGGTCCAAAAGGGACACAGAGTAAGTCCATACATACCATTCTCATCTCTGTGCGTGCCATAACTCTGTCTGACGCACCCACCGCTAGCCTATCTTAGCACAAAGACTGGAGGTAAACTGCTCCATCTAGCCTACAGCTCAATAAGAGACACAATAACGTCAACATTTTCCTATTTACATGTAGTGATTTGGATAGTTACATCGTGTACTAAGACCAACGGAAAATGAAAAGCAGCGCCTGAAAATAGTCCCCAGCAAGCTCTCTGTGCAAGCAGGTTGTAGTTGATTATGTTGACAGAAGTTAGCCTATTTTCAGGCGCTGCGTAATATCATTGCGCCTGCTTCACCCATGGTATGACAGCAAAGTTCCTTGATCATTACGCAGGAATGAGAGTATAGTCCCTAGCCTTATCGGTCTAGAAAATTTTCCGTTGGTCTAAGTACACAATGTAACTATACACATTACAACATGTAAATAGGAAAATGTTGAAGTTATTTGTCACTTATTCAGCAGTAGGCTATATGGAGCAGTTTACCTCCAGTCTTTGTGCGAAGCTAGGCTAGCGGTGGGTACGTCAGACAGAGTTATGGCACACACGGAGATGAGTATGTATGGACTTATCTAACTCTGGGGGACACAGTGAATAAGCTAAAGTCCCAAAAAGTCAGCGTGTTCCTTTAAAAGCCAGTTGTGCTTGCACCACGAACGGAAATGAGTGAACGCTTCTCCAGAGCGGAATCCTTTTATTTTTATATTTAAAATATTTGTTATATTTAAAAGTGTGTGTGTGTGTGAGAGAGATATAAGCAGAGTGTATGTGCGTTGTGCACCTGCCTATAGGGGCATATTACTAACACGCCCTTTAAATAACAGAACAAATACTGCGCTGTTGATTAAAGACCAGGTTTGTGTTGGTCAGTGGTCGATTTCAGTTGCCTCAAAATAGCAGCGCGCCAACAATACGTTTGAACACACCTCGTTTTCAGACCAGCAAACCCATGGGTGAATAGTTGTGCGCCAGTGCATTTGCTATTTAAACAATGTGTCGCTGGACATGAAAATGATAACTGCATCGGGATGAAACTTGCAAAAAAACACGCCTCCCGTCGCATTGCACCAGTGTATAATAGGGCCCTAAAAGCGGACTACACACCAAACCTTCAGGAACACCCATGGCTAAACATGCAGTCCTGTGTTCTCTTATGTCTGTGATGTTTTAACATGTCACTACCTGTCTGTTATCATTAGATGATCAGGGAAAAGAGGTCTTCTTTTACCTGCTGATTGCCTGCAAGATCATTAACTCCTGCTACACCTTAATCTGGGACCTGAAGATGGACTGGGGTCTGTTTGACCGTAACGCAGGGGAGAACACCCTTCTCAGAGAGGAGATAGTATATCCACAAAAAGTAAGAATACACACACACTGTGGCACTTAAGTTATTTGTCTTATTTAGATACCTGTTGTAGAGAATAGTCCCCTCCACAGCATTTTCACAGTGGGCAGATTGTAATTTGTTCATGTGTGTGCTCTCTTTGAACAGGCTTACTATTACTGTGCCATAATAGAAGATGTAATATTGCGCTTTGCATGGACCATTCCACTTTCCCTTGGGAGAATGAATATACACCTAACATTTCTGACATTTTGGCCACTATCCTCGCACCGCTGGAGGTCTTCAGGTGAGCATACCTGCATACATCCACATGCCTGGTTTCGGGACTCATCAACCCATTCCTACCCACAACCTGTGGTTAATAGTTGACCTCTTTGATGAACGTGTTTTTTAACAGCGATTGTGTATTTTAGCATTACTGGAACGCTGTATTGACCAATCAGGAGCCATGACTGGATCTGACTCTACTGTATCAATTTGATCTGTTTTTATTCATCAGGCCTCCAATCTGCATTAATTTCTCATTAAATTAATGTCATATGATTTTTCAATCGGAAATAGTAAAGTAACTTGTCGTCATAATCTGTCATCTGTTTCAGGCGCTTTGTTTGGAACTTCTTCCGTCTGGAGAACGAACACCTGAATAACTGTGGTGAGTTCAGAGCGGTGCGGGACATCTCAGTAGCGCCTCTGAATGCAGATGACCAGACGCTGCTGGAGCAGATGATGGACCAGGAGGATGGTGTGAGGAACAGATTTGGGAAGAAGAACTGGAAGAGAAGCTACAGCATGTCCTTGAGAAGGCCACGCCTCTCCTCCCAGTACGTACAACATTAGACCACCAACAGACACAGACACAAATCCAGACAGGGAATCCATAAGAACAAGCTTTATACAGCAAAAACAGCTGGCAATAGATGGGACATAAAGAAACGTCAGAGGAAACTAAATAAGATGAATTTATGGTGGTGTGGTCAATAATTTTATACCTTAAAGCTCATCTTTGTTCACCAAAATGACACATTCAAATGTTTTTTTTATTTTATGCAACTGCACCCTTGCTTTAAGTATACGTAGATCCATAAATATGCATATTAGCCCTGCTTCCACTCACTCAATCAGACTACCTGATCCACTCGCTCAACTTCACTGTAGTAAACGCTACAGCCATATATGTTTGAACCAGAAACCGATTCAAAAGAAGTAGTTGAAGAGTGAATTATTCAGGCTCGTCTACAAATCGATGTATCAGAATGGTAATGCGTTTTATGTGTCGCTCTCCACATCGGACACATAACAGTAATTATTATGATTAGCCTTCTGCTTGACTAGCAACACATCTTTTTTTTTTTTTTTCAGGTCGAAGGTCCGAGACACCAAAGTCCTGATAGAGGACACCGATGATGACACCTGACCCCTGCGTCCTCAATGGCTTGATAAAGTGTTTTTTAAAGGACCATAGACCTCCATGAGCCTCGACTCTTCAGAAGCTATCCAATCAATCCATCACAAAGCTGCCTGACTACACCATACACACACACACATTTCACACAAGACCTCACTGACTTGTGAGCTCAAAACAGGAGCCACCACCTCTTAGTTACTGTACCGTTTTTGTTTCCTTCGTTGCTGCCTTGGTCATTTTTGTGAAGATCCTATATGTGGATCTTCAAATGAATTCAAAGGACAGTGTGTATAGATACGTCACTTCACAAACCGCTTGTTTGGACTGCGCTCATACAAATCAAACACCTGACTGTGGACACTTCATCGCAGCAGTTGTGAACAATCAGTCGGTTTGGATACTTTGTCTTTTATGAGGAGGGTTTGAAGACATTCATGTAGCACATGGACTGGTTTACCCTCATTCATAAAAATGCGATTTCTACTTTTTTCTTTTTTTTAATGTACATTTCATTGTTATTTATGTGAAGGAGAGATGCCTTGAACGTTGCTTTAAATCTTGGACCTTTACCCAGGACCTCTGCATGCTTTTGACCAACCCTCAGGTGGCTCTGAATGGAAATACCAATTTGACATTTACCGTTTTTAAATACGTTGCCAGTCTAAGTCGGTTTAAACGAACCACCGATGTAGTTATCTGCTCTAAAATGCCAAATGGGAATTTATGCCTGTGTTTGTTCTAAAACATTTTTCTTTTGTGTGTCTTTAAGTCAGTCCAGTTATAAGAGGTGCTGCTTTGTAGACCCAGAAAGAGATTTATTTTCTTGCTTTAAAAGTGTCAGGCTCATGTTAAGAGCTAGCCAAATATCTAAAGCATTCCTCGAGAACATTTCCTACTTCCTACATATGATCCTGAAACTTTTTAAAGTATGTTAAACACACACACCGTATTCTCTCACCACATTCCACTAAAGTAGCATTCCATGTCTCTGTAGTTGCTTTTTTTTTCTCCAGTCAGTGTCTTCCAGAGAACTCCCAGACCACCTGAGGGTTTCAGAGGTTCCAGGGAGAACCGAAACCTGTTCTTTTCAGATGAACCCTCACGAGCACAACGAGTTTCTGTGTGAATCGTTCGTAAGACTTGTTGCGTACATCATGATGTGATAAGGCAAGGATGTTTTTTTGAGTCATGATGCCCAGGTAGTTCTCATACTATGGTTTATAATCCATTCCCGTTGGAAATGTGTTTTTGTACCTCTGAAGACCTAGCTGTCTGTGAACGGAAGGTACCGCAGTCGCACATTCAGGAGATTCAATTACGCCGCAAGACTAAAAAAAGACTCTCACCGGCTACACCTCACATACTATGTCATGTACTACTGTCCCAAGTAAATGCTTGGACCAAAAAATAAAAAAACAAGGGTTCTCTGTTGATGTTTTCTCATGGCATTTAGACTCGTTTTAGACGTGCATTTAGATTTAGATTTCTAAACCAGAAAAATTTAAACTATTGCTATTATAGCTTTTGTGTCTGAGATAAAACTGTTCTTTGGTTCCTGAAATCTGAATCTAAATGTGATTCTTAAATGGATAATCCTGTCATTTATTCACCCTCATGTCATTCCAAACCCATATGAATTTAGTTTTTCTTCAAAATGTTTTAATGAAACCCAGGAGATTTCGTTCCCTCCATTGAAAGACCACGGCTGCATCGGAAATCGTATACTTCCTCCTATATAGTATGTGAAAGACAAAAGATGAATGTCTGAATTCTCAGTACTCATAAAAGAGTAGGCAAAAAGACCCCAGATGACCTACTACTTCTGGAGAGATTCTTGAGTGTGCAATACGATGGACACTTTACTATCCCATGAGGCTACGGGAGAGGATTTGTGAATGTTGGTTAACAGAAGCTCCAAACGTGCTCCCGCAAGAGCCACTGAAGCTTGTTCTTGTGTCAAGCCTAAATTAAATCTGTTCATCTTATGCGATCGTGTCATTTAACCACAGTATTTAATGACGTTTTGACATTTATAAGCAATGCAGCTCACCAAAAAAAAACTTTATTCCCATCACATTTGAGTAATTCATCCATGTGTAGTCCATTTGTTCTTTTAGCAGCTAAATGTTGGTCCTTTCGTTACTCTGACATCCAGTCTCATTGGCACACAAGTGGTTTTAGATGAAGTGGGTGTCTGTCAGCTCAACAGAGGCTTGTTTGAATGAAGTCTCAAAGAAAGTCTGCAAACAATGAGCTGTTACTGTCCAGATGATTGTCCAAGAGCCAGTCCGTATCAGCCTCCGTCCCCAACACACAAGCTCTGTGCATTAGAAAAACCTACAGGTGATTTCAGATGTCTAAGCTATGCATACGAATTCAGTTCATTTCTAACCAAGCATAATGCATAGAAGAATTTAAATGCATACCTCAAAAACACTCATTAACATGAGGCAAGTGTTTTGTGATGCAAAGTTACAGTAACTTTAAATCTGAATTAAGGCAACTCATTTGTTTTCCCACAAATGAATGTGAAAGCATAAACTCTAGTGTCCAAATGATAGCCACGACACTGTTTTGCGGTTTTAAGTAACCTGAAGACACTCCAGGGAGTAACGCGCAGAGATCTCATTTCCAGAGCAGTGTTCATTTGAGATCCAGGACCATGGCAGCTGGGTTCTCCAGGTAAGACCGCCACAGGTTGGAGAAGTGGGACATGGTGGCCCCGTCTATGACGCGGTGATCGGCGGACCAGCTGACGTTCATGATGTACGCCTTCACTAGCTCATCACGGGAGTTAAACCTCGGCAGCACCTGCAGCAGAGCAACGGCTTTTAGATTGAAGGCACTTCACATTAGCAGATTATCATTGAAAATGTGCCTAGTGTCAATAATGTAGCAACGTATGTAAGCACAGCTCACACAGAAGTCACTTTCAAACCAAGCAGTTTTCTATTAGTCGGCAAAGGTTAAGCCACATGACCAACTTGAACCGGTCACAAACTCTGCTTGGGGGAAATCTTACACCCTTACATTAACTTCCCAACTTGAGAGGATTTTTATTAAAATCATTGGATAAGGGCTGCAAAAATTATCCAAACAATGGTGCATGTGACTACATACATTTTAATTTGGGAATCAATGACATAAGGGTGTCCATGATAAACAGTGAGTGTGTGTGTGAGACACTTCTTACAATCTTTTACACCATAGCAAGAATAATTAATCTAAAAATGTCATGCGGTTTAACCTTTGACTATATGATTACATTTTCCTTAAACCTTGCATACATGTGAATGTACATATCGTAGTAATTATTTCAAAAAAGTTTTGAAATATACATTTTTCAATAGCATTGGAATTTTTAGGGTAGTCACACATGATATTTTATAAATATTAAACTAATATTGTCATAAGAATGATTTTTAGGAGACTATTTGACTTTGATACACAATCATAAGGTTCTGCAGTGGTTCAAGTCACCGTATGTATGAACTCCATTTTTAATGTATTTTTAATTAAATTAATAGACCCTTTATCATTGATACTAGATATTATAATGACAGTCTATACTATATAATATACAAAAGCAAATGCGGAAGAAATCACTATTATTTACTGTAGATCCAACAATAATCTCTTAAAATGTACTATTACATTTGTATTAAATGGTGAAGAAAACAAGCAGCTCACCTGGATCTTTCCCAAAGCTCCGATGGCCACCTCCGGGGGCAGAATCACTGGCTTGGCATACGTCCCTCCAATCTAAATAAAAAATTATTATTATTTTATGATGAGAGATCTGATCGTCGCTAGATAGCAAATAAAAGCCCACTGAAAGCCTGCTGTTGTTTGGGCGCTGCTAACCCATAAAAGAAGCGCTCTTTCCAGACTCTCATATATAACCTCCAAACACGGGATAGGATAACGATCATGAGGCCCAACGATGGGGGCGACTGCAGTGGAGGCCCAAATAGGGTGATATAGAGTTCAAGACCAAATACAGTGTGTAATTTATGCATCACTAGTGGCAGAACTGCAATATGTTCCAGTGGCCTAATGATTAGGGCTGAGCATTGAGACAATTCTGAATTCAATTCTATAGATTCATTTGGATATATATCAGGTAAAGTATGTCAATTTTGGTCAAGGAAAAAAAAACATCTCTAATGCTGTAAACTGTACAGAACCCTTTCAGCTGGTACATTATTATAATATTTAAAGAGGTCATGAACTGAGAAATCAAATTTTCCTTGAGCTTTTGACATCTAGGTCATCATACTATAAGAATATCCTCAGAACTGTTTCAGGACTAAAAACTTCCTTGTTAGTCCAAAAACAGCTTTTATGATAACCAAGCCCAGCTAACGACTCTTTGAGGAAAGACCACCTCTGCAGAAGTTCACGCCTAATGCATCATTGCAACTTTGGCCCCGCCCACTGGTGTGTTAGTGAGATGACGAGGAGAGAACAGCGATACAGGACTACAAATAACGTTACCTTCCAAAGGATCCTAATGCTAAGAATGTGATTATTTTCAACAAATGTGAATGTCTCAGTTGAGCATTATTTATTTTTATTCTTAAATCAGTCGTACAGGCTTTGCAAACAGACTTTTACGACATGGACTCGACAGTAATGCAACAACATGTAAGTAACTTTGTCAATTCTTATGCCTGATCTGTGACCAGTGATTTCTGATATGTAACGATTCATGTACAGTCAGATGTTCTTTGTCCATGTGTCAGTAAATCAAACCAGTGACTAAACGGTCAACTTCACATTGTTTCTCTTAGTAAGATGAAAATAATTGGTTATTTAAACTCTGATTAAAGTATATATAGAAAGCGATCAAAGAACGCCCTTTACAATCGCTGGAGCTGTCAATCAAACAGCACAAGTTTATCAATGACTGAGTTCTGGACTCGCACCAAAACTCCCATAATAATCAATGAATCTCTTAACTAACAGCGCAAACACAATGTAAATATGATGAAAGCATTTAGTTAGAAATCTATAAATTTCAGTAAGTTGTTATTTTTCTTTTAACATACCTTCTGATTGTGTTTATTTTGTGCTGTAACCAGGCAATATAGAAAACTAAGACGAGGATACGAAAAAAGAGCAGAGTTTAGAGCCCTCGTGTTTTGCTTGCATATAGAGTCTCTGTAATACTTATAAGTTCTGACCCATCACTGTCCTCCCACTGACCACCACTCGCAACTGTCTTGACAACGTAGGGCATGTAAAATCTTTAAAGTGACTTCTAGGAGCACAGAATTGTGACGAATGTTGATCTAGAGTGATGTAAAAGTTGCATGAATTCCTATATGACGGTTCAGATTGAGGTCACATTGGGAAACATCTGACCTGCATTGGAATTAGGACCCGCATACGGTAGGGGTACAAATCGCAATTGAAAAGGTCAGATTCCACGTGGTTTGTGCTGTTCACACTGTCATGACAAAAACAGATATGAGTCACATTGTGAGCCAAAAAAAAAATAAATAGGATTTGGGATTTTACCTGCAGTCGTAATGTAGCCTAAGTGATCAATTCTTGAGATTTAATATTTGATATTGGCTTGTCAAAATGAGATTCGATTCAAATGGAGAAATCAATATTACAAATGATGTGGTTTGGGACAGGGCTACCTGTTTGTCTGAGTTATGGAAGACAAGGATTTGTGGGATACTGTTTAGACCATAGACTGTAAAAAAAGATGGACGATGTAGAAAAGTGAAGCCGGCTATGTTCGAATATGGCTCTGACATCTTGCATTGATTTGAGACCTGCGTCTGCGCAGTAGTGACCTCGGGACCTGAGTCTTGCGCAGAAGATGCTTTGATGCTTCGGATCGAGATGCTTTTGGCTTCACTTTGCCCTCTTCAGGTTTAGACACTTATTATTGGTGCAATTCCATTTGGGGATACTAGGGCTGCAGAAAAGTCACACTTGACCTAAGAATATATTTGCTTTCGATTTTGGAAGTCTCAAGTCAGGCACCTCACCGAGCCAATGTTGGAGAGGGTGAAAGTTCCTCCAGTGAGGTCAGCGGTGCCCAGCTGTCCAGCTGAACCCAGAGCCTGCAGTCGGTTGAGCTCCACAGCAATGTCAAAAACACTGAGGGCATGAACGCTCTTCACATTGGGCACCAGGAGGCCCTGAGGAGTGTCCATCGCCAGACCGATGTTATGAGACGCCTGAGAGAAGACAAAAAACAATGAAAATGTTACTCATGTGCTGCTGTTTAGGAGATTTCAGCAAACCATGAGCCTCAAAAAGAAAGGCTGTGATGTAATGTGAGGGTTTTGGGGGTTGTCTTGCCTTGAATGTGATGTTCTGGCAGCCTTCATCCACAGAGGCGTTGAGAACAGGAAACTGCAAGAGCCCAAGTGATGCAGCCTGAACAAAACAGTATGAACACAATCAAGAATTAACACCTGGGGTTAATATTCACATAGCATTTCCATGTCTCTAAATGACTTTGATCTTATAGCGTGATGGCCCTTTAAAGGATTAGTTCATTTAAAATGAATATTACCCCATGCTTTACTCACCCTCGAGCCATCCTAGGTGTATATGACTTCAGAGTTATATTAATAAATAACCTGATGCTTCGAAGCTTTATAATGCCGAGATCAATTGAGTTTGAAGCTAAAAAAAGTGCATCCATAAACGTACTCCACACGGCTCCGGGCGGTTGATAAAGGCCTTCTGAAGCGAATCAAAGGGGTTTTGTAGGAAAAATATCCATATTTAAAACTTTATAAAGTAAAATATCTATAGCTACGGCAGACCACCTGTCACATTTTCTGCATAAGTTGAATATGGAAGGAGGTCTGCCGAAAGCTAGATATTTTACTGTTCATCAGAAAGAAGAAATTCTTATACACCTATGATGTCTTGAGGATGAGTAAATCATAGGGTAATTTTAATTTTAAAGTGAACTAATACTTTAATTTTTAATGTGTATAAACAGAAACAGGTGGTAGGTAGCGGTGAAGGGTAACAGGAGAGCACCTTGATGAAGAAAGGCATGTAGCTGAGTCTGACACCCCGAGACTCCGCCAGGTCCTTCAGCTCCGAGCGTAACCGCACTAGCTGCGTCAGGTCGACCTCATCGCAGTAACCAAAGTGAGGAATTTTCAGAGCAGCAGTCATGGTCTTCACCATGGCCTTCTGGAAACCTGTGTTTATCACCATACAGAAGAGATGTGCACACATATTCAAAGATAGCCAATCATAAACATGCCAATGACAAAGAGCATCCATGATAAAGAAAAGGCACCAAATTCTTAAGTTGCGAGTACACCAAGGACGATAACTGTTCTAATAATCGTTCTAATTCCACAGCACAACTAAAATGACACAGAAAAACAATATGGTTGGAGTCAATTTTACAAGTACATTTTTTTCTGGTGGATGAATGATAAATCATCAGCCAATCAAAATCAACCTAAAGCTCTCAAGCATTTAAATCGTCTGACGGCATAACTGCAGTGTTATACAATATAGTTTATATAGTCAGTTATCTTTATCATTCTTGAAAGGGCCTTTATAAAAGGTACATATTGGTTTCATATGGTTTTAAAAAATAATTTTCAAGAAAAGTTCTTATTTAATGACTCTGAAAATGTGTAATGTGGTGTAAACAACAGTTAAAAAGTAATATATTTTCCTTCAATCAAATATATGCAAGTGTAACATTTTTATCCTCATTTTCGAAAAAAGTTGTTTAATATATTTTTCAAGGTAAAAAGTTTGTTTACACATTACATGAATTAATAAGTATCACTAAATTTTTGGGAAGTCGCACCACACAAGATGAAATGTCTAACAACTTAATGTGTTTTTTTGTTATTTTATTTACAACTTAATGGTGCCCATTATTATTTTAATTATTATTATTTAATTTTTTATCATAAAAAAATAAAAGTGCAGGTTTATTCAAGTCACTGCAATCATGAATTTGCATTTATAATATATTTTTGAATAAATGAGACAAAAATGAGTCATTGACTGACATACAACGACACACTCAAACTCACCGTTCAGAGGCTCTGTCCTGTCTTTGCCAGAGAAGATGGGTCGCGGGATCTCCGGAGGTGCCATGAAGGGCGTCTTCTGTTTGGGCAGGGTATCTGCCGTCGAAATCACGGGTGTTGGGATTTCCTGGACCACATAAGGGAGGATGGCTCCTGTCTGCTTGGCTAAGAAACTGATAATATCCTCTTTTAAAATACGTCCATCTTTTCCTGTCCCGACCACCTCACTTAGTTTAATCTAGTGGAGGACAGATTTGGAGATCAGGAATTATACAGAACTCAATAGAGCCTCAATGATAGGGTGGTTACAGTTTGATGCCATGGACAATTACATTGTTCTCCATGGCCAGACGGCGCACCGCTGGTGTCGCCTGGGTTTTTTGGTCCTTGATTTCTTGATGTGATAGCTTATGGGAAATTGCTGGAGTCTCTACCACATCTTCCTCTGGGGCACCCTCTGCAGGACAAACAGCATTACTGCACAATGACACAACTGGAAGAACGTTCAATATGAATATCAAGAATACAATCCACAGCATTTGCTGACCAAGTGCTTTGTCCGTTTCAATGTCCACAAGAGGTGAACCAACATATGCGATAGCATCTACGTCATAGTACAGCCTGCGGATGACACCATCATACCGGCTCGTGATAGTGACAGATGCTTTGTCACTCTGGACTTCACAAATGCTGTCAAACTGGGAGACCCTGTCCCCTTCTTTGACATACCTGCATACAGACAAAGAAAACAACAGCATTAATTTGTTTATAATATTCCCCTTTATTTATTATTTAGAATGGGTTAATCTGTAAAATAAACATGTTTGGCTATTTGCTGATTGCTAAACTCTTTTCCACCACTAATGTTAAGGCCAGGGATGATTCTAGGATTTTTATTTTAGGGGGGCATAAAACAAAATTGGTAACCATTTAGTTTATGGTCCATCGTTCTGAAGATGTTCTGAAGGCCAAAAAAATTGATAACAATATAGCTTGAAAACCAGTGGGCAGCGACATTATTTGGCTTCATAATTATCCCCAGATTTCTCTTTCTCTCTTTGTTTTTATGTATGTAATGTAATATAAACAAGGACACACACCTCTGCTTCTGATGTGCGCTCTGCTCGGTGCCGCTCCGGATTGAAGAACGAGCTGATTAAAAGACGGGACAAAGCCGAAGCCAGTTTCATGTTTTAAAGGGGAGTCAATTACATATTTTTTAGCGGGGCTGGGCAGAAGGCTGAAGCCTCCCTAAAAATGGCCTAGAACCGCCCCTGGTTTAGGCCATAACTATGGAACCTTGTTTCCGCCACTGAATTAAAAAAAAAAAAAAAGTTGATTGCAACTTTTTAATCTTGCAATTTTATGTACTTTTTTGTCTCAGAATTGCATGATATAAACCTGCAATTGCGAGAAAAAAGTCAGAATTGTGAGGGGGAAAAAGTCAGAATTGCGAGATATAAACTCTTTATTTTCGCAAATCTGTATTTTTTCTCGCAGTTCTGACTTTTCTTGCAATTGCAAGTTTACATTGTCAGAATTGCAAGATGTAAACTCCCAATTGTGAGGGAAAAAAATTGTCTAAAAAATATTTTGAGTGGTGCAAAACTCACGATGACAAAGATGGCATGAAATGAAAAATCACCCTATCTATTTTCTAAATGCGTGTTCTAGATCTTATTGTGAACAATTTAGCTGTGCATATAATGTTTTTATGTTAACATTGTAATGTTAATAAAAATAAACTGGATCTCCTGGTTTTTTGACAATCTGTTACACTGCCATCGGTTGGGTTTAAACCGCACATAAAGCCACTGATATGAAACTTGGATGTAAACAAATAAATATCGATACAGTGTTTTTGAAAATCGATACAGTATCGCCAAACATAATATCGCAATAATCACGTGTATCAATATTTTCTTACACCCCTAGTCATGTCTTGCCTAAACATTAACCAACAACTGGAAATCCAGGGGTGTCGAAATTTCAAGTTTGTGCATGTTGCCTAAATATCTGCAAACTGTTTTATGCTTTAGCACCTTTAAAATCTCAGGGGTACTTCAAGTAAATATTTGACGTCTTGGGGTCTGGCTGACAAAAAAAAATTTGGGAACCCGTCTTAACAAACACCTCAAATGATCCTATAGTCTAAGAGTAACTTTGGTGGCCCCACTTAAGCAAGTCTTTTATTAGGGACAAAAGTCAATGCTCCGATTAAGATCTATTCCAGCATGTTTACAAGACAAATGCATGAACATACCACTCTTTTACTGTCACTTCCATTATGCCCTCTCCAATATCTGAGAGTTTGAACTGCAGCACCTGTCCAGAGGCCACTGAAAGGACAAACAAAAGTATACGCTATGATATGCTATGATATGCCCGTTTAAACATATATGGGAATCATCTTTGCGGCACATACCATGGCTGGATCTGAAGCCTCTCCGGTGAATTGAAGTGAGTGGTGTGGAGATGTGAACTACAGGGGCTGGTCCAAGGGTCTGTAGCCTGGGAAACTGCTGGAGGCGATGGGATACAACCCGGGGCTTTGATGTAAATAAGCAAGACATTTTTTTTAAATCAGGATACTAAAGGTTTGTTTACTAGTGCTGAAATACGTTTCTGGATAAGGGATAAGTGGGTCAATTAAAATTAAAGGCACAATATGTAATCGCTGCTAGAGGTCGCTTATTCAAAAATATTGCATAGCTTGATGATGCCTTAATTTCCCGGCGCTTTTAATCGAGGGTATGATGTCAATGATAGGCGACACATGGACACGGTCTGTGTCCTGGTTAAAATGGCTTATTTCTCTGGATTTAAACATTTGTATAAACATTTGGGATAATGCAAGTACACAAGTCAACAAAATATATGTGACCCTGGACCACATAAGTCGCACAGGCATTAGCCAACAATACACTGTATGGGACAAAATTATAGATTTTCCTGTTATGTCAAAAACCACTAGGATATTAAGTAACAATCATGTTCCATTAATATATTTTGTAAATTTCCTACTGTAAATATATCAAAAAGGTATTATTAGTAGCAATATGCATAAGGACTTAATTTGGACAATATTTCGATTTTTTTGCATCATCAGATTGCAGATTTTCAAATAGTTGTATCTCAGCCAAATTTTGTCCTATCCTAACAAACCATACATCAATGGAAAGCTTATTTATTCGGCGTTCAGGTGATGTAATATTATTACTGGTTTTGTGGTCCAGGGTCATATAACATTGTTCTAGTGATTTTTGAATATTTTAATACAAAAATCGCACATATTGTGCCTATGTAATAGCAATTCTGCAAATGCTTTAACTAATACACTAAGCAGGTTTTTACACCAAGGATCAGTGAAGATATACAAAGCGAATGTAAAATTGCATGACATTTAACGAAATTCATGACCGTGGGTGTTAGTTGAATAGTATGCAGTCTTTAAAGTCGCCATGAAACAAAGTTGCGATAGTTAGTTCTTTATGATATGCATGGACAAACCATTATTAATAAATACTGCAATTCCATAAAATAAATAAAAATAAGAAATTACCATTTGGATTTCATATGACTTTAATGAATATACACCGACTATAACAAAGGACATGACAGAACATTTCAGCAGTTCTTTATATTTTTGGATATATATTTTGAAGCATGTTCGCTAAAATGATTTGACTAGGAAACTATAGGCCTACTCTAACATTGTCGCTACAATCGTTTAATGAAGGCATGTTTACAAGCTCACCAGCCGTCTCAGTATTCTCAGAGAACTCCACACTGGTGTCATTGCCGCCATGATTGCCCAAGACCCTCAAAGAGGATAAACGCAGGAGATCTCACCAACATCCTGAAACTCCGTATGAATAACCGACTCACATGGGCGCATAACAACAATACATTTAGCTTGTAATACAAAAACAACTCAAACGTAGAGCTACAACCACTTATTAATTTGCATAAGTGTTTTTTTTTCATGGAGAAATTAGGACTTCCTGTAATTGCGAACCCCAAGTTTTTGTTGTGTTGGTCATCTCTCATCTTTGCATCCTCTTGTTTGTTACGCTACATCATGCTCACGCCTTCTTTAACCAACCAATGGGTGTTTAGTTTTCTGAAGTAACATGCTTTCGCTGAATCTTAAAATTATTTGAAATTAAAAATGTCTTACAATTATTTGAAATCTGTGTTAACAACTTTTATCTTGATCAATGTATATGCTGAATTTATTTTTTTCTGAACAATATTAATTAATAAAGCTATGTTAGAATAAAACGTGAAAGTCTATTCAATTATGTTTACTTGTGACAAAGAAGTAGCATACAATTAAGTAACATACTAGAATGTTTATAACAATACTTTAAAAGAATATAGCCTACTTAATTGCGAACTGAACATAATACTTTTGACCCACTTAAGTTCCCTAGTAGGCTACTCTAAGTAGGCTACATAAGTAGCCTACATCTTTATGTCATTTCATAATTACTTCTATTGTTAAATTATATTGTCATTGTAATGAAGTTTGTAGAATAAGGAGTAAGGAGGCGGGAACTGGCGAACATTCAACAAACTTTAATAAATAAATAAACAAAACGAAAGTAATGCTGGCAGCCCCTCAAGGACGACTGACACACACACACGTAATAAAACACAACATAATGTTCATGCCTGGTCCTATCTCGTCCTTCACTGGTGTCGCTCGTCCTTATATGCCTCCAAGCTCCCTCATGAGAGGACTCGAGACCGGTGTGACTCGCAGGTGACACTCATTCTCAATCACGTACCGGTCTCACTCGCTTCTCACATCTCTTGCTCATCTACCTCGCCACATACCCCCATCGCCCTCGCAGGTCGGGGGTGGGGTGGATGGGGGGTACACCAGAGAAATGGATCACCCAAGTATAGCCTTAATTTACATTTCTTTCCCTTCACTGCGTCTTCCCCCCATCTCACCTCTCCACATATTGACATGACCTGAAATTGACCCAAACTCTACATGGTTTAAAGCTGCACTATGTAACTTTTCTGTCCGCTAGAGGGCACCTATTCCAAACAAAGGCGTAGCTTGATGACACCATGTTTGAGCTCAGAATCTTGGGACATGTGGTTTTCACCTCACAGCCGGTGGAAAAGAATCGGGATAGGACTCAGGCAGAAATCATGTTCATGGATGCGGTTATTAGCGTTAAGGCCACAACATACTCTGCAAGAACCGAGAAAAAAGTTCTCGCTCCCAGGGCTGTGAGAACAAAATTACGTCATTTTGTTCTCGCATCCCTGGTTTGGGAGTTCTCGCAGATCGTTCTCGACACATCGTCTGTGCAGAACTGTTTTCTTGTGGGTGTCCAAGAGCTATTGAGTGATTGGTCAGAGATTTAAAGTGGGCGGGGTTTAACGGAGAAATGGAGACGTTCGGCACCTGCTGTTCTTGTGAAGTTTGTAATGTCCTGGCCAGAACGAACTTTGTTCTTGCCACCTCGAGAAAAGGAACAAATTTATTTGTTCTTGCAAAGTATGTTCCAAGCTTTACTGTAGTGTGAAGCAGAGCAGAACCAAGTGTTGAGGGAGCTGAGCAAGACCGCTGGAACGATTGTTACGCAACACACGGCTTGCGAGCAGTGGGACTTTTATTATGACGGGACACAGTCGCCGGCGCCATTTCTGCTTTTCCGGTCATGAGTATGAGGTAACGCAGCTCTGTTTATCATATTAGAAACATTTAAGTGTGATTAAAATGATGTTATGACGTTACACTGTGCATTTGCTCAGCAGCTGCTGTGACACATGTTGCACACTGCTAAGAGTAAAGCGTTAAAGCGGAAACCGAGGGTAACGCAGATATAACGCAACTACCTCAGATGTCCCGGTTCCTTGGTTCAAATAGCAATTTTCTGACAAATTACAAATAGTTGGAAATATTTGGGATATTGTAAGAACTCAACTGAACAAAATATATAACACTGGCCTAGTGTTTTTTTTTATATTTTACTGCAAATTCCCACATAGTGCACCTTTAAAGTCCCTGTAAAGTCAAAATTAAACATGTGTTCTCACACCACAGATAAATGTTATTAACCACCTAGCCAAATTTGAAATTTGAAAAATCCGCTAAGTACATAAAATATCTTATTGAAATCTTGAAAAAATAAGCAGCATTCTCTGCTCTCAAACGCTGGGGGGCGTGTCCGTTGATCGGCGCCGAAACCACGCCCACTCGCGGGAAAGCAGCCGTAAACACACAAGACAACAACAACACTCAAGTGCAGCTCACGAGTCACGACGGCACCAGATGTCGGCGGGGCGGGAGATAGTCGGTTCGGCCCCATTCTGCAGCGGATTATCAGTGAATCCCTGTTGTTACCGATGAAAGTTTGTAAAACTATCCGGTGTAAAGACACTGCAGAGGCAGGTGTTGGTGGGGATTGTCAGCACTCCATCAAGGTAGCTGTTCACAAAATTAATCCACCTCTTCTTGAGCACCTGTTTTGTAGACTGTTTTGTAAGTTGTAGGCTGTAGTAACTAACGGTACTGACAGTAACTCGCAATCTAGCGGGTGAACTGATGCAAAATTGCGAATGTACTGTAGTTATGGGGAGGGGCCACATGCCAAGCGGCTCCAGTGCATCATCGAGCCAGCGTTTTAACCCCACCCAAAAAATCCAGAACACAGCAATGGTGAAAAACTTCTTAACGCTCTAACTTCTGAATTCAGTACTACATAGTTCACAGTCTTTGTAATGTGTTTCAACAATACATTTCTAACATTTCTAATTTGTTTAGATACAAATCTCAGAATTGCCTTTACAGGGACTTTAATGTGAACAATTATTATACAACACTATACATGTTTGGTATCATTTGAAATGTCTCAGTGCGATTGGTACAAAGGTTTCATTCCCACAGAAGTAAACCAAAAGGTAATAAAGGTTTTAAGAGTTTAGAGATGTGTGGAGAGTTTGCGTCCTGTGGAGGGTGGGTCCTCTGCCAATTGTCTTTCTTGCATATTACCTCCTGTCAAGCCCGGTTCTACGAGGGTGCTAAGCACCCTCAACTGCAAGCAAAAGCACCCTCAGTTGATACTGTAAGAATATTGGCAAAGCAGATTTGCACATTTGTGTCCAAGCTCTGGAGAGCATCAAAGGCATTTACAGCGCGTAATGTAGCCAATCACAGATAAAAAATTAAAAAGAAAAGAAAAACTTTATACGCCATGTTTGAGCTCAGAATCTTGGGACATGAGGTCTTCACCTCACAGCCGGTGGAAAAGAATCGGGATAGGACTCATGTTCATGGAGGGTTATATATATATATATATATATATATATATATATATATATATATATATATATATATATATATATTGTCACGGGTGAGGAATCACTCGACAAGGCAGGGTTGGTGAAAAGGCCCAGGAGGGTGGTTTTATTTACAGTGCAACAAGTGTAACGACAGGTGAAGCCGGTGCGTGATGGCTGGTGCTCTAAGTGCTCTTCTGTGCTCAATCCAGTGGGAAAGTGGGTGTCCAAACGTTCGGTGATGGGCTGTCGGTCACTCGCTGCTTTCTGAGGAGAACAAAGAGAGGTTAGTCCAGCGCTTCATTCGGCTCGAGACCAGAGTCTGTCTGTGTGTTCAGTCTCTGCCGCTTATGTGACTGCGGCTGATTGGGAGCAGCTGTGACCGATCAGCCGATGGTGCGGTGTGCAGGTGTTTTGTGTTGGTTGCCAGGGCGACGCTGATTCCTCCTAGAACGCCGTCACATTCCCTGCCGCCGTTCTGGTCCTGTGAACAAATGGAGACAGCAAGGGTGATGTAATGGGAGGGTGGGGAATGACCCTGACAGACCTGCATAAGCTGTCCAGATCCGTGAGAGGCCATCGGCGTCGCGTTGGCGGCCCCGCCCGATGTCGCACCTCAAAGTGGAAGTCCTGGAGCGCTAGGAACCAGCGAGTCACCCTGGCGTTGGTGTTCTTGGCGCGGGCCATCCATTGTAAGGGGGCGTGGTCCGTGACCAGGTGAACTTGCGGCCTAGCAGGTAGTACCGAGCTCCAGGACTGCCCACTTGATGGCCAGGGCCTCCTTCTCCACGGCGCGCATTTCCTCTCGGCCGGGACAGCTTCCTGCTGATGTAAATGATCGGATGCTCCTCACCTTCCTGGATTTGGGACAGGACGGCTCCCAGTCCTGTGTCGGAGGCATCCGTCTGCAGCAGGAAGGGGCAGCTAAAGTCAGGAGCGGAGGACGGGCGACGACGCCAGCGCTGCTTTGACCTGGGCAAAGGCCTCCTCCAGCGATGGGGTCCAACACACTTTCTCCGGCTGCCCTTCCTGGTCAGGTCTGTCAGAGGGGCGGCTAAAGAGGAGAAGTTGGGGATAAAACATCGGTAATAACCCGCCAACCCCAAGAAAGCTCGTACCTGGGTCTTCGTCCGGGGCCGCGGGGCCGAGTGGATGGTCTCCACTTTCTTGTCCTGGGGCCGGATGAGGCCTCGGCCCACTTGGAAACCCAGGTACTTGGCTTCGGAGAAGGCTAGGTGGCATTTGCGGGGGTTGGCGGTTAGTCCCGCCGCCGAGCTCCGAAGCACCCTCCGCAGACGCCCAGATGTTCTCCCCATGCCTCGGAGTGGATCACCACGCCGTCCCAGGTAGGCGGCTGCGCACGCCTGGTGGGGCCGCAGGATGATGTCCATCATCCTCTGGAACGTCGCGGGAGCCCCGTGTAGGCCAAAGGGAAGGGTCCGCATTGCCAGTGGCCACTGGGCGTCGAGAAGGCGGTCTTCGGTTTAGCTCCCTCGGAGAGCGGTACCTGCCAATAGCCCTTGGTGAGGTCGAGGGTGCTGATGTACCGGGCCCTTCCGAGGCGGTCCAGCAGCTCGTCGACCCGAGGCATGGGGTACCCGCCGACCCGGAGACTTCGCTCAGGCGGCGGAAGTCGCTTGCAGAAGCGGAGGGTGCCATCCGGCCGGGACCATCACGATGGGGCTGGACCACGGACTCGAGATGGTTCAATTACCCCCAACTTCAGCATTTGTTGTATTTCCTCCTCAATAGCCTGCCGACGAGCTTCCGGAATGCGGTAGGGCCGTTGCCTGACGATGACGCCGGTTGCGTCTTGATGTCGTGCTGGACCACGTTGGTCTGCCCGGCTGAGACGAACACATCCTGGAACTGACTGACCAGGTGCTGCAGCTCCGCTTCTGGGCAGCCGAGAGCTGGGGTTGACGCCCACAACCACGGGATCGGTGAGACTCAACGCCGCCAGCTGGTCCCGGTCCCCACCCACTTCTTCAGGAGGTTAACATGGTAGAGTTGTTCCGCCTGCCGCCGCCCAGGCTGCCTCAGTCGATGCGTGACCGGTCCAATCCGTTCTAGCACCGTGATAGGGCCCTTTCCAGGACGCCAGGAACTTGCAGGCCGAGCTGGGGACCAGGACCATGACGCGGTCTCCCGGCTGGAATTCCCGTGGTTGGGCTGCCCGATCGTACTGACGTCGCTGCGCTTGCTGGGCCTTACTGAGGTGGTCCCGGACTAATGGCATCACTCGGTCGATCCGTTCCCTCATCTGTTTGACGTGTTCGATCACTGTGCGATGCGGTGCAGGCTGCTGCTCCCACGCTTCCCTGGCGACGTCCAGAAGCCCCCGTGGTTGGCGGCCGAACAGGAGCTCGAAGGGGTGAAGCCAGTTGAGGCCTGGGGAACTTCGGATCCCAAAGAGCACATAGGGAATCATGAGGTCCCAATCCCACTTATCCTCCGCTGCCACTCGCCTAAGCATCTGCTTGAGGGTCTGGTTGAATCTCTCTACGAGTCCATCCGTCTGCGGGTGGTAGACGGTGGTCCTCAACTGCTTCACCCGCAGCAGCCTGCAGAGATCCGCCATTAGCCGGGACATAAACGGGTTCCTGGTCAGTCAGGATCTCCGAGGGGAGGCCGACCCGGCTGGCCAACAGAAACAGTTCCTGGGCGATAGACTTCGCGGTGGCCTTCCGCAGGGGACTGCTTCCGGTACCGGGTGGCGAGTCGGCGATGACCAGGATGTGTTCATGTCCTCGGGCAGACTTTGGCAACGGCCCCACGATGTCCATCCCAATCCGCTCAAGGGCACTTCGATGATGGGCAGCGGTATCAATGGGCTGGGGGGAGGGGTCCTGGGCGACGTGACCTGGCAGGTCGGGCAGGCTTGGCAGAACCGCTTCACCTCGCCTCCAGGCCCGGCCAGAGGAAGCGGTCTCGGATGCGCTGAGTGGTGTTGGCTGCCCCGAGGTGTCCGGCCATGGGATGGGAGTCGCCAGCTCCAGGATGGTTTCGGTCTTGGCTCGGGAACCACCAGCAATTTCTTCTCCTCCCTGGGCTGCGCGACACAGTACAGCAGGCCATTCTCGACGACAAAATGCGGGAGAGGATGGGGCCGTGGGAGGACGCTCTTTTCCTTCTAAGACTCTCACCTGAGCCCAACAGTGCTTGAGTCGATCGCCCTCCCGCTGTTCCTTGGCTTAACGAGCCCCTCCCGCAGCCTGTTGATACACATCATAAAACAGATTAGTCGGTTGGGAGGGGGACTCACCATCTCTCCCGCTGTCGGAGGCGAGCAGGGCCGGTCGGCGGCGGGGTCCACGCGGCCGCCTCCGTCGACGGTTCTCTGGGCTGGCAGGCTGAGTCGCGGCGTTGAGCAGGCGGTCGGCCGGGCCAATCCCTCCCAAGCAGCACGGCCACCGGTAGGTCCTTCACCAGGCCAGCTTCCACCGGCCAGGTGCCTTGGGGTGATGAAATGGTGACTCACGGGCCGGTACTTGGCGAGTGTCTCCGTGCACACAGGTAATCGGTAGGAAGTTCGTCTGGCCGCCTCGAGGGGCGTATAACCGCGACTGCAACAGGGTGACTCCACTGCCTGAGTCCAGCAGGGCCCGGAACTGTCTCCGTCCACCACCACGCCTGCTTCAGGGCCTCTTGATGGCCCACGCTGGTGGATGATACAGCCTGCCAGCCACGCCGCGGGGTGATGGTGGTTCAGCGCTGGGCATGGGCTCATCCCGCGCGGGGAACCGCCGCCTGCTGACTGGTCGCGGAGTCCCTTCGAGCGGGCGCCGCCCCGGCATGATCCGCCGGGGGAATGGCGGCGGTCGGTCCCCGGCCTCGCGGAGATGGACAGCATCCGCCAGCTCGATCGCCTCCACCAGTTCCAGGGTGGTAGTCGGGTTCCTCATGCCAACCGCTTGACGATGGGCGCGAGGGAGAGCGCGGAGGAGGCGATCTATCACCACGCTGCCCGCTTACCTGTCCGGCGGTGGGGTTCCGTCCATCAGCCAGTGATGCGCGATGCGGCTGAGCTCGGCTGCTTGGGCCCGGCTGGCACCCGGGCTTGAATTCCCAGTCGTGGAACTGCTGGGCGGCGCAGACCGGTGAGAGGCCTAGCCTCGCTATAATTTCTCGCTTAACTTCAACATAGTTTTCGACGGTCGCCAAGGGCAGCGAGAATAAGCCCGCTGGGCTTCTCCGGTGAGGAGGGGTGCCAGCGCCCGGGCCCAATCCTCTTCCGGCCATGCCTCTCGTTGGGCGGTGTTTTCAAAGACCTGCAGGAAGGCTTCTACGTCATCATCCGCCGTCATCTTGGGCAGCAGGCGGATGGCTTGGGCGCGAGGATCCGTAACGGAACGCTGCGGCAGCGCACGGACAGCGAAGAGTTCCTCCTCTGTCCTGCCCTGGTGAGTGGCCAGATGTTCAACTATTTGTTGTTGGCGGATGCTGACTTCCGCGAGGCGCTGTACCACTTCCTCCATTTTGGGACCGAGCGCGCCGCCTTCCCAATACTGCAGTGCATAAACAACAAAAAAACACAGGATTAAGAGGTGAGGTGGTGCCCTTGTCGGTGATTCCTCACGAATCTGCCCGCATTCTCCACCACTGTCACGGGTGAGGAATCACTCGACAAGGCAGGGTTGGTGAAAAGGCCCAGGAGGGTGGTTTTATTTACAGTGCAACAAGTGTAACGACAGGTGAAGCCGGTGCGTGATGGCTGGTGCTCTAAGTGCTCTTCTGTGCTCAATCCAGTGGGAAAGTGGGTGTCCAAACGTGCTCGGTGATGGGCTGTCGGTCACTCGCTGCTTTCTGAGGAGAACAAAGAGAGAGGTTAGTCCAGCGCTTCATTCGCTCGAGACCAGAGTCTGTCTGTGTGTTCAGTCTCTGCCGCTTATGTGACTGCGGCTGATTGGGAGCAGCTGTGACCGATCAGCCGATGGTGGGTGTGCAGGTGTTTTGTGTTGGTTGCCAGGGCGACGCTGATTCCTCCTAGAACGCTCGTCACAATATATATATATATATATATATATATATATATATATATATATGCCTATATACTGTAAAATTTAATATATTTTAGATTCATTGAACACCAACTGAAATATTTCAGTCTGTGGGAAGGAAAAAGTGTGGCAAAAAACGCTGCACAACGAGAAGAGGTGACTGACCCTGAGGAAGATTGTGGAGAAGGACCGATTTCAGACCTTGGGGACCTGCGGAAGCAGTGGACTGAGTCTGGAGTAGAAACATCCAGAGCCACCGTGCACAGGCGTGTGCAGGAAATGGGCTACAGGTGCCGCATTCCCAGGTCAAGCCACTTTTGAACCAGAAATAGCGGCAGAACCGCCTGACCTGGGCTACAGAGAAGCAGCACTGGACTGTCGCTCAAATTTTGCATGTCATTCGGAAATCAAGGTGCCAGAGTCTGGAGGAAGACTGGGGAGAAGGAAATGCCAAAATGCCTGAAGTCCAGTGTCAAGTACCCACAGTCAGTGATGGTCTGGGGTGCCATGTCAGCTGCTGGTGTTGGTCCACTGTGTTTTATCAAGGGCAGGGTCAATGCAGCTAGCTATCAGGAGATTTTGGAGCACTTCATGCTTCCATCTGCTGAAAAGCTTTATGGAGATTCGTTTTTCAGCACGACCTGACACCTGCTCACAGTGCCAAAACCACTGGTAAATGGTTTACTGACCATGGTATTACTGTGCTCAATTGGCCTGCCAACTCTCCTGACCTGAACCCCATAGAGAATCTGTGGGATTTTGTGAAGAGAAAGTTGAGAGACGCAAGACCCAACACTTTGGATGAGCTTAAGGCCGCTATCGAAGCATCCTGGGCCTCCATAACACCTCAGCAGTGCCACAGGCTGATTGCCTCCATGCCACGCCGCATTGAAGCAGTCCTTTCTGCAAAAGGATTCCCCACCAAGTATTGAGTGCATAACTGAACACAATTATTTGAAGGTTGACTTTTTTGTATAAAAACACTTTTCTTTTATTGGTCGGATGAAATATGCTAATTTTTTGAGATAGGAATTTTAGGTTTTCATGAGCTGTATGCCAAAATCATCAGTATTAAAACAATAAAAGACCTGAAATATTTCAGTTGGTGTGCAATGAATCTAAAATATATGAAAGTTACATTTTTATCATTACATTATGGAAAATAATTAACTTTTATCACAATATGCAAATTTTTGAGAACCTGTGTATATATATATATATATATATATATATGTGTGTGTGTGTGTGTGTGTGTGTGTGTGTGTGTGTGTGTGTGTGTGTGTGTGTGTGTGTGTGTGTGTGTGTGTGTGTGTGTGTGTGTGTGCGTTATGCTCCAAACAAAAATGACTGGAAAAAAATTAATCTAAATTCACAAAACCTTTTTTTCTGGTTCTCATGAAGATTACGTTAAAACAGCCTACTACCGTTAAAACTATTCCAACTATTGGTAAAAGTGATGATTTGTAAATAAATATTCATACATTTCTCACTGTACACTCATTTGGTGGAGCTTTTGCTTAGCCAGCACTTTACTAGAGCACCCTCAGTAATTTCAGAAGCACCCTCAATGATTTGATTCTTGAACCGGGCCTGCCTCCTGTCCTCAATAAGGTGTAAACTACAGGTCTGGAGACTTTATAAATGCAAATTCCCATGTTTTCCTGAGGTCAGGTACGCATATTTTACTCTTTACTTCAGAGCATTTGATGTTATGTATGTATTGATTATCTTTAAATTGATTATGTAATTGGCATGATACATTTACCTGACAATAAATTGTTTCATTTGATTTTATTCTGACTTACTTTGGAATTACACCAGACTGATGTTCCAAAGCTCCGACTAACACATTGGCATAAGTTATGTAGGCCTACTTAGACTGTAGAGGCTAATAATGGGTTTTTCCATTTAGAGCAACCATTGTTGTTTCCATTGTTAGACCAATCTAAATAGGCTGAGCCTCAACCTCTGATTATTGTAATATTATTCCAACTACGCATATGTGGAAAACCACAGCATAATTAAACAAAGTTACCATTAGAGGAAGTTAAGTTGGTCAGCTTGATTCTATGGTAATGGTCATGGCCTCTGGTTAGATAGTCTTACCTTAATTAAGTGTGTTCAGATATGGGGACTAAATAATATATTCTAGAATGAGCAAAGTAGAGTACGGCCATCTAGTTAATCGCCTCTTTGTCTCACATGTTTAATGACGAAGACTGACAAGTTTGTGATTAAGAGATCGTATACCTGGCCGGTGTGAGACTCAAAGTGTTATTAGAATCTGGATGAGCGGATATAATTTCAATAAAGAGTTAAACAGAATAAGCAAATGTGTAGTTGAAAAGACTGAACACGCAGAAACCTTTACCCGCTTATCGGAAACCATCGTTGGGACGATTCCTCTAACGGTAATTGTTGGGACGATGGGTCGGGCCCATGTGCATTAGTTAGTTAGTCATTTCTTCAAAGGACGACAAAGGATTATTAAAACATTATTATTAACATTATTATTACAAAGTGCACTTTTTTTGTCGTGAAAGTGCACTCTCTTTAAAGTGGCCTTTTATTTCATTATTATTATCTGCAATGAGAGTTTAAAAATATATATATATACACTTTTAGCACACTACAAGTGCACGTTCAACACAAAACAGTGCACTTCTTTTTGTTAAAGGCATTCTGAAATCACAAAGGAAATTCCTGATGGAAATCAGAATGGGATTTCCGGGTTTAAAGGTCAATTGATGTCATGTTTGGGAAAAATTAAACGATTTGATATCATAAAATCACATTTTTAGAAATCCCTTTATTTCAAACATGTCCACTCTACTTTAATCAAAAATTGCTCTCCTTAATCATGTTTAAAGACAGTAGAAATTATAATATTGAGTTAATCCGTATGCTGTCATCTACTCCGGCTTTGGTCTGGTTCCATTGCATGAAACGTCTGGAATGTCTTGTCACCCATAGTTCAGCAGTCATTCTTCTCATGGTGAGATTCACACGTCAGCCTTGACCCTGAATGTCTTGTCCACCAGTTTGTTAAGCTGCTGCTTAATTGGCTGATTCAAATGAAGGGGTTAAGACGAGAATAGACGATGAGTCCTGACTGTGTGAGATGAAGCACGGGATTAAAGGAAGATATTCTCTCATGCACTGTTTGGTCTGATGCTTCAGGATCTTCACACAGATCACAATAGTGATTTAGAAGTTAATTTGACTCAATATTCATTAATATCACTCCTCTGACGTGTGTACAATGACATTTTGCCTTAAGGACATATGATAGCAATTGATGTACTGAAATAAAACCTTTAATTATTAATATATTAATATGATCTTTATAACAACACAACAGCATATCATCTATCTCTTGTAACTTTTTAGTAATTTCTTGACAAGCTAGAGGATGTAGTTTTTAGCATCCTTGTTAGCACCTATCTAGCATGTCGGAGACGCCGGTTCAACCCGTTAGGAGACGGGCGAGTTCGAAGCGCTACAAGTAGAACCGGTTAATTTGGAGCCATGACCTGGATGGGAGTGAGGTTTAAGGGGATGAGTGTGAAAAAGGCAAGCTATTAAGAGCTCTGTGTGTAAACCTCACTCCCCTGTCCTCAAGAGGCGCACTAGCGACTGACATTAGAGACTGTAGTCTTTAGCATCCTTTAACAAGCAGCCGGTTTGAATACCACTCAGAGTGTGTAGAATGGGAATGGTTAAAACAGGTCCCCTGAATTACTTTGTATAGTGTATAGTTTAACAGTCAATATACAAAAATATTTGATGTTAGAATGATGTTGGTGATTAATCAGTCAGCCATGTCATAATTACAGATAACATTCTAGTTGTATCTCTGACACCCTGTACGTGTTAAAAAGCATGTCATGTCAAGCAGCATTTGTGATATCTTGGTGTTTTTTTTTGTTTTTTTTAATCCGTGTCCTGTGGGCTCCTCTTCCAGTGTTTCTCAAATATCTACAGTGCTGATAAGCTCTCCTGTAACGCTGCAGGTGACCTTGCCTGTTATTAGAAACCCTGTTCCATTTGGACTCTGGCCTCTAAGCATGTCTTCATCTCAGGTGTTACCTTAGCACCGTCTCACAGCCACTGACGCATTCAATAAGAGAAAGGGACTCCAGACTGCTGCAGTGGTGAAAATCCCATGCCTCTTTATTATGGCAGAGATTGATGGAGACAATATGAATGTGTCAAGAGGTTGTCTCTCAAGCCCAATCAGAGTGAGAATTCAGCAGTGACATTCCCACCTCTATGAGGAATTGAGAGTAACCAAAAACCTTTGACAGCACCGGAGCCGGGCCTTTTTGAAGTTGAGCTGTAACCTGAGGCAGTCACTTGAGCCGCTCTTACCTATGTTTCGTAGCACCGTGGCAGGTGGAGCTGCGAGGAGTTCTGGAGACATGCAGCTTATTTCTTCTGTTCTGTGACTCAGCTGCCTCCAGTTCATATGGGGGACAACATAAGGTTGTGATTCTTCATCAGCAATATCCTCTTCATCCATTTACGGACCTCAATGAAGGCATGTCCCATGTGCCGGCCTGGAGGGGACACTGGCGCTTCAAGCGCAGGCGTCCAGCCATGGTGCCACCGACAGCCTGGATAACCCACATCACAGGTATGTCTGTCTGTCTGTCTGTCTGTCTGTCTGTCAGTCTGTCTATCTATCTATCTATCTATCTATCTATCTATCTATCTATCTATCTATCTATCTATCTATCTATCTATCTATCTATCTATCTATCTATCTGTCAGTTATGCTAATATGATGGTATTTCTTTCCAAACTGCCTTTAGAAAAAATACTCTTAAGAGCAGAAAGTTGACGTGTGCTCTGAGATGCACAAGCAACGGGAAGCTGGTATTTCTAGCTGTGGCTGTGAGCTGACTCAGTCAAGCCTGATCATATTAAGAGTTTTAGAGGTAAAGCATGTTAGATGCACGTGTGGCCGCTGATGGTGAGAAGTCAGATGGCTACACACACACCCCACTGACCCCAGGCTTCAGCTCAGTCATTTAACTAAAAAATACCTTAAATACTTGTATGACAGTGATGAGTAATAGCAATGTCTAACTGCAACACACACATATCTGCACTATATTGGCAAAAGTATTGGGACACCCCTCCAAGTCATTGAATTCAGGTGTTCCAATCACTTCCATGGCCACCGGTGTATAAAATCAAGCACCTAGGCATGCAGACTGCTACTACAAACATTTGTGAAAGAATGGGCCGCTCTCAGGAGTTCAGTGAATTCAAGTGTGGTACCGTGATAGGCTGCCACCTGTGCAATAAGTCCATTCGTGAAATTTCCTTACTTCTAAATATTCCATGGTTAACTGTTAGTGGTATTATAACAAAGTGTAAGCAATTTGGAACAACAGCAACTCAGCCACGAAATGGTAGGCCACGTAAAATCACAGAGCGGGGTCAGCGCATGAGGCGCACAGCACGCAGAAGTTGGCAACTTTCTGCAGAGTCAATAGCTACAGACCTTCAAACTTCATGTGGCTTTCAGATTAGCTCAAGAACAGTGCATAGAGAGCTTCATGGAATGGGTTTCCATGGCTGAGCAGCTGCATCCAAGCCTTACATCAAGTGTAATGCAAAGCATCAGATGCAGTGGTGTAAAGCACACCACCACTGGACTCTAAAGGAGTGGAAATGTGTTCTCTTGAGTGACGAATCACGCTTCTCTATCTGGCAATCTGATGGAAGAGTCTGGGTTTGGCAGTTGCCAGGAGAACGGTACTTGCCTGACTGCATTGTTCCAAGTGTAAAGTTTGGTAAAGGGATTGTTGTGTGGGATGGCCCCTTCCTGTTCCAACATGTCTCTAGATAGATCTAAGTACAAATAATTTCACAGGTAGGATAATAAATAGGTTTCTGGGTAATATGTGAACAAATATTTGACGCAAAAATTACATTATTTCTTATCTCTGTGGCTAAATTGTGTAACATGTTTTACAGTTTTTCTCAGTCGTTTCTCCGAAATTCTCAAAACTACTTGTTCAACCTCCACATCATTAAGTCACTTGTGCACATCATAAAACAATTTCTGATTATTTTGAACAAATTGCAAATGCTTTGGTGCATTCATGCAATTTATTATGTACAATTGTCTGCTGTTTCCTACATAATCAATTGCTTATGTCATGTTGATCAACATATATTATACTGGTTCTTTGTTGAATAGTCTTACCCCTCAAAAAATATAGGCTAGGTATTAGTTCCTTGCATAAGTCATTAAGTGCAAAATGGTTGAACTAGTTGTCATAAACTGTCCAGCATATTTCTATAAAAACATTTTTTTGTAAATGTGTTCTGAACTGATGAATAAGAGGTGAATTTTGAACTAAGGGAAATAAAAGAACTAGATCAACCAATGATCAACCAGTTCTCTAAAATAGCTCAGAGATGCATGCCATGAATCTTCAGTTGGAAAGCATAGACTGAGCTCAACACAGTGTTGCAAATTGTGATAACGGAAGAACAACAAGGAAACTGTTAGGGGTATAACAGCTTAGACCCAGAGACCAGTAGTGAATAATGAAGACAAAGAGTCACGAGTGCAATTAATAAAAGAAACATTTTACTTAAGAATAGTTGGCAGTTTCATCAGCAGAAGCCAGCTTCAAGTCTTACAAGGAGTTCGTAGGCCGCGCTTCCTTTCAACCGGTCTCGTCGTACCATACATACAATTTTCCCAACAGCAGTGTTAATTTTGACAGCAAATTTTGATTTAGTTTTAGTCATAGTCTTTTGACTAAAATGCCATTTAGTTTTAGTCATATTTTAGTCACCTGAATTGTTTTTAGTTTTAGTCTAGTTTTAGTCGACTAAATATCAAAAGATTTTAGTCGACTAAATCTACAGTAGATTTAGTCGACTAAAATCTAATGAGTTTAGTTAAATTGTAATGCATTAATTGAGCATTTAAGCATTACATAACCGACTGCTACTGAACTGACATTGTGACATCATTGTGTTTTTGACATTAAATAAACACGAAAGAGAGCTCAATTCACTTTTTTTTTAAACATCTATATAGTTTTTATAACTTTGTATTTCTGTTTTAGTTAGTATATCAGGTTAAGCTAAAGCTTCAAGTTTGTTTATTTATTTAAGTAATGGAGAATTAATTTTTAAATGGTTTTATTTAACTATTATAACCCTGATACTGAATATGTGTCAAATACTGGTCTTTCCTCCTGACTATGAATTAAATGGGAATGAAATTAAATACAGTTTATTGTGTAACCAAAAACTAATATATAATGCGTGACTTTTAATTATAAACAAGCTCGGAATACAATGGGACTCTTATTTTGAAACGCCTTACGATTGCAGTTGCAGCTGCTCTTTGAAGTTCAGATGAGGGAGATAAAATATGCATTGTTACAACCGTCTAAAACATATAACTATATAAACATCGTAAAGTAAACATTTTCCTTATTCATCAGCATTAGTTCATAAACAATTGCCTGATATAAATGTGTGCAATTCATTGATTGAGCCGCTCTGAAGCATTGTATTGGAGATGCATGAGCCTGGAGAAGCTCAACAGCACTGTGTTTTACCAGCTGTTAGATCCACATGTTACAACTCAAGTGTGCTCATCTGTTACACAGGACATCAGCTCTGACTGGATCTCTTTCCTAATCGTCCCTCCCTGACATTTTCGTTTCGTTTTTATTCGTTGACGAAAATGACAGTAGATTTTCGTCACAGTTTTTGTTATCCAACACTAGTTTTATTTAGTTATTGTCTCGTTTTCGTCAGTGAAAAAAAGTCGTTTGTCAACGAAATTAACACTGCCCAACAGTTATACTGTTTTCAAGGTCTAACCACGTCATTATTGCAAGGTGTATGATTCTGATTGGCTCAAATAAAATACACAGTCATGGTAAATTTCCACACAAGGAAAGATAGCAGAGCATATCACTAAACTAGGTAGACTAGTAGTCGCCCCATGCCTAGATTTAGATCATTGTTGACCTCAGAGGTTGCAGAAAGGCGTCTTCACATCTGGTGTTGTGTGCGGAAAATGTCCATCTTCAATATTGGGCCAGCACAGATCATGCAACGCACACACACAAAAGCTCCCCAGCATCAGAGATCTCCCAAGGTTGGAGAGTCTTAACTACACATCAACAAAGCACTTCACCAAAACATGCTGATAGCATGTGCTTTCTCTCAGTGAGAGGTACAGACAGTAGTACAGACAATATTCATCTTGATTATCTAGTGTTTCAGTAAAAGGAAATATAAAATGAATAAAATATAATAAAAATGAAAGACAAATCCATTTTTAATCTATGGAAGCCGGGCTAAGTGAGCAAACACTGTTACTGCACTCCCAGCATGTTAGAGGTGTGTGATACCTCCAAAATCCAAACACACATCTATAAAGTGTTTAGTGACACCTCACACAGCCCCAGGCCAGACGCCACTCAAAGACCAAATACAAACTTTAGAAAACATAAAAGAAGAACAAACAATCAATGGTTCTATTGAGTAAAATCAACTGGAAATAATCATTAGAAATAAGAGGATAAATATTAATTAAGGCTCTGATTATGAATTGAATTAGGCTATTTACAGGTATATTGAAGCGGCAGGGGATTTCAGAATCCCCCCTTCAAAACAAACAAAGGGGTTGATGAAGAGGAATATGGTGTGGGGTGGAAGAACAGGAAGGCGAAACAGTGGAACAGGTAGAAAGAGGCCAAGATAGTAGACATCATGTATCTGAAACAAGGGCCACTATTGCGGACAGCGTTCTAAATCATGACCTTAAGGCCAAATGTACAGCCAAATGTCCACAATCATTCAAAACATTTGTAGACAGAATAGGTATGTAACCAGACAATGTTCACTATACTGTAATACTGTAATGTTATATTACAGTAGTCCACTTGCATTCGTACATATTGACAGAATGTCTATGTGTATGAAGAGTTCAGATGCAAAAGCCGCTAAATGCCACCTTGAATGCTATTTTGCGAATGCTCTCCGCACATAGTATACATTTATCAAATACTTTCATTTAAAATCCACTAAATTCAAGCATCAGCCCATTCAGAAATACCAGTTTGTTGGCAGAAACCTCTAAACGCCTCTTCCCTTTGTCAGCAAAATCCTCTATGTCCACAGAAACCATGAATCGATTCATATGATTTCAAGATGAATGACGCTGTGCGAAAGAGCTGTCTTTCATTTGCCAAGCTTCCATCATTACAGTCGCAATGACAGGATTTTGCGAATAGCAAGTAAACACAAGTGTTCCTTGTGCTTCTGTAAAACTCTGACAGAAACGGATATGTGGCAGTCACTTTGCATCACAGCTCCCCCTTATGTGTGGATCAGTTTCTTCAATGTTACATTTTAAATTCAGCTTTCATCATTTGCAATGTTTCCAGTTGCATCTTTGGTGATTTTGCAACTGTTTACTATGTCTTTTTGTCCAAACAGGTAGACAGAGGTTTTTGCAACAACAAGACAGTTAAATTGGTTAAATACCCATTAATTGACTAAAATTACATTTTTTTAAATAAGGCATTTGAATAACTGACTAATAATATTTTCACTGCCATTAAAAGTGAAATTACTGAACCTAAACAAAAGAAAACATGTCATATGGACCTAGAGGTTTTTGCATCTGAACTTTTCATATGTGTGTGTGTGTGTGTGTGTGTGTGTGTGTGTGTGTGTGTGTGTGTGTGTGTGTGTGTGTGTGTGTGTGTGTGTGTGTGTGTGTGTGGTCTTGTCTTTTTCTTTGTATCTCAATGACATTGTACTATAATTTGTTGACAGACCAACAGTAAAAGTTTAATTGTGAATCCTGTACATTCTCGTAGAGTAATGTGTAAATTTGTACTATTGAAATGTACATATGCCATTCAAATGAAGTGCAGTCTTGTGCATTTTCAATCATTGTCATCAAAATTGTAGCCATAGTTTACATCTGGAAATACCGACAGATTGCACTATTGACAACATGACAAGGCATTTTTTGACTATCTTGATTGTGAGTGACTATGACACAAGGACTTGACATTCTGATAGCACTGATATTATATAAATAGACCAACTAAGGATTTCGAGCAAGTTACAGGCTTTTGCAGATAATCCATTGTGTAGTGCTGTTTGTATGAATTGCTTTGAGAAATGCACTTACTGGTTTGCAAATCAAAAGGATGATTCGAATTTCGAGAAATGTACCAACGCGACTGAGAAAAACTAATCCAAAGTATAGTTTAAAGCAGGCACTGCGTCTCGGACTCTGATTGGTCAAAAATGGCCCCTCCTTAGCAACACGCATTTGTGTGGGGGTGAGACACGTGGTTACTAGGCAATACTAGTCTCTTTAACTTGTATCGTGAAGTTTTCAGCTGTGGACGAACGTGCAAGCAACACATTAGAAGTGCACAATATTACGGAAAACTGAAGGACACGAACATATATGAGATAAAGTGATGAAAAACAAGATGTTTTTATCTCACCTTCCGTTCGGAAGAGATTTAGAGGATTTGCCGTCTATACTCGACCCAGAAGAGATTAACCTTATAGGACACCGGAGTGGGTTATAACAGGACTGTG
The DNA here is from genome assembly GCA_023029165.1 of Gobiocypris rarus. Taxonomy (NCBI): domain Eukaryota; kingdom Metazoa; phylum Chordata; class Actinopteri; order Cypriniformes; family Gobionidae; genus Gobiocypris; species Gobiocypris rarus. The sequence goes on along the minus strand of CM040915.1, from coordinate 30,083,065 downwards.
TTTACTTCGTTGTAAGGGATTCATTTCTAAACACATTTATTTGCAAAACTACCGGATGTTCCAAATTATAACGTCCCGCTGGAACGAAAAGAAACTCGTGGACATATTTTAACAACCTGAAGTTTCAGTATTAGATAAAATGGGAGATGACCATGAGCTGCCGGGATCTTCTGAGTTTATCAAAGGTAATAAGTTGAAAATAGTTATATCGTTTACATAAAACAAAGGTTCAAAGGCAAATATCTACCTACTATTTTCTAATGTGCCAAATCCATTTGTATGTCTTATAACATCAATCTCCTAGCACACTGACTGTATGTTGCACTTTCTAATACATTTCATAAGAGTTATTAAAACAACGTATAACGTTAATTCTTTACAGATCAGTTATTCATACATTATTACCTTTTGCTTCCTGTTGTAGTTTATCTTGAGATTGCTAGAATGTAACGTTAGTCCAGTTATATATAGACTGTGTTATGTAAGATAGCCTATTTAAATGTGATTTACCTTATTTATTTTTGTTTTTACTTATTCTGTATTGAGTTGTATTTTCTTTTCCCCCAGATCGACTGTATTTCGCCACTCTTAGAGGCAAACCCAAGAGCACAGCAAACACACATTTTTTCTGCACAGATGATGAATTTATATATGAAAAGTAAGTCTTTGATTTTTTTAACTGACCGTTTAAAATTGCCATTTGTGATTGATCGTATTTGATCGTTTCATTTTAATGCAAGTGGTTACTTTATGGTCCATTTCTGTCTTAAGCTTTTATGCAGATTTTGGACCCCTCAATCTGGCAATGCTGTACAGATATTGCTGCAAACTGAACAAAAAACTAAAGGTAAGATCTTTGAATCAAATAGCTCAGTATTTCACATGTTATCACTGATCAAATATAGTTCTTATGTTTTTCATTTTCATATTTGGCTTGATCCATAAACATTGACAAGAGCCTTTTTAGTTAGCACACAAATGATACTTCAAAACCATCTGTCTCCTTTTCCAGAAAACAGGTCAAAATGTCATACATATGAATGTATATAAATGTATGAATCTTAGAAAACAGATACTTGAAGGTGCTTTCCTGGAAAACCACGGAGGCTAATCCCCTGCAAGGCTAAGCCAAGCCTTTTACAAATCAATTAAAATCATCATTAATAGTTCAGTTTTGAAAAAAACTTAATATGCAGTCACATCCCTTCACCACCATCAGCCATGGTCCTAATGTGAATATTATTAGTAATTTCTTTAACTTTGTTACATGACTGTATAATGAGCAGTTCCTGCAATGAGCAGCAGAGAGCGCTCTATTACTGCAAGTTACACATCTCCATTAAGACATGACAGAAGTTTCTGGCATGAATGATTGCATTTCAATGACTTTCTTTGTATCTGGATTTGACAGGTTAAGGGCTATATGGTTCACGCTCAAGGTGTTTCTATACAGTATGTGTTTGTCTTTAGTGTGAATGGGTACCAAAAATATTTGGACATCTAATTAGCTTATAAAATGACTGCATTTTGTTGAGATTCGAAATTTGAAACTAAGTGTTATTTGAAAACATATTAGAGTACAGCTTTTCTCAGAACATCATTTGCCATGTTTGACTGTTTTGAACCAACTAGCGTTTTGATGATTTCCTAAAGCAGACTCTAGTGAAAAATGAATATACTAACATGTAGGCCTATTTGAAATACATTTATTTTATGCTAAGTATGCTAAATACATTTAAATATTTATGTACTTAAAATAAATACCCTGCAATTGGGTCATTCCTGGGACTTTTTAAAGCGGTGGTTCACCAAAATGAAATGTTCAAAGTTTTTCACAATACTTTTGTATGTCCAGTATGATGAATAAACATAATTATTGCATTTAAAATTATTTAATAATACTGTGAGTGTCTGTAATTGTTGGCATTATTGTAAGTATTTATTTGTGTTCTTGTGAAAATGAAAGATATATGATAAAAATAGACTATAAAGTTGTGTCCCTCAGTCTGAACTCAGCCACATCATTACAAACATTTTCTGCCTATAATAATTTAGACCCATATGTGACATAATTTACCAGAAATTACATAATTCAGGTCTCTTTAACAGCGATATAAAAGATGGTAAGTAGCATCAGGTTTTATTCATATATATTTGTGAGACTTTTATACGATTTTTTTTTTTTTTTGAAGAAAGATCACAGGGGATATAAATTATATCACAGAAAAATACTTAAGACAGGAAAAGAAAGGCAATGAGGTACACTACCACATATCTACTAAGAAAATTAATTCACAAAACATCTAAAGCATCTAAACATCTAAAGCTCAAATAGAAATGAAACATACAATAAATGAATACAAATAAATAGAAATAAATAACATGAATCTTCAGGAAATCAGAAGGCTGTCTTATACAGTGATAAAGTACACAACAGCGTTTTTACCTTTAGAGTAAGATGGTGAGTTAGAAATGTTCATCCTTAGTGTGTGTCAACTGCTACGTAAACTAAAGTAAATATGTACTGTAAGATAACTTTACAAAAACAGTAAAGCTACAGGCATTGTTCATGGTTAGTTCATGTTAATGAATAGGTGCATTAATACTGTATGTGTGTGAGTTAAGATTAACAAACATTAACTAATGCTGAACAGAGGTTAGTTCATGTTAACTAATGCATTAACTAATGTTAACTAACACAACCTTATTGTAAAGTTTTACCAAGGCTTTACAGGGTTAAATAACAATAACACTCCAAAGGTACCTAATTTTCTTAATTTAATGAGAAATAAATTGTTGGTAAACTGAGCAATTCATGTAATCTTCCTATCTGGGACATTGTTAATGCAGCATCATTCAACACAAAACAGCAAAATCAAAAATCAAAAGGCAAGAAACATGAATGACAACCAGAACGAGTCCACTCAAATATGAACATGCTGTCATCATTTATGCACCGTCATGAATCATGTCGTTCTAAACCTGTGTGAATTTCTTTCTTCCATTAGACATAAAAGGAGATGTAAAAGGCAGAATGTTCTACTCTTTTCAATACAGTCAAAGGGAATTATAAGGTGGCTGTCAAGATCCAAAAATTACAAAGGGCACCATGAAAGTACCACAACAGCATCATGCACTATATTCCAAGTGTTCTGAAACAGTAGCGCTGTGTGAGGAAAAGAATGAATGTTAAGTCATTATTCACCAAACTTCTCCTTTGTTAAAGGTCACATTTGGCATCATAAACAACAGACCTGCTCATCTTGATGTGCCATATTGAATATGTATGTGAATGTGAATGAGAGCTGCATTATCAGCTATTTAAAGGATGTCTTTTCTCTGACTTCAGAGGATTTGAAATGTGGCTTAAAAGTGAGCATGAAAGCAGCAAGAACATTCTACCTAACATCTCCTTTTGCGCAGAAGAAAGAAAGTCAGACAGGTTTGGAATGACATGAGGTGGAATATATGAAGACAGAGTTTTCTGAACATGAATGTGTGTTGTGTATGTCTGCAGTCTTTCACTCTGTCCAGAAAACGCATCATCCATTACACCAGTTATGACCAGCGAAAGAGAGCCAATGCAGCCGTCCTCATCGGTGCTTATGCAGTGAGTCCAGCTCTGTTTCTACAACAGGAGTGTCCAATCCTGCTTCTGGAGGGCCGCTGTCCTGCAGAGTTCAGCCCCAGTTAAACACACCTGCTAATCAGGGTCTTGCTAAACACAGGCTAAATCCAAAATCGCCCCTTATACAGCCATTTGCAGTGGTTTCCAAAACCATAGTGGGCGTTATTGAGTGTGCTCATTCAGTCCCACATTGCACCGCAATAATGATTGTACAGCTGATGTACACACAACGGCTGCCCAAATTCACTCACTCGTTTTCACTCACTCCTTCAAGTGAACTATATTAGTGGACTAACATAGGGAACGAGGGTTTAGGGGGCGGTTTCGGATTCAGCCATAGAAACTTCCAGGCAGGTATGTTGAGGCAAGTTGGATCTGAACTTTGCAGGATATAGTTTAGACACCCCTGTGCTATAATCTTAGAAGACGATAATTTTTGTTGATTTTTACCCTCATGTTTACCCTCAAGAGCTATTCACACCAAGTTGAGCCCTTGTTTCAGAGTCTCTCAGAGAAATTGCTAGTCATGTCTCGCTTATTTCTTCAGGTAATCTACTTAAAAAGAACTCCAGAGGAAGTGTACCGGGCCCTGATCTCAGGAACCAATGTGTCATACCTGCCCTTCAGGTGAGATACTGCACACACGCTCAATCCGATCTGAACATGAGTAATCTTCTAGGACACCTCATTACCTTAGTCTTACTGTACGTAAATAACCATTTAAAATGACTTTTTTAAAAGTTTCAGTAACACCTTAGTATGGGGAACACTTATTCACTATTAACTACGACTTTTGCCTCAACAAGTTCCTAATTTACTGCTTATTAATAGTTAGTAAGGTAGCTGTTGTATTGTTTCAGTTTTGGTATTGGGTAGGATTAAGGGATGTAGAATATGATCATGCAGATTAAAGTATTAATATGTGCTTTATACTAAACAGCCAATATGCAAGCTAAAAAGCAACTAGAATTGTTCTCCATTACCAACGTTTCTTTAGCAATGCTTTACATTAATAAAAAATGACTGTAATGACATTTACTTTGTAAAAAGTATTTCTGTTTCAAATAAATGCTGTTCTTTTGAACTTTCTATTCATAGAAATAATTTTTCTGTGAATGAAGGGATTTCTTGTTTCTGATGTTATACTTCAAAATGCGCATAGAACCAGGGTGATGGAAACAGCTAATGTCTTAAGAGATATCACTTTACAAAAATAATTTTATTTCAGCTCTTAATTTTATTCCTTTTATTTCCGCCACGGAATAAACAAATTTAAAAAAATTGTAATTGCGACTTATATCTCATAATTCTGACTTTAGAACTCGCAATTACATGTTATAAAGTCAGAAGTGTGAGATATAAACTCACAATTTTGAGAAAAAAGTAAAAACTAAACTAATTTTTATTTTTTATTCCATGGTGAAAACAAGCTTCCATATATTTCTGTTCTTTATGCAGTACAACAAATAATAATTCAATAGCAGAACATCTAAGAATTAAATAACCCACAGTTCATCAGTAAATCACTGAACAATTAAGATTAAGGCCCGGTTTCACAGACAGGGCTTATACTAAACCAGGATTAAGCCTTAGTTCAATTAGGGCTTTTAAGTAGAGTTTATAAATGTGTCTTAGAAAAAAAAAACATTACTGGTGTGCATCTTGAGACACAACAACGGCATGGACACATTGTAATATATGTAGATGCTCAAACATGCATTTTAGTCTGAGACTAGCTTAAGCCTTGTCTGTGAAACCGGGGGTATGAGTTAAAATTAGGAATAGTTTATCTCTTAAACACAGAACAACAGTTTTAAATGGCAAAAATATTGAACAATTAAAAACCAGCTAATTTTACAACTGTAGAAACAAAACAAATAACATTCACTGTGAAGGTTTCTTGTGGGTTCAGACTTTTCAGCTGGGTAAAGTAATTTAGTTTCAATTTACCTATATTGGACTCCATTTTTATCATGACCTTGTATTTAGGTCAGAATGCCAACTCATTATTGACCATTCATCTAGACATCTGATTCTATTCTATTTAACTCTTTACTCTTATTGAACTTGTTAATTCGGATCTCAAAGTCGCACAGGGTCCTCACACCGGCCAATAGTTATGCAGGCCCACGATCACAAATTTGAGACAAATTTGCCCGTCTTGGTCACTAAACAGAGGTACATGACTATACTGTATTAGAGTGCCACTCTCATGCTTGCTTTCTCTAAAAGTATTTTATATAGTCCCCATATATCTGTGTACACTTTAATTAAAATAACATTATCATTAATCAGAGGTCATAACCACTACTACAGATATAAGTTGACCAACATTACTCTTCTGATAGTAGCTTTGGCTTGGTCATGCCATGGTTTCCCACGTACACTTAGTTACAGAAACATTACCTTAAACAGAGGTAAGGCTCGCCCTATTTAGGTTGGCCGATCAACACTATTGTTGTCCTAAACGGAAATTCCCTTTTTAGCCTTCACAGTCCAAGTACACTTGAAATAATGCCAAGAGTTAGCCGGAACTCTAAAATCTCAGTTGGTGTGCCGTATGCTCCAAAAAATAATCAATACATAAAATAAAATGCTCTGAAGTAACAGGTAAAAGATGTACCCCTGAGATTACATCACATTACGGGCTTGATCTGGTTACAAAATCGCCCTGAGCCCTGTGCAACATATCTTTAAATACACAGACCAAGAAAGAAAACTCTTTCAAATGTAAATGTGTTAACAATGGGAATTAGCATTAATCAGGTCCTATATACCTGTATTGACGACAGGAGGTAAAGACCAATTGGCCGAAGACACACACATCACATATTAATCAAAATCTCTCTTAACTCTTAAAACTTTAATTTTTTGCTTTACTTCTGTTAGGATGATACCTTTGTACCAGTCACACTGAGACATTTCAAATGATACCAAACATGTATAATACTGTATGACACTTGTTCACATTAAACCTCCATAATTTTAACAAATGGAAAGGAGAGATGAGGGTGGGGTGAAATGTAAATTAAAGCATAGGTGATGCAGCATTGTCTTATCCCTAAAAATAGACTTTAATATCTTCAGGTTAGAGAATCATACATCTTTTCACACACACACACACACACACACACACACACACACACACACACACACACACACACACACACACACACACACACACACACACACACTAAACCTACCCATCACAGGAGACATGTTGCATTTTTACTTTTTCAAAAAACATCACTTAGTGTGATATATGACCTGTTTTCCCTCATGGGGACCAAAAAATGTCCCCACAAGGACAAGGATTTTGGATATTGCCATCTTTGTGGGCACATTTTGTTCCCACACCGTAGGGATAACCAGTCCACACACACACACACACACACACACACACACACACACACACACACACACACACACACACACACACACACACACACACACACACACATGTTGTGTTTCCATGTTTTATGGGGACATTCCATAGGCTTAATGCATTTTATACTGTACAAACCGTATTTTCTATCCCCCTACACTGCCCCTAAACCTACCCATCAGAGGAGACATGCTGCATTTTACTTTTTCAAAAACATCACTTAGTGTGATTTATAAGATGTTTTCCTCATGGGGACCAAAAAAATGTCCCCACAAGGACAAAAATTTGGATATTGCCATCTTTGTGGGGACGTTTTGTCCCCATACCGTAGGGATTACCAGTCAACACACACACACACACACACACACACACACACACACACACACACACACACACACACACACACACACACACACACACACACACACACACACACACACACACACACACACACACACACAGAGTTATTTTAAATACATTCACAAATATATATATTATATAATATACATATTATATAATCTATTTAATGTTATTTTATTTTCATATAGAGATGCTGCTTTTGGGAACTGCACATATGATCTTACCATATTAGACTGTTTACAAGGAATCCGTAAGGTAAGTGTATTAAAGGGAAGAGTTTGCCTCAATAGCACCATCTGTTTTAACTATTAATATTTAGGAAAGGTAAAGTTTGTGACATTCTTGACCCATTTTTTTGGACCAAGGCTGGACAGTGTAGACGAACAAAGCACTTTATGCCCAGAGCGTAATCTTTTAGTCCAATTATCTGTCTTTTCAATCTGACACGGGAGAAAGAATTGGCACAGGCTCTAATATACGGATTACATAAAGGCCACGACACACATTAGTGGACAAATAATAACTGACTTACAGGAAGCACAATGAAGGTATGTGGGTGGAGAGTTTTGAGAAAATTCTCTGGGAGGAATGAAATGCAGTTGACAGACAGGGAGATATTACAATTGTAATTGACAGATGATTTAAGTGAGCTTAAACAAAAACTTACCAGTTTGTCTTTTTTAAGCATCAAGGATTTATCTTTAAGAAACAGTTCAACCAAAAATTCTGTCATCATTTACTCACCCTCAAGTTGTCCTCAAGTTGTTGAGTGTATGAGTTTCTTTCTTCTATTGAACACAAATGAAGGTATTTTGTATTGAGTTTTAAGATTTATGCATAATGGACCTGTTTGAAGACACATGAAGCATTTAGATTTTAATTATGTTCCATTATTTAATGAAATGTAAATCTTATTCTCTATCAATTTTCTCTTCAGGCCTTGCAGCATGGGTTCTTTGACTTTGAGAATTTCGATGTTGAAGAATATGAACATTATGAGGTATCACCTTCTTTGATATTAATATTTCTCATACATATAAACAACATTTTTCATTGCTCTACAGTGGCCTCGAAAAGTTTAAAAAATCAAAATATCAAACCAAGTTGCTTTTATTTTAAAAAGGTATATTTTGCAAGCAAAAAAACAAAAAAAAAGAAGTAGGTTATAAATTATAAATTAAATATTTGGACACTCTGATTCTCACACTTTAGTGGATCATGTTCATAGTTTGTGATGTACTTCACCTGAGGTTAACCTGGTTTGATATTTTGTCATAAAATGTAATCAATTTCACATGTATTTAAGTGTCCATTCATTTTGGGGACACTGTCTATTGTCCTATTGTAACCACTCAAAATCAATAAAGGATACACAAAACTCATGTAAATTGTAAATACATTTTAATTAAGCAATTATGAATATTATGTGGATTCAGAAGTCTTAGTGTATTTTCTCATCTTTTGCATTACAAGCGTGTGGAAAATGGTGATTTTAATTGGATTGTGCCAGGAAAACTGTTGGCCTTCAGTGGACCTCATCCCAAGAGCAAAATAGAGAACGGTAAGCTGGCATATTAGATTTGCACCTAAAAGCTAGTACATCCTGCCCTAACAAATACCAGAGTTATTGGATCAATGTGTTGCTATTTAGTCTTTATTCAATGGCAGTTTACCAAAACCCTGTTAAACTTGAGGAAAACATTCAAAATGGCTTGTGAAACCATTTACAGTTATGGCCAATGTTTCGTAATGTTTGCCGCTTCAGTCCTTGTAGTGTTGATTCACACTGTTTTTAGATTATTGTGCAGAGTGATCAGATGTATTTCACAAGCCCCCTGCAATAATTAGAAATGACCAAATTGACCCCCCCCAATATTTGAAATTCTTTCACTGCTCTGCTGCACTTCATTATGCAGCGCTCTGTATGTTAGGATGACAAAAAGGTTTAAAAGTTACTTTTTTAGCCTTTTTTTGTCTCAGGTCTTACAGCGCTCGTCAATGTCAAAATTATTGAGATGGCCAATCAAATCAAAGTAGGCGGGGTTTACGTTCTCTTTTGGCTCGTGCAGAGACGAGCACGTCAATCTATCGCTTAATGCTGTTGCGGAAAGCAACATTTGATTCTTTCCGATGTAATCACAAAACAAAATGCTCACAAACGTGTCCATGTTCTTAATATACAATCATTGATGAACATGTCTGAATTGAATGAAGAAGGAGAAAAAAACAGTTAGAGCCCGGAACCTTTGACACGGTTTGCAAAAATTCTACCCCCAGACTACTAGAGAAATCAAATATCATCAGCAGATATATGTATTTATTCACTAATGCGAATAATCTCGGGACTAATAATATATTTGACACAAATATTGTTTGCAAATAGTCCCAAAAGGATTATTTCCCAAATAGAATGGGACCTAGAATTTCATTCACTTTTCTGTTTCTTTATACTTTATAAAAATAAAAATGGTCCCCAATGTTCAAGACATGATTACGGCCATGCACACAATGAGGTAAAGACTGGGGTCATGAAGGGCAGCAAAGAAGTCACTTCTCAAAAAGAAGAACATCAAGGACAAACTGAAATTCTGCACGTACGACAAGGATTGGACAGCAGAAGACTCATGTACAGTTATTTTTTGTCCAGAGAAGAAAAGGTGAACGCTATCATGAGTTGTGTGTCATGCCAACAGTGAAGCATCCTGAGACCGTCCATATGAGGGGTTGCTTTTCACCCTAGGGAGTGATTCTCTCACAATTCTGCCCAAAAACACTGCCAGGAAAAAAGAATGGTATGAAAACGTCCTGCAAGAGCAACTTCTCCCAACATTCCAGAAGCAATTTGATGATGATACGTGCATTTTTCAGCATGATGGAGCACTATGTCACAAGGCAAGAGTGATAATGAAGTGGCACTGAGATCATTACATTAAAATTTTGGATCCATGGCCAGGCAAATCTGTGGATCTTAATCCCACAGGTAACCTGTGGTCAATCTTCAAAAGGCGAGTGGACAAGCAGATTATGATAAACTTTGAACCCTAATAAGACAAGAATGGATTGAAATCAATCAGAATAAAGCCCAGAAGCTGAAATCCAGCATGCCAGAGTGAATTGCAGAGGTTAGAAAGAAAAAGGATCAACACTTTAAATATTGACTCCTTGCATAGATAGATTTTTTTAAGCCTTTAAATTTATGAAATGGTTATCATCATAGAAATGTGAAAAAAAATACACAAATACAAATACTGAAGCAGCAAACTCCCACTGCCACTGCCAATACTTCTAGCTACGGCTGTTATTAAACCCTTTTTATCAAAGTGGTCAAGGCACTAGCGTAGCTACGGATGGGCTGACAGCTTGCCCATCCTGTCAGATCCATTGGTCAGATTCAGGGATATACATACTTTTAAATAATACCATTTTCTAACATTTAACAATTCTTCAATAATAATTTTAAATGTTATTTATTTTGTTGTGCATTAGAACTCTATTCTAATATTAATAAAAATATGCTAATTTGTCTCTTCAGTTACGCCACGCCAGTAGTAATGTTATGTTCTTCTTCAAGACAATATCCAGATTCGATTCCAACTAGAAGCGCCCTTTTTGTAATTAAAAAATGACTAAACTGCCATTTATAACACATTTAAGAAAGAAACACATCTTGAAAAAGATGACAGGACGTCATAACACTTTTGTCGTTTGAACGTGCAGATAATTAGGATTATGATATTTTCAACATCTTCAATTCAAAACCCAGGTAACTCCGACTTGTTTAGAACAGACATCAGCCATACAAGGTAGATTTTTAGTCTGGCCCACCACGGTAATATTTGTGAGCAATTGGATTTCTGAAATGTACATAAGCCATATGTACTGTATTAGCAATGGCAGGTTGTTGATACAGGACTAAGACATTGTGATTTCTCTTCGTGATATAGTTATCAGGACTCGGGTTGGATCTCTCTCCTGCTTTGATCTCTCTCCTGCTTTGTTTTTGTTTTCAATTTTTTCACGTTGCAGCCGCTCACACTTGATCACACGGAGCATAGTGCTTACAGGTGAAATATTTCGTTTCTGCAACACTATTAGCCCCTAGCGGAATTTAAAAAATAGAGCAACCTTGCAACCGCGTGTTGCGCTCAAACATCACAAACACTTGAGAAGGGGTTTGAGAAGGCATCAACGTAGAAGAAGACTATATTTGTAATGAGGACTCAGGCAGATTGGGATCCATGTGCAGTTTATTAAAGTAAAACAGTCTCAGTGTACAAACAGGCGTGTGTCGAGAAACCAGGGCGAACAGCAGTATCAGAGGCAAGGATCAGGGCAGGCAGCAAACAGTTCGAATACAGAGTCCAGGCAGAGTTTAAACGCAGGCAAGGTAATCACAGGGGTAAATAACGCTCAGAAATGCAGCCGGGGCAAACAAGACTTCGCAATGGGTGACTGAGCAACAAGAGTATAAATAGTCTGTGGGATGTGGATCAGGTGTGCAGTAATCAGTCTCAGAATGTGGGTGCTTGGGAATTGAAGTCTGAATGAATCATTAGTACTCTCTGGTACTAATATTAAAAGACAATATTAAAAGACAATAAAAGGTCCAACATATGAGGAAATATTTTTAGCTGTGTTGCTATGTTTCATTCATTTTTCTTCCAAATTAAGGGGTAATGCGGCCTACCCACACTATTTGAGGCCCACCCATCATCCATTTTTTGCCTACGGCACTGGCTCAAGGGGGCGATAAAGTTAGGTAAAAATGTCTGTGCGAGTTGTGCTATTAATCAGATTAATCTGCTTAAAAATACAGTGGTGGCCGAAATTATTACAACACTTGGCATCTGGGAGTCGTATATTGGCCTGGATTCATTTTCCAAGAGGTCAATGACCCGAAACATTCTTCTAACTATTGCCGGAGCTACCTGCGACAAAAGGAATCTGCTGGAACATTGAAAATAGTGGACTGGCCCCCTCAAAGTCTGGACCACAACACAATCAAGCTCATTTTGGGGGATGTTGGAAAATAAACTGGACAGATCTATTGTACATTCAAAGAAAAGCCTTTGGCTTCAGTTGTAGATGGCATGGGATGGGATAACAAGTTTTGAAAGTTGTCAGAGGAAATATATTGGCACTATGCCAGAGAGATGTGCTGTAATTGCTGCAAAAGGTGGACATACCAAATATTAAAGTTAAAAGTTTCATCGTATAATTTGAGGGTCAGAGCAACCATCTGCATGTTTCATGAACATTATGAAATTAAATCATGTTTTGGAGGCAAAAAAAGGTAAATATTTTCAGATCTGTCAGTTGTTCTAATAATTTTGGCCACCGCTGTATATCAAATTTCACTAACCTACAGGCAATATTTTCTTTAAACTGTTTCTCCGCCACAATAAGAGAAAAAACTGACAGAGATTGACTGTTCTATAACCTGCTTTGGTGTCCCTTGTGGCAGCATTGAGAATATCTTGATGTTTTATTAAAGTTCGGGAGGAACACGTTCAAATGATCTATTCAATCAGCATGAGAGGAGGCCTATATATAAAAATATATACGTGGCCGACTCACCTTTGTTCTTCGACAGTTTTCTGCATACTTCCACCACTCCATCTCCTCATTCTCGGCTGGTTGCTATCTCAGCCAGGGATAAGAGTAGAGTACTCTCGGTTCAGGCTCGGAGCCCTCCCCTTGGACAACACGCCAAATTATATCAGATTATTTGTTAATGTGAACTGGTGAACTGATAGTATCAGTGGAGTAACTCACTTATGAACTGATGACTGTATTGGCTCTTTCAGGTTATCCTCTCCATGCTCCAGAAGCATACTTTTCCTACTTCCGGCAGCACAATGTGACAGATGTTGTGCGACTAAACAAGAAAATCTATGAAGAGCGCCGCTTTACAGATGCTGGGTTTGAACATCACGACTTGTTCTTCGTAGACGGCACCACACCTAGTGATCTCCTCACAAGACGCTTTCTGCACATCTGTGAGAGCGCAAAGGGTGCCGTGGCTGTCCATTGCAAGGGTGAGACACTTTCTAGAATCTAGATTTGTGACGAAACACCATCTTGTTTTTATTGCATCTGGAGTGAGGTGCACTTTTGAATGTAAAAAAAATAGTAGAAGTATTGTATGATCCTGCAAATTTCCAGCCAACATTTCATGGTGGGTCCAATCTAGGCCCGATATGGGCTTGAGGTATTGGCTCTACATGGGTTTGTCCATGTTGACCCTATCTGAATTAATATACTGGGCTTATTTTTCTAGCTTTTATGAAAGCAACAGATTAATAAATGCCAAAATACTGCAGAGTTTGATTGGACTTTTAGGCCCAGATTTACTTAACAGGGCAAATTAGCATGAGAGCGCTGTTCCAAAAAAAATAGCAGCCTGAAAATGTACATAATGACCAACGCAATCTACTAAGAGCAACACAAATTAGCATGTGGTTTAAGACATGTTTTTTTGTGTGGTAAATAATGGCACAAATACCAGTAAACTGATGAGCGCAAACGTTAGTAATTCACCTGGCACGAATTATTTAAATAATTTCCTCAGATAAATTTTGCATCTGAAATGGAAACTCCTACAAATGCATATGCAATAAGGTCAGCCTAAAAAATAACCCCGTCTACACCTTTTCAACGCTAGTTTTTCACAGCGTGTCTTTAGTAAATCCTGAAAGTAGATTTTTAACGCCAAAAGTGGGTTTGCGCTGGCGCAAGCTGTTAGTAAATCTGACCCATTTTTAATTGTTTTGTTTTCTCCGCTAAAATATTTCCCCACTATCTCTGCATAGCTGGCCTTGGCAGGACAGGCACTCTGATAGGCTGCTACCTGATGAAGCATTATCGCTTCACCGCGCCTGAGGCCATTGCCTGGATACGAATCTGCAGGCCGGGCTCCGTCATTGGACCACAGCAGCACTTTCTTGAACAGTAAGTCTAAACAGTCAGTAAGTGAAAGAGTCTACAGATAGATTGAGGCATATAGGGACATCAGACAGTTCAGAGGTCATGTTCAGAAGTGCTTTCTTTTTCTGTCTCAAGGAAGCAGCACAGTATGTGGGTGCAAGGTGATCTCCATCGCTCAAAGCAGAAGCAGCAGCAGCTGAGGCAAAGTCGACAACAGGAGAGAAACATGTCCCGTCTCATCTCCAGCGTGGACAACATGTCCATCGACAGCACCATTCTGAAGCCAGCAAGTGTGGATGAGGTACTGAAAGAACTGAATCCACCAATCAAGTTCGAGTGCACAATACAGTAAAATTGTTGCTGACACTGTGTTTCGTTACACTACAGAATGAGTTCAGAGAAGAGGACATGATTCCAACACAGGGAGACAAACTACTAGCCTTAAAGGGCCAACGCCACCCCAGATCTACAACCACAGTGCTTAGGTAGAGCTTCAGTTACACTAAATAAAGGAAATGAGTGTTCTTTCAGCCTATGAAATCTCTCTGGGTTGTTAGAAGAACTGAATCTTGTGTCAGTGACATGAATTTACTTGTGTGCTATAGTGCATAAGCAGGGATTGAAATTTTAACACCTGCCAAACTCCAGTGATAAATCAACCGTGGCAGGTAACACATATCAACTCACTTGCCAATTTGGCAGGTTATGGTTCATTGTTTTCTCCAACCAGAAGCCTCCAACATTAGCAAAACAAAGTGTAAATAGGGTCGCACACTGGACAAGAAGTGTGAAATAAAAAAGTAAATTTGAAGTAAAGTTTTGCCTGTTTACAAGTTATTAGATTTACTGTTTTGGACTACTGCATTGAACTTGAAAATGTGAGTGTGAATGATGCATCCAGTGTCCAATACCTCTGGCCCTGTCCCAAATGGCACCCCAAACACTCGCAGTCTTCATTCAAGTCCGTACTTTCGTGACATAACATGAATGTCAGGAAGAAGTGTGCCACGGAGCTCACTTCTGTGTGGGCTCAGCAAAAGTGCGCATCGAGGGTGCCTATCGACCGCAAAGGGACTTTCATGAGCACCCTTCTGAAACCTAAAATGAAGAAGGAAAATGGACTCACTCACGCGGCAGCCATTGTAAGTCCACATACGAAGTGTGCCTTTTGGAACAGGGCCTGTGAGATGAGGTGCGGTGTGGCACTTTTCATCCGGTGTATGACTGGAGCCCTATACAAGGTTACCTTTTTTTTAATAAATGTTAATGAAGGACAATATTTAATACACTAAATTCAGTACTATTACTTTTTAAGAAAACAGCTGATCACTTTATGAATTGAAAGCTTGCCTACTAAATGTGTTTACCATGAAACATTTATTTGCAAGTGAGGTAGGTATATTTGGACTTATTAATAAATGCTGTTTTATAAGAGAAGTCACAGGGAATTTGGTTTTGATTTTTGTTATCCGCAAAAAATGATGACTGTCAACGAGTCAAAAATATATATGTTTTTATATTTTTATATACTTTAATAATATATTTAAATAATATTGAAAATCTGGTTAATTTCTCTTTTGGCTACTAGAATTTACAATAAATAAGGTAAAATAAATAAAGATGCAATGGTGAAAATTCTGGTCAATAGCGATAAGCCAATAATATATCACAATAATTAAAATGTATACAATTTTGTTTAAATTTATATATATAAAAAAACACTAAACAACTACAATTATTCACTTTATATGCAAGATTACATTACATTGTGCTGGAATGAAAAATTAATAGTGATTTTAAAGATGAACATTGGAGCAAGTGTTGTATTATAGAGATATAAATTCACTTCCTATTTTGAAAAGGATTGCTCATATTGAAGTATTTTGCAAAAGAGAACGCTTCCTTCCTTTCATGAGGACACTTCTGGTGAACATGTCCTCACTAACTTTTAATAACTGCTCTGCTATTTGTCCTTTTTGGCAGTGGGATAACTCCAGCTCCGGGCACCATTTCCCCTCCCAAGTCTTCCAAAGCTCCTCTCTTCCTCTCTTCCCCCACTGCACCACAGAGACTGACGCAAAGCCCTTCCTCCTCTGCCGGCAATCTAAAAAGGTACATTGATGTTAATGCACAGCCTGGGTGTTTTTTGTTTTGTTTTTTTCCATTACAGATGTTGTTAACCCCCTTTATGCGTCCCAATCAGCTTCAGTCCACGTTTAGCCCATTCTCTCAGCAACCTTTATAATGACAACAACTTCAGTGACGATGACAGCAGCACACCTCCTTCCTCCTTCGCACCCTCCCCATCTCCTGCCCAAACCCAGTGTCCTCCCGCACCTCCATCCAGCTTCAGCTTTGGATACACCACTGCTGAACCCGACTTCCCCCTCCCATGTAAACTTCAATCAAGAGGCCAATGCTAACCTCAACAGCCTCACTGCAGCAAGCACGGTTAGCGCTAGTCGTACAGTCAGGCCTATGAACAGAGGAGGCTATAGTCTGTTCTCCGGCGGTCGGCCGAGCCCTCGGAGAGGTCCATTCCGCACTGGACTAAGCGGGTTTCCAGGACGCTACCTCAGCAGATCCATTCCAGTGAGTGACCGTCTGACAGACTGTGGCCGTCTTCGTCATCTCTCTGGCGCTTGATTTTCACTCGCTGCTTCTGTTGTTTTTGCTCATTTTCCTTCTGCTACTAATTTTCCTTCAATTTAGGATTTTCCTCACATTTTCCTCTGGCCTCTCACTTCTGTGCTACAGTATAATTGTAATATTTATGCTAGAATTTCATAATCAATGTGATTTCATAATTTAAAGGAAAGGTTCATCTAAAAGTTCGCTCATCATTTGAGCCCTTTTTACACCACCAGTGACAGTGAATTTGCTTATAATTGCTTATAGCGGAACTGGCTTTTAAAGGGAATGGGAGATAAGACTCTGGTTGGTTTATTGCACGTTAGACCCAAAACACACCCATGACTCATTAAGAGAATAGGGACAACCCTTTTGGACCATGCACCTGGTGCGCCGACTGTTTTTCCCATCGTTAAACTAGCAAAAGTGGATTCGGACACGCCCCAAAGTGCACCTGTCAGGTTTTAAGAGGCTACATTCCACAGAGACAATGAAAATGTTTTTAACGAATCATATAGGAAAAAGGAAATGATACAGGCAAATTATGCGGGATGGCGGGATCTGCAGAAGGCATTCGATATAGTAGATCACAGTATTCTGCTTTTGAAAGTTAAAGCAATATGATTTACTAATATGGCCTGCAAATGTATTAAGTATTGCCTTGCCAGAAGGTGTCAAATGGTTGATTTAAATAAGGGGTTTCCTCTGGTTGTTTACCTATTTCATGTGGAGTTCTGCAGGGGAGTGTGTTGGGTCCATTATTATTATTTTTTTATTGTATATTAATGATTTAAAAATGGCCTGTTCAATTCATTATATATATATATATATATATATATATATATATATATATATATATATATATATATATATATATATATATATATATATATATGTATGTGTGTGTGTGTGTGTGTGTGTGTGTGTGTGTGTGTGTGTGTGTGTGTGTGTGTGTGTGTGTGTGTGTGTGTGTGTGGCTGATGCAACAATAATTGTGTTACATGAGGAGAAAGAAAATGTTAAAGCCCAGTTAAGTAGAGCGATTGACCTGTTTACACGTGGTTTATAGATAATAGACCCTCTTTACATTTGGGGAAAATATATTATTTGGCTCGGCTGCAAAAGTGAAAAAAAAAGTGAAGTGAAGGTTGGAGATATGCTCATTACACTTAAACAAGAATTAAAGCACCTGAGATGTTTATTACAGAATATAACTGTTTTAGTTAATTAAAAATAAATCCAATTATTAAGGAAAAGTGTTCCAAGAGTATTATGTGTTTGCAAAAGATATGCATCATCATTCCACAAAGGGGAGTAGCACTGATATTTATCTTTGTAGATTAAAGAGTTTATAGGACTTCCGGTTAAAAGGGCTAATGGAGTAGACGTGTTTGTTTCTCTAACAATCTAACATTAACTTTTTTGCTCACCAGCCACTGTGGCTAATGTTTTTCCAAAGTTACTACTAGCCACTCAGCATCTTCACTGGCAGCAATTTAGCTGTTTGGAAATTACATTTTATATGATTATAAATAATATTATGATATAAAGTTGATTTTGAGTCATTTTACTTGATTTAGAAAATTTAAAACCCTTTCAAACTTTCAAATGCAGAGTAACCACCCAAATCAAGACTACATTGCATTTCAGCTGGTATGTGCAGGTGGGCAATATGAGCATAGGCTAATATGAGATATTTAATATGACATGAGTTATTTTTGTAAGGCTATATAAAAGAACAAAGAAGCAAATTAGCAAATTACAAAAACAATAGTACATTTAAAAAAATCACACATCCAGTTATTGCCCACCTGTTTATGTACACTTAAGCCATAAGCGACTGAGTTCACGCGAGATACTCCACACTATGGACATTTTGACATCTGTGTGCGCGTGTATTTGACTATCCAGACGCAATGAGAACTGATCGCGTGTGTGATTGAGAGAGAGCGCATGCAAGAGAGCGGTTCTGTTGTGTGTCATTCAGTGCGATTCTGGCTATCCCGCTTTCAAGTTAATCGATAAAGAATTGTAATTTTGTGATGCAATGGTTTTGCCATTTCATTTGGCTGTAGGCTGAAATTATATTCAACCTGCCAAAGTGGCTAGTAGGAGTGGCTGCCTTACCCACCACAGCTGAAATCTACCCGCATTTGGCGGGCTGGCGGGTGTTAATGTCAAGCCCTGCTAATAGTCTAACATTTCAAGACCATTTCATTGTTTTTAGGCAAAACAAACAATATACCACACATGTTTTAATTCTGTCTAAACATGACTTCAAAATTGGGTAAGCAGAGCAGAAAAGAAACAAAAACACTCTGTAGATGATGCAATATTTGGCGATATTTGCATTATAGCTTGAGGCAAGACAAATAAACAAATATCACAGACATTTTAGGTATCCTAAAATATGATTTTGTATGCATGACAGCCAAGTCAGCATCGGTCGGGCACCCCTCCTCCTCCTTCAGCTCACGCCAACGGGCAAACGCTGGCCCAATGTTGGTCCTCGTCCTGCCTTTAATCCGATTACTTTCTCGTTTCCTCTTTTTGCTTTCCTCCGACAAAACCTTTGCTTTCTTATTTTTCTGTGCTGCTTCGGCCATGACTATAACATCCGGCAAACAAACAAACGATAGTTTGGGAATTTAAGGAAGTGGGGTGGTGGTAGAGGTGACATATATGCCGTAAAGCAGTCGAATTTTGTAGTTCATTTTGTTCTTGGGTTACTACCCGAAACCCGAAGTTTAAAAGTACGATAAAAAACGAGACAGACCCCGTCAGGCTATGGCAGATGTGTCATTCAACCTATTGTAAGTCGATGTATCATCACAAGAGTCTTGAAAATATATTATGAAGGTTGAAAAGTTACCTAGTGCTGCTTTAAATAATTGAAAATGGGGGGTAAATCACATTATGAAATAAATGCTTTTCTCCAAAACACATCGGCCACAATTGTTGGCATCCTTTTATTAAATACTTTTTGCAACCTCCTTTTGCCAAGATAACAGCTCTGAGTCTTCTTCTATAATGCCTGATGAGTTTGGAGAAACCTGACAAGAGATCAGACCATTCCTCCATACTGAATCTCTCCAGATCCTTCAGATTCCCAGATCCATGTTGGTGGTTCATCTCTTCAGTTCAGCCTCTCATTCTCTATAGGGTTCAGGTCAGGGGACTGGGATGGCCATGACAGAAGCTTCATTTTGTGTTCAGTGACACATTTGTGTGTTGATTTTGATGTTTGTTTTGGATCTTTGTCCTGATAGAAGAGCCAACCATGGCCATGATTTCTAGCAGAAGAAATATCTGTTGATATTTGCTAGAATCCATGATACCATGTGTCTGAACAAGATGTCCAGGACCTCCAGCAAAAAAATAGGCCCTCAACTTTAAAGTTCCAGTTGTTTTTTTAGCCGTGGGCATGGGGAACTTTTTATCCCTATTTGCAAAAAAAACCCTTCTGGTAGATTTGCTGCCAAAAAGCTCTTTTTATAGTTCATCTGACCACAGATGAGGTCTCGCCTGAAGTTCCAGTTGTGTCTGACCACTGAAAAATGCTGGAGTTTGTTTCTGGATGAGCGAGGAGGATTTTTCTTGAATCCCTCCCAAACAACATATGGTTATATAGGGGTTTGTTTGAATTTTTTTTTAGGCTTTCTGACCCCAAGACTCAACGAATCTCTGTGATTCTCCAGCTGTGATCCTTGGAGAGTCTTTGTCCACTCAAACTCTCCTCCTCGCCGTGCATTAGGACAATATAGACACACATCCTCTTCCAGTCAGATTCATAACATCTTTAGCTGATTGGATCTTCTTAATTATTTCCCTGATGGTGGAAATGGGGGTTTTCAATCCTTTATCTATTTTCCTACAGCCACTTTCTATTTTGTGAAGCTCAACAATCTTTTGCTGCACATCAGAACTATATTCTGTGGTTTTACTCATTGTGATGAATGATTAAGGAAATTTGGCCTTTGTGCTTCCTTATATTTATACTTCTGTGAAACAAGACGTCATAGCTGGACAACTTTGTGTTCATAGTCACCCTGGTGTGCTAAAAAATGTAAATATTAATGGGAATACACTTCAGAGATATTTTACTCATAACATTTTTAAGGGGTGCCAATAATTGTTTGGCCAATGTGTTTTGGAGAAAAGCATTTATTACATAATGTGATTTACCCCCCATTTTAATTCTTTAACTTCAATGAAATGTTAGATTTTTGTGAATTTTTTAAATAAAAGATCAAAAGGATAAACAATGCAGATTTATTTCTTTCAGACATATTTGATCATATTTATCAGGGGTGCCAACAATTTTGACCACGACTGTATGTCCATGTGCACGCGGAGACTAATTATTTCTCTTAAGGTTTATTTTTCTTTATACAATTGTATTGCAAATTCACCTGGTTGCCTTGTAGCTGGCAGTTGCACATATATAGCATCTTAAAAAAACAAATGTTCTTTTTAATCATAATTTTTTATAAATATTTCCTCTATTCATTTTATTTTTATTCATTTATTCTATTTTGGTGTTATTAAGGTTCTTCCCTTTTGCATCCTCATGCTATAAAAGTCATGTTTTGAACTTGTGTTCTTGTTCAAGTTCATTAAAGCTTACTTTTGGAACAGGGAAATGAGATCCAGAAGGATGGACTTGGTAGTGGAAGTTAAGCCTAAGTGCTCAGGCAAGTTAGGTGCTAAAGGTGGGTGGGGGGTGGTTTGTTGCGGGTTGGGTGGCGTTGGAGAATTTGGTCTCCCCTTAATTTTTTCCCCTTTTTTCTTTTATTTTCTTTCCTTTACTTTGTTTTTGTTCTGTTCCTTGCCTATATTTGGATCCAGAATGCTTTTTGCCAGTTCAATGCTATCTTGATTCATTTACCTCTCAGAATGGTTAATACCACTCTGTCAGTGGACGAGAACCTGCGTCTAGTTTCCTGGAACACCAAGGGAATGAATAGTGTCGTCAAAGATAGTACGATTTTAACGCATTTACGGGACCTTAAGGCAGATATTATCTCATCTGCGAATGGCAGATATACTCCGTATTAAGAGGGCACGGATGGGTCACCTGTTTCATTCTAAATTCTCTCAGCGAGCTCGCAGGGCTGCTATTGTCATTCATAAAAGAGTTATGTTTGAACTCACTGAGACTATTATAGATCCATATTATGTTTTGTTAAGTTTTTTTCAAGTTTACCAAGAGAAGATGAAGATCATATAATTATTGGAGGGGATTTTAACTTGGTTCAAGATGTATCCCTTGCCAGGTCTTCCTCTAACCAGTTTACTCTGACCAAATCAGCAAATGTGGTGCTGAACCACGCCTCTCAACTGGGACTCTATGATCCCTGGAGATTGAAAAATCAGCCCTACGACTTAGACTGTCTACAATAGCTGACAAACTGTCTAAATTAGATGTCTCATACGCCTCTTCCCCTTCGCCTGTTCTATTTGCTAAAATGTAGTACCCTAGCCTTACGTCATCATACTCAGATTCTAGTCAGAATATGTGCTGCTCCATTGGGCTGTGATTAAGGGGTGTGTTTCAACCAAACCAGGAAAGAAAATGCCTCTGCACTCAATTGGTTAGACCTACAACCAATCAGAGCAACAGAGTAAGTGACGCATGCTGTAGAAAGGATGGAAAAAACATCTTTCTGATCGACAAATGCCTTAATCGCGGTTCTCTGTTCCCCAGGCTTTTTTCAAATTAATACACTGTCAATATCTTCTCTAACAGATGCGATGGTGGAATCTACACATCTCAATTCTCCAGCGGCAGCCATCTTTGTTGTAAACAAATTCAACCCAATCGCTCTTTGGTGACATGGATTATTACGTTACTGTTGATCATCTGTCCATCATTGTATAAAGCACGCTCTGACAATTTGATTGGTCCAAACAGCTCTAAAACAGTTTGAGCATAATTGCTCCACAATGGATTAAGTCCAGACCGAACTTAACCACCTCAAATGTTGTGGGCTGGGCTAAGTCCGGCAGGCATCCAGGCTAGTGTTACTCTCAATACTGGTATCTTGTGTTACTGGAAAATGGCAGTAATGTAATGAAATGTAATGTGTGGAAAAATTAACTTGTGTTATTTTAAATTGAAATGTTAGGATCATTTAACTTTGTTGCTGTTTGTCACTGGTGGTGTGAATGGGACATTGCTCACCTTCATGTCATTCCAAACATTCATTTATTTCTTCTGTGGAACAAAAGGTGATCTTAGACCTAGTTCACCAAATATATGCAAATACAAATAAGATTTAAGCTGCAGCAGAGGTGAAGATTTTCAGCAAATAACTACTAATATTGAGGTGTTCCTCATATTATAAAGGTGCAGTCAAATATACTATTGTTTTAATATCCAGGTGACTGCGTAACTGGTCATGCAAATTTGTCCTATTGACTAATAGAAAGCTGCTAGGTTTGAAAGTGACTTCTGTGTGAGCTTTGCTTCATAGATCGCTGCATATTGACAATAAACAACGGACCTGAAATTTGCAGAAATTTAGCGGATGTGACCGCACCCTAAAGTTATTCATTTTTAAGTGATCTATTCCTATAACTTGTCATCATTTTTTTTCTTACTAAATACCTTTATATGATTTTTACACGCCATAAAAGCTTAATTAAAGTGTGCTATTGAAGCCAATTCCATTTTCCGCCGTTTAGAAGTTCATCCCATTAAGGTTAAAATACCAGTAGTCTTTCTAGCAATGAGGTGCATGATTCTGCACAAGTTTGTTGTGTTTGGGATGACTTGAAGGTCTGGTAGTGTGTGATCCTCAGTCATTTATTTATTGTATGATGCACACTTTTTCTCTGTAACCATTTTCAAAGTCTGCAAGTGATGCCTAGTATGCTGTGCACATGTCCTTTCATATCAGTTTCTTAATGTCAATCTCTCTTTCCACAGTCCCTTCAGTCTGAATATGCTCAGTACTAAGGCTGTAATTATACACTGATGGCCGCAGCTGACCTTTTAACCATGGACGAATCATTCTGTGGATGGATCTCTCCTAAGCTGATCAAATGTTAAAAGTGTTCATTAATACATTTATACAGTGTTTCAATTTAAGAATATCTCTAAGTCTGATGTATTATTCACAAATGTATTTAGTAATTTATCAAAATCAAACATATCTGCTGGTATTTGTCTGTGACTGACATTACAGTAGCTCACAATTTTGTAGAAAGTCACAATTGTAATGAAAATCTTGAAATGAAAATCAGTGTGTCTGTGCATGAGTGCGTGAAAGTATGAACGTGTGTTTGACGAAATATATATGATTCAGTTATGTTTAGTAATATGATTGTACAGAAATCATGATTTTTAAAACATTTTGTACAGATAACTAATAACTGGAAAATGCATTAATAACTGGAATATACTGTACTGTAGTTGCATTAAACCGCTGTCATTACACAGATCTCTTCATTTGTAAAGGGTGTGAGGTTGTGATTCTTTCTGCTGTACAAATACACACACAACCCCAAATCCAGAAAAGTTGGGAAATTTTGTACAATCTAATAAAATATGTAATATTTTTATGTAATAGAATGTAATGTAACATTTTAATGTAATAGAATCCGTGATTTGTTAATTCTCTTTAACTTTTATTTAACTAACAAAAATGTGAAATTCCGATGTTTCTTTCACTGGCCAAATTAATTGTATTTTGTAAATATGAAATAAAATAAAAAATTCTGTTAAACCATGACAAAAAGGAAAGATAAATGCAATGTGTACAAATATTAACAAATATACAAAACCAGAAAGAAAAGTAAAACAGGGCAAATGTCAAGGGAAGGGGGCATTTCGGATTTCCAATATACACTCTAAAAAATGCTGGGTTGTTTTAACCCAATGTTGGGCCAAATATGGACTAACCCATCAGTTGGGTTGTTTTAACCCTGCGGTTGGGTTAAATATTTGCTTAAGAAAACCCAATCGCTGGGTTAAAACAACCAATGCTGGTGTATCAACATATCAATTCCAAAAACATATTCCAATATATCAACTATAGCCAACAGAGTGACAAAGGCACTGTTTAAAAGATGAAAAGGATGGTGCTATGGGGTAAATTCCGATCAATGCAGTGTAAGCATTCGGTTCAGAAATGGTTTCATAAATATTTGTCCAATAATTATATAATGAAGGGCAGAGCCAAAACATATGAATCAGATGCTAGACCAAAATAAAAAGCCACTGTCCACCAGGGATTGAGAAAAGACATGATTAGCGGCAATTGGACCATGGACTAAGTATGATCGTAGACCAAAGATAATTTAAATTGAGCCCAGATATTAAGAGTGATGTTAATTATTAAATTCTGAGCAAAATGTGATGTAGAAGATAGAATGAGAGAGTGTATTAAAGCTACACTGTGTAACTTTTTTAGTTTATTCTTAGCTAAAAACAATTAGTTCTTTCAAAAATATATGTGCTCATTAATGTATATTTACTTCTTTCAAGTAATAAAGTATTCTCGTAAGTGTATAATATGCCATTGAAAATACATACGGGTGAGGGGTTCGAATGCGCGGCGCCATGTTGCCCCTCCATCTTGAAAGTACAGTAGCCAAAGAGGGACATACCCGTAAATTCAAGCTTCGCCTTTTGCGTATTAACACTCGATGGCACTGTGTCGAATGTGAAGAGGGGGATTGCCTGAGACTGATATAGCCTACAATGTCTTACTCTTTGCCTTACGCTAGTGATGTCGTACAATATACAGAATAATGATAGCACTGATAAAAGTTACTTTACTAAGATTAGCTTGCATTCGTCTGGGAACCTGATCGCTGATGTTAGCAATGAAATGGTAAAAAAAAATAACGAAAACGTAAAACTATTATTCATTTTACATACAGTATTGTTCAAAATAATAGCAGTACAATGTGACTAACCAGAATAATCAAGGTTTTTAGTATATTTTTATTGCTACGTGGCAAACAAGTTACCAGTAGGTTCAGTATATTCTCAGAAAACAAACAAGACCCAGCATTCATGATATGCACGCTCTTAAGGCTGTGCAATTGGGGTATTAGTTGAATTAGTTGAAAGGGGTGTGTTCAAAAAATAGCAGTGTGGCATTCAATCACTGAGGTCATCAATTTTGTGAAGAAACAGGTGTGAATCAGGTGGCCCCTATTTAAGGATGAAGTCAACACTTGTTGAACATGCATTTGAAAGCTGAGGAAAATGGGTCGTTCAAGACATTGTTCAGAAGAACAGCGCTTTGATTAAAAAATTTATTAGAGAGGGGAAAACCTATAAAGAGGTGCAAAAAATGATAGGCTGTTCAGCTAAAATGATCTCCAATGCCTTAAAATGGAGAGCAAAACCAGAGAGACGTGGAAGAAAACGGAAGACAACCATCAAAATGGATAGAAGAATAACCAGAATGGCAAGGCTCAGCCAATGATCACCTCCAGGATGATCAAAGACAGTCTGGAGTTACCTGTAAGTACTGTGACAGTTAGAAGACGTCTGTGTGAAGCTAATCTATTTTCAAGAATCCCCCGCAAAGTCCCTCTGTTAAAAAAAGGCATGTGCAGAAGAGGTTACAATTTGCCAAAGAACACATCAACTGGCCTAAAGAGAAATGGAGGAACATTTTGTGGACTGATGAGAGTAAAATTGTTCTTTTGGGTCCAAGGGCCACAGGCAGTTTGTGAGACGACCCCAAACTCTGAATTCAAGCCACAGTACACAGTGAAGACAGTGAAGCATGGAGGTGCAAGCATCATGATATGGGCATGTTTCTCCTACTATGGTGTTGGGCCTATTTATCGCATACCAGGGATCATGGATCAGTTTGCATATGTTAAAATACTTGAAGAGGTCATGTTGCCCTATGCTGAAGAGGACATGCCCTTGAAATGGTTGTTTCAACAAGACAATGACCCAAAACACACTAGTAAACGGGCAAAGTCTTGGTTCCAAACCAACAAAATTAATGTTATGGAGTGGCCCAATCTCCAGACCTTAATCCAATTGAGAACTTGTGGGGTGATATCAAAAATGCTGTTTCTGAAGCAAAACCAAGAAATGTGAATGAATTGTGGAATTTTGTTAAAGAATCATGGAGTCGAATAACAGCTGAGAGGTGCCACAAGTTGGTTGACTCCATGCCACACAGATGTCAAGCAGTTTAAAAAAAACTGTGGTCATACAACTAAATATTAGTTTAGTGATTCACAGGATTGCTAAATCCCAGAAAAAAAAATGTTTGTACAAAATAGTTTTGAGTTTGTACAGTCAAAGGTAGACACTGCTATTTTTTTGAACACACCCCTTTCAACTAATACCCCAATTGCACAGCCTTAAGAGCATGCATATCATGAATGCTGGGTCTTGTTTGTTTTCTGAGAATCTACTGAACCTACTGGTAACTTGTTTGCCACGTAGCAATAAAAAATATACTAAAAACCTTGATTATTCTGGTTAGTCACATTGTACTGCTATTATTTTGAACAATACTGTAGATGTCATAACCTACATGTTAACTGACAAATTAAATAACTGCAAATTATAATAGTTTTCTAAAACCTCATCACCTGAAGGAACACTCATGGACGAGGTCGAACTGGAAGCCATGTAAATCGGCCACCCTAGGAGTTAAAACGAAATTGGAATTGAGAGGAACAGAAACCAATATTCACTGGATGGTCATATACCTTTTCACCGCTAGATGGGGGAAAATATCACACAGTGTAGCTTTAAGGCATTCAGTGAGGCAGGTTTAGTTGAATTTTCTTCCATCATGAGATGATAATCAAAGTTTTTATTTTGAAGCCAATATTTTATTTGATTAAACTCTAATAATGGTGGCCCAATAATACAACCTCAGGTTAGGTAAAGCCAGGCCCCCCAATGGCATTTGGTCTCTGTAAATATACTTTACGTAACCCAGAAAAAGTCCAGTCTCTTAGAGTCTGAATCTTGAAAAAATAAAGAATGCATCAAAGAGGTCCTATTATGCCCCTTTTTACAAGATGTAAAAGAAGTCTCTGATGTCCTCAGAGTGCGTATGTGAAGTTTTAGCTCAAATTATCCCCCAGATTATTTTTAGAGCATGTTAAAATTGTCACTTTTTAAGGGGGAGCAAAAACGGGCCGTTTTTGTGTGTCCCTTTAAATGTAAATGAGCTCCTGCGCTCTGTCTTCTTTCAGGAAGAGGGCGGAGCTTCAAGAGTTAGCAGCTTAGGCAGGCACACACTGAAAATTTCAGAAACTGTTTTGTTTCTGCCTTTTATGTTCAAACTAGAGTCGGACAATTTTGGAGATTCTCAAGTAGAAGTGACAACATGCAGAATGCAACAGGACATTTCTGAATGGTCAGTTGATGAATTTATGCAGCTGATGTGGAGTTAACTATCTTCAAATCATTTATTAGCATGTTCTGTCATCATAATCTATAAATCGCTTGTCTGGGAACTGTTGTAAGATGCCTTCAGAGCCAGAGAATATATTGCATGAAGATAGAACAGGTATAGTTTAGCTTGTTGAAGAAGCTTGTTGTAGTCCCTACTAGCTGTTTTTTTGTTTGTTTTTTGTAGTCCTTAAAAAGCGATTTCTGTAAAAGTTAATATCTCCCTTTGCATTGAACTTTGAGCCCCATTACTTTGCAGATGTTGTTTATGCTCAAACAGCAGCATTACACACTTACTTAAGTTAAAATCATAATCAAGGACCCCTTTAAAACAAATATAAAAAGCAATAAACATATTCACAGAATTAATTTGAGCAGCTTAAGAGAGATTCAAATGGGATCAATGTTCAAAATCCTCCTAGTTTGAGACAATAACGCTTTAAAGTCCAATTTGCTTTAAAGGTGCTGTATGTACGTTTTTGACTGCTAAAGCATAAAAATAACCTTTAAATAAATCTGCCTATACTGTATGTGTAACATGCGATCCCAGACGAGGAATAGGATGTTATCTAGCAAAACCATCTGCCATTTTCAAAAAAAATGTTAAATGCATATACTTTTTAACCTAAATTGCTCATCTTGTGCTGCTCTGCGGCTCGCCACGGATTGCACAATCACTTCGGAAAGGTCGATCACGTAGACGTAGGTGGAAGTACCACCCCAAGTGAACATGCGAGGACTAATATAAATGCCCTTTACCAAAAAACACTCCATCTTCAACTTCAAAACATCCGACATCGTTGATTTACCTTTTTTTTTTTTCTAAAGAGAAAATTCCCTGTAAAAAACAGTAATCTACTGGCAGCTGTGGTTGCCAGCATTATACTGTAAAAATACGGGGCACTAATGTTTTTGAAATTAACAGCATACCGTTTTTTTTTTTGTACCAGTATCAGCTCAACTCGACTCGCCTCGACTCGGCTCGCTTTTCGCTCCGTTTTCCATTACAGATAGTACCTCCACAATGGTACCTGGTCGTCATAGCGACGCCGCAGGAAACTGCCATGACGTAATCTTCTACGGGACAAACACCCGCTACCCACACACACAGGACAATGGAGGATATCGAGTGTATATCCTCGTTGCCCCATCAAGCTCTCGCTGGATCCTCTCTTCGGCAACCAAACAAAGGAAAGTCTGCACTTCCTCGTTTGACCATGGCGTATTCTTCCGAGTTGCCATAATAGTAAATAACACGCAATCTCTGGACAAACTATTTAAAAATGGCACGGTTATACAGGATACTCCGTCTGGCGCGTGCAATGATGACGCAATGAACAGTGACGATTCTCTCTGACCAATCAGCGGTCTGCTGTGTTTTCACGTCACATTTTAGTATCGCCTCAGCTCGCTAAGAACCTCGCCGGAGGTGGTACGAAAAAAAGTACCTGGAAGCAGGTACAGGTACAGGTACAATTGAACAATTACATTACAATTGTCTACTGTAGCTGAAAAAGATGTTAATTTCAAAAACAGCAGTGCCCCGTATTTTTACAGTATAATGCTGGCAACCACAGCTGCCAGTAGATTAACGTTTTTTTTTTTTACAGGGACATTTTTGACAGTGTACTTTTTGTGACTTTTATACTTTTTAATGTCACATGTCACAAGGTTAAAGAGAATGAACAAAACACAGAATGTTCCCACTTTTCTGCAACATAAACAATACAACTGTTCATTGTTAGCTCAGGACCATTAAATAAAATGAACAGATACAAATTTCGATTGTAATAAAGTATTAATAAATGCTGAAATAACATTAACTAAGATTAATACATTCTGTAGAAGTATTGTTCATTGTTAGATCATGTTAACTAATGCAGTTAACTAATATTAACAAATGGATCCTTATTGTAAGGATTATACATGGTTATTTGGAGGTAAGAAATCAAAGTACCAATTGATTATATGCATTATTTGGAGGATATTAGGAAAATGTGAGCAGGTGTGGCTTGGAGTCTGACAGAGAATTGAGCCAAATGGGTTAGGTTTAGTTGAAGAAAGGGAAAGTAAAAAGGAACAGGCGGGATCGGTTGATCAGTATCAAAAACAGACGTTCTGGGAATATCCAAAAACATTCTGAACCCATGCTGGATTGACTCACAGCGAAAGAAAGATGTGTGGAGTGAAATATATACCTTTTGTGCTGTGGATTAATATTCTAAGTGTAATAACAGGTAAGAAGACCTAGCTTACATTTTGTGTAGACCTAACCATCCACATTTAGGCTAATCATCCATAATTTTGACAGTAAATTTTTTTTTTTTTTTATACAGATAAACCAGGTTTTGAACTAGAATTAACCCCATTAATGCCAGTAATTGATGTTGGTAATGATTTGGTGCTGACCTGTCACGCAAATGTTTGTCCGGTTAATGTTACCTTCACGTGGGAAGCATTACTGGACAGATTTCATGGCGGTGATATTACAAATGAGCACAATGTTTCCCGCCTGCTGATCAGAAACATCTCAGTTAAACACATGAATAAAGTTGTATGTAAAGCTACTTGTAAGGAACAAAGAAAAGAGAAAACGTCAGATATACAAGTCTTCTGTAAGTAATGTTTCTCCTGTTCTCCCAATTAGACGCGCTGTTTTACATTTCTTTTGTAATGACTGTCTGTAAGTGCTTGCATGTCTTTTAGTAGTGAAATGTTATCAGTAACAATCAGAATTGATTAGACTAGTCATCAGCAAATGAACAGTAACAGTCAGTGTTCGTCACTATGATAAATATTATTATTTAAGTTTAAAGCAATGATCTAAACGGAGTGGGGAAAAAACGTGCACATTATTTGACGATGGTTTGACTTGATGACGTGTATTGTTTGCAGCATTTCCACAAGATCCTGTACTGCCCAAAATAAAGAGTTTGATAGCGGACCATACCCAGACGATCAACTGCACAGTCCACAATGTTTACCCTTTGGAGATATTACAAATTGAGTGGATTCGTGGAAATAAGACACTCTGTGTGGATTCCCCTGAAGTATCTGATTACGATCGTGTTCAGAATTACTCCTTTGCGTTCAATTATACGCCGTCTGTCTTGGATCTGGGCAAGAATATCAGTTGCATGGCCACACTGAGTAACCCTAAAATTAGATTGCACAAAACTCGTATTTCTAATGCTGAATGTAAGTTGTAGAGTGACACTTGGCTAACTTTTATTAAAGGAATATTCTGAGTTCAGTACAAGTTTTGCTTTTGGAGGTTTGTGTGGCACTTTGCCAAGTGAAAGTGAATGTGGGAAATTTTTTGAAGATTTATAAACAGAAATGTTTATTTTATAATGCACATGCATTAATTGTTCTGTGAAAAACCTGTTATTTGAACTGTAAATATGTTCTCGTCATTTTACAGTCATTTTAGGGGTTATATTGTCATGGCAAAGTTGTAAAATTGGATAACTTTACACAGGAAAGGTTATTAATATTTTAGTTAAAATTTATTCGCATGCTAATAGTCTCGACCTCAGACGTCACAACCATGGACTGTAGACTGAAAGTCTGATGCATAAAGCACACAAAATCTGAAACACTTCACAGGTTTCAAAGTCATCATCTCTTTGGTTGAATTCTTCAGGATTTTTTCTTGTGTTCTTTAACGGTCTGTCAGGAAACAAAGCCGGTGTGATGTCAAATCTCCTTATGGAAGAAGAAAGCCGTTAGGTATGTTTGACTTGAAGCGGCACTGTGCAGACCGATAGGTGTATAACATCAAAGTACAGTGAGAGAGAGAGATTCGAAAGCTTTCGGAGACATCTCTAATCACTCTCGCTGTACTTTAACGTCATACGTTGATTGGTCTGAAACGTGCCACTTCAAGTCGAACACACCTGTTGTGTTTACAACTGTGAAGAACACAGGTTCACTACACAACTCTTTAAAAGACAGCCAAGAGTTTATCCAATAAGAACACTATTTTTTTTTGAATGAATGAATGAATGATTTATTGGTTGCATACAGTGGCATAACTTTGTTTTAAAAGGTGGTTGGGACAGGAGTGGTGGAGGGGGTTGCTTTAGAACAGGTTTTGTTAGTCAATGGCGCAATCGATTTCAGTGCCTCAAAATAACAACCCGCCAACAATGCGCCTGAACACACCTCGATTTCAGACCAGCATGTCATATTACAACCATTGCAGTGTCCATAGAAATTTTGCTTGCTCAAAGTCTAGCATGACTTTGTGCCTCCTTTTAATACAATTATTTTTAAAGAAAAAGGAAAGATCTTAACATTAATCAACATTAAGTGCTCTTGATTGAGTACTTGAACTTGTACTGAACCCGGATTATTAAATAATACAATTTATTAACAAGAATTAAATCACTTTTCATCTGTTATCAATGAAAACTCTACATTTCTTTCTAAGATGGTCCAGGGACTATTACAGTTTCCAGTAATAATACCTCAGTAAAGCTTGGTGAACGTTTGGAAATAACATGTCATGCAGATGGAAATCCCAAACCAACAATATTGTGGTGGAAAGAGGAGACTGAACCTGCACAGAATGAGAGCCAGAATGAGAAGCTCATAATAAACAACGCTTCCTGGTCTCAGGCAGGGTGGTACCGCTGTGATGCGAGCAATGCAGTGGGAAGCCAGCAAATGAGGGTAAAAGTAAATGTTCTAGGTGGGTAAATTAACCTTGTCTTAACTAAAATTGGTCTTGTCTAACCATTTAAACCTGTCCATGATCTTTAACCTCCATTTAAATGCAGGTCCTCCTAACATCCCCAAAATCCAGCTAAGCCATAGAGGAGACCCAAAAGAAGGAGAGAACATAACCATATTGTGTTCTTTAGATGATGAGTCAGCAGAACTGACTCTGTATAGAGAGTTTCAGAGACCTGCGTCAGGAGCTTTGAAAAATTCAGCTGTGCTTTTAAACTTCCCATCCCTCCAGATAACAGACGCAGGGATTTACATTTGTGAAGCAAAAAATTACTTTGGCACTGAGAGAAGCATGATCAACATTACAGTTGAAGGTGAGTTTATAACATTTCTGGAGATTGCGCTTAGCAAATGTCTTTGCATGGGAAGTCACTTTGCCCCAGTCTTATTTTAGCATTTATACACTATTATAGTTTTTATTAATATTATTAATTCGCTTTTTTTATTTTTCAACTTTTCAAAATGGAACAACAACTCAGCTCCTGTGGTCAAATATGTTGATTCATGTTTTATTACTGGTAGCTTCTGGCACTTTCCCTTCTCACAAACTCTTTTCAGACACAAATTCAGTTGTTGTGGCTTTAAATTAACCCATGATTTACTCACCCTCAAGCCATCCTAGGTGTATATGACATTCTTCTTTCAGACGAATACAATGTTATATTAAAAATTGTCCTGGCTAATACAAGCTTTATAACGGCAGTGACAGGCAGCCCAAAAAGTGTATCCATCTATTATAAAAGTAATCCACACAACCCTGGGGGGTTAATAAAGGCCTTCTGAAGTGAATTGATGGGTTTTTGTAAGAACAATATCCATATTTAACATGTTATAAAGTAAAATATCTAACTTCTGGAGGACCACCTTCCGTATTCAACTTACAGAAAAAGCGTAACTGGCACTTCGATGACGTCTGACGTAGCGTAAGCATTTTGAACTGCGAGAGGCGCTTTCTTCGTAAGTTGAATTCGGAACTTTGATGGATGCACTTTTTTGGGCTTCAAATTTTGGGCCGCCATTCACTGCCATTATAGTGCTTGGATTAGCCAGGACATTTTTTTTAAATAACTCAAATTGTATTTTTCTGAAAGAAGGATGTCATATACACCTAGAATGGCTTGAGGGTGAGTAAATTACGGGATAATTTTCATTTTCCCTTGAAGCTACTTTTAGTGCCTATATAGTAGTAGCCTGACATTCTATACTTTATTTACGCATATAACGTAAACACACACGGAGGAATAATGAAAGTATGCAGTTTCCCGGGAAATCCATGTCAACAACTCTAAAATAAGAATAATTATAATAGGCTTACCATGGTGATTTATGGTAGGGCAAAAACACGTTTTGGTAGATGGTTTTAATATAGCCTACTTGCTCATTATTTACATAGGTGCAAAATGTAACTTAAATTATATATATACAACACCCTTTAACTGTGACTATATACAGTGTATAGCACTAATCATAGTGTATTCAGTAAGAATGGAATATTTCAGTACAGTGATGTTTATCTACTCCAATAACTCTTTACACTTTAAATCTAGCACAAAATGACACAGTGAAAACGGTAGACCTGACCGTTGCCATACTGCCCGCTGCAGCATCAGTGTCACTGCTGACTATTGCTGCGCTGCTGATCCGACACTGCAGAAATAAATCCAGGAGCAACACCAGTAATATTGCACTCAGCTAAACAGATGAAGAGCGAACAACAAAATGAAGCATTTTTCTGCTGAAAGGAACATTCGCCTGGACATTATCTATACTGTAAATATATCAGGGTCAGGTGAATAGAAAGCTGTGCTGCATTTTCTGTATGAGAAATTCTGCTATAACAGTGTCATTTTCGTATAAAATGGATATTTGATAGACAATCTCTAAATACAATACATATACAGTGTCCCCAAAAAGTTTTTGGACACTTAAAGGGTTAGTTCAAGCTAAAATTCTGTCATCATTTACTCACCCTCATGTCTTTCCAGACCCATAAGACTTTTGTTCATCTTCGGAACACAAATTAAATTTATATACACCTAGGATGTCTTGAGTGTGAATAAATTATGTTTTTTTGGGGTGGGTAACTATCCCTTTAAGTGCCATTCCATAGTTATATATTATTTACATTAGTAAATTCTGAGTGATATTAATAAATACAGATTTTCTACCTTTAAAAGTTGAAAATTCTGGAGTTAAAAGGCAAACTGATGTTACTCAGATTAACACATAGGTCCGTGTTCTTTCCCTGTGATTCTTGATTTTAGAGCAATTGTAAAATCCTAATAGTAAAAACAGGAAATGTGACGCATTTACTGTACATCAATATACAGCACCGGAACATGTGTGAGTAATGACAGCATGTTCATTTTTGGGAGAACTATTCTCTCTACTTAACTTAATTTCCTTAGAATATCTTCATGTTCGTGACATCAAACTGTGATGATGAATTGTGAATATCCATCTGATATTCCATCCATCTTATGATAAACTCAATACTTAGCCATATACTTTCTAATAAGTCTGCACAACTGCACATGGCACATTCAGGAAATAAAGCCTAAAAATGTGTGGATGTTTTATTTTGAAATCTTGGCACAGATAAAGTTAATTTCCATTACTTAAACTTTGAAGCATGTTGACTTTCCCTTTTCCTCCACAGAGAATGTGACAAGTCCATTTGACCTGTTAATTATCACACGGCATTGTTCTTTGTCTCTCTGTTATCAGTCAAAGTACACCATTTCTTCAGGAAGTTCCATTCTTTGTTCCAACACTGCGGGCGTTAAAATACACTTCTGCAGTTTATGTACTGTGAGGGGTGTAGTTGTATCATAGGATTTTACTCAATTACTAAAGTGTTTTTTTATGGGATTGTAGTTTACTCGAGTGCCATTTAAACTGTACTGAAACTTTTACATTACTTTTCATTTTTTACCCATTACAATGTTATTTCTACTTGAAAAGTATTTGTTAAATTTTTTTAACAGCAGTGTTTCGAGGTTGGACTTATTTTTATAACATCAAAATGGATTAGTCAGTGAAAGACACGACATTGTGTGAATGACAATAAAATTAACCCATTTTCTTCAGTGAGATTTGATATAAACATTTATTAATTTTTGTTTTGTTTTATTAAATTATTGAAAACAATTATTTTAAAAACATTATGAGATGATAAATTCTTTATAAATGTAATTATTATAATCAAATTATTTACATAATATCCTGATTAATTTAAATCGGAAACAATCGCATTTCAATATTTACAGAGAAAAAAATGGCACAAATGAACTATTTAAAGAAGGGCTGACAAGTATTAAAAATTTGGACCCACTCTATTAGATGGCCTTAACTACTATGTACTAACATTTTAATTAATCATTTGATATAATGCACTTATTGTGTACATATGTCTTTACATTGTACTTACCTGTAAAAAATGATCTGCATGTAATTACATCTGTAATTAATTTCTGTTGTTACATTTATAATTACACTGATGACACTTCCCTTACACCTAACCCTACCCTTAAACTTACTCATCCCACCACACCGGTCCCTAACTTTACCCGTATCCCACCTCAATATCAGCTAAAGTGTTTTACAATACAATATAAAGTAAAGTCAAGAAAGGTCAACTTTATTTATATAGCACTTTTTACAAAGCCGATTGTTTCAAAGCAGCTTCACCGTGTTAAACAGGAAAATAATGTAACTGGATTTGATTCGACTGTACAGCCACTCTGGAGAAACAGTGATATTTCCTACTGACACACTACAATAAAAGATATAAATAACTGGCTTAAATTTTTTTTGTACTCAATCAGCAATTGCTGTGCTATGCTATGGCATTCAAAGCATTGTGTTACCAATTAGCAAGGTGACATTTATTGAATTAGGTAGTTACTCAAATATTTCAAGTTAAGATTAATTAAAATGTATGAGTACAAAATTAAAATCTGCCAGTTATTCTTACGGAAACGTTGAATTCCTGAATTTTAATGACCACAACAAATATTTTGAGTTTTGCCAACTTATTTGGGTTTACAGTGCACTTTGGATTGTGTAATTAGTTAATATTTTTAAATAATTTATCTGCACTAGGCACATTGTGTACAAAGCCAATATCTCCTGGATTTCCTTCATGACATTGTTCCTTTAGGGGAGTAAAATAAACACTACAAAATAATGGCTGCTTCTGAACACATGCAATAATGAAAGTGAAAGTTCATTCATCAAACAGTTCTGGGTTGCACTTAATTTTAAGATGTCTGTTTTATTGTGTAATTATATATCACGTTAGGGGGTTAAGATTTAGTTTAGGGTTAGTTGCACGTAATTATGCATCATTTACTGTTATAGCAATTCTTTATCGTACGTTATGTATTTTGTTTGTTTTTGTATTATTATGCGTTCCTATTGTAAAACACTTTGTAACATTGTTTTGAAAGGCGCTATATAAATATAAATGTAATGTGTAACAAGGACACTGTAAAATAAAGTGTTACCCAGTTCTGTTATGTAATTGTTGTGCTTGCTGGATTTTTACAGGCTTTTTTTAAGGTGGTAAAAACTGATAAAGATAAGGGTGTTACCACACTTTTCCTCTCACTTTGTATTTTTTTCATGTGAAATAAGATTTTGTAAATACAGGATTCTGCTCAGAGGAATTCAACATTGTTCTCACGAAATTATATTTGCTTCATTTGCAGCGATCACTGTGAACATAAATCACACATCTTCTGTTGTCCACTTATTGTTTTTCCATGTAGCCAGTGTCAAATAAATGATTTTATATAGTTGATTCTGTGTATTTTTATTGATCTCTCTCTCTCTCTCTCTCTCTCTCTCTCTCTCTCTCTCTCTCTCTCTCTCTCTCTCTCTCTCTCTCTCTCTCTCTCTCTCTCTCTCTCTCTCTCTCTCTCTCTCTCTCTCTCTCTCTCTCTCTCTCTCTCTCTCTCTCTCTCTCTCTCTCTCTCTCTCTCTCTCTCTCTCTCAAATTTTGTTGTGTGTAATTGATGTACAATGAAAATCTGGATCCTAAAGCAAAACCAGTTTGCAGAGTGAACATGTAAAATCAATAGTTACCACAAAATGATACTGACATTTTACTCATCAATAAACAATGAATTTAAAAAAACATTCTGACTTTTTGTGTCATATTTGCGAATTTATATCTTGCAATTTGCAATAAAAAAAAAAAAAAGATCTGAATGGAAAGTTTATATAATAGGAAAAAAATATGTGATGGGAGGAAAAAATATATTTCAATGCTATTGCATTTGCTTCGAAAGTAAAGAACACAAACATTTTATATTCAAAACATTTTGAGAGTGAATGCAAAGTTTCTCGGGGAGCACAAAAGTTTTGTGAACAAAAACGCAGACTGGGTTCATATCATGTCAAATGAACTTCCATGACTTTTCAAGCTCTACTTTTTGGGTTTTCAAGGAGAACAATCTGAGATCTCGCTTACAAAATAATATCTCAATTATCTTTCAAAATTCTAAAAAAGGTAAATAGATGAATAAAAATATACTAACAAAACGGTGCAAATAAAGTGAGTAAGCAATGACTGTGGCAACTTTAAGTATGGGAACATTAACAAAAGCCCTAGAACTTTCAGTGCTTAGAAGAGCAAATAGAAAGAGGGCATACACTTCTTATACAATTCTTATTAAAAGATATATAAATAATAACAGAAGAAAACTAAATATTTCATTTGTAAAATGTAAAGCATTGGAATATAATTTTTAATTAGCTGCAATGAAATCTAATTACTTGTTTGCACTAAAAATATATTTTTTATTTAAATTTAATAATACATAGTAAATACAATGTTTATGAAGGCTAATATTGTTCAATAAATAATATTTTATATTATAATGCTGGCAGTCTTGAGAAACAGTCTGTTAATGATGGGGGTTATCATAGACTGACTTTAAAGGTGCACTGTGTAATATTTACGAGGATCTATTGACAGAAATGCAAAATAATATACTATACTATACATATAACTATGTTTTCAGTGGTGTATAAAGAGTTTAGATAATGAAGCATTATGTTTTCATTACCTTAGAATGCGCCATTTCTATCTGCATACACCACGGGTCCCCTTACAGTGAAATTGCCATTTTGCGCCACCATGTTTCTACAGTAGCCCTAAACAGACAAACTTCTCTACAGAACGCTAGTTTCTCTCTCTGCTCTCTCCGACAAAATTTTTTTGTCCTGGGTCGGCCACCGTAGCTTCTCTATGTGCTTCAAAAGGGAGGGGTTAGCTTTGGGTGGTTGCAATACACAACCTCACCATTAGGTGTCGCTAAAATTCCCACACTGCACTTTTAAGAGAGTTAGAGAGTTAAGTAAAGTAAGCAAGGTCATAAACAAGGAAATTATTTTAACTTTGAATGACATGCAAAGTAGCACCGGCATGAAAGCTGAATCTTACGCTTCACTTCAAAGTGATCAATCCACTGACCAGCGCTTCCAGATATACAGTCAGAGGTGAAAGTCTTGATAGTTCGACCCATTGGTTTTGCAGTTGTGATCGATTCCTTCCGTGTGGAGCGAAGGAATGACGGTGAACTTGCTAGAGACTCTGTGTTCGAAGAAGGTCGACATGGCTTGGTGTGTTTGTGACTGCGCCAGATGAGGTCTCACGCGAACAGTGCTCAGGAAAGGAATGCCAGCGAGCACTCTGACTAACTCTGGAGGGAACTTTGTGTTGGCCTTTCAGTTCCTTTGTTTTGAACATAGGGCTGGCTCATTCGCATTGAAAAATGTGTGTGTTCATTTGTATCCTGATAAATAAAACGAACACACTGCATTCTATAAGAAAGTGATGTCCACCAAAGTGTGAGTCATTAAGTAACGAATATTTTGATAGGAGACACTAGCTAGATGGGCTAACATTAACTTGTAGTTCTATCAGCAAGCACGCATAACATTACATTAAATGTGCTGATGTGCAATGTATATAGGGCTTGACAATAAGGACTGCCCGATGGCCCGGGGCCAGTGTGAAAGACACTCGTGCCAGTTGACGGAACGGTCACTTGCCCGCTCGGTTCAATGCTGCAACTTCACTGAAAGCGCCCATAGACGAGAAGGTGCCGTCTTTCAGTTTGGTTCTCGCGCGGCACTACAACATAGCTTAAGCCATAGACAGTAAAAGAAATGGACACAGCGACCCCATAGGCTTCAACAGGGGCAAGTGAAGTCAGTTAGAAGCACTGACTTCCTGATGGCTGAGCGTACTGCGCAGACTCAGACTGAGCTTGACGACGTAGATGTGACGTGAGCAACCTGTCTGACAGTTGTAAGTCTTCTAGTAGTTGTGCAAACTGAAATCTGAATCACATTGTTGAAATAATTTGTCCCGTTGCTTTTGGCTCTCTATGGGCTTCTCCCCATGCTTCTCCCTTGTGTTTATCGGACTTTAAGCCTCCATGTCCCCCCGATTGCCTCATAGACAGTAAAATATTGCCTGCGAGCTTCTCCTCCTGTCTCTACGGTAATTGCTTTACTATGCGACGAGAGTCGCGTGGTTATGACGCAATCGGCAGCCAATTTTTTTACAAAAACGGCTTCTACGGGGCGATAGTGTAAGTTCTTTAGAAATAAATAACGGTCAAATGGAGTCTTTAAACGCCTCAGATGTTAAGTTATTCACTGTCAAAGTGACGCCAAAATGAATGGGAGTCAATGGAATGCTAACAGCAGGTGATGGCTTGGTTAGCAATGGCCGCCTCTATGGAAGGTACGCTTTACAGGTGCTGGATTACCGCACACTCATGCGTCTCACTGCACGCGAATATTCACACAAAATTATGTCAAAATGTCTGTCTTGTTGAGTAGCATCGTAAACATAGTCAGTTATGTCTTTTAAATGAACGTAAACATGAAATATGCTAGTCACCGACAGCGTTTGTGTCATTTTCACAAGTTTCATGGCCCACAGAATATCAAGACATGCAAATATATCAAAAGAAAGAAACAGACCCTCTGCTATTCTAGCGTAACGCATTCTTTTTTTAGTCAACACTTGTGTTGTGGGTAAGTTTCATGAAAAAGCTGAGAAAAATCACGTTTTTGTAAAAGACTAACGTAACATCCAGATTGGATTCAGAACGATGATCAAAACACAGATGGAGCAACTGTTAGATCAACACATCAAAGCTTCAAGGATTAGTTCACTTTTAAAAAAACTTTTGCTGATAATTTACTCACACCCATGTCATCCAAGATGTCCATGTCTTTCTTTCTTCAGTCGAAAATAAATTAAGGTTTTTGATGCAAACATTTCTTCTTGTAATGGATTCAATGGACCCCAAACAGTTCAAGGTCCAAATGGCAGTTTCAGTACAGCTTTAAAGGGCTTTAAACCATACCAGACGATGAATAAGGGTCTTATCTAACAAAACGATCGGTCATTTAAAAAAAAAAAATCAAAAGTTTAAGATTTATAAGCACAAATGTTGCTCTGTTCTGTGATATGTGTACGTGACGTCACGTAATACGCAGTTACGTTGAAAAGGTCATGCTTGCCGTAGGCGGAAATACAGAGTCATTGTTGAACGTGCACATACTCAGTCAAACGGCGTTTACAAAAAAGGGAGTTAAAAGGTAAAACAACAATGTCGGACGATTTTGAATCCTCCTTCCGCTCATTTGAAAACACTGACTCGCTATTTCCGCCTACGGCAAGTGTGACCTTTTCAACGTAACTGCGTAGGAGAAATGTTTGCATCAAAAACCTTAATTTATTTTCGACTAAAGAAAGAAAGACATGGACATCTTGGATGACATCCAGTAAATTATCAGCAAAAGTTTTTTTAAAAGTGAACTAATCCTTTCAGTCTAGCTCGTCCTGGGTCCACATTTCATTCAGTAACACAGCTGTTTTTATTTAGATGCTGTTTATTGCTGATGATCGCATTCTTTTTCTAGCTCGTTTCCGTTTCTTCTTCACCTGTGTTTTGATCAGGAGATTCTTTACTCGTTCAGGAGATGCGTAATAGCGCCCTAGCGTATAACAGTAAAAACGGAAATCCGGAAAATATTCAATGGCTAGGAAGCATTTTCTCCTTATATACAGTCTATGGTTCTCATAAAAGACAAGATGATACAAAGACAGAAAAAAATCACTCACTGCTCTTGACTGAATAATATGGGTTAATCTATATTTATACAGTGAAGACTATGCAGTGATATTTTACATTTGATTACTATTTCTGTAGCCTACCTGAAAACCTAGTTTAGACCTACATGAAAAAACAGAAAATAACTGTTTTTCATTTGTCTGTTTGTTCTATTGTGTTTATTTGTGCGGTTGCTCGTAATTCTATTATTTGTTCTTATTTCAGTGTCTTTAGCAATATTAATAAATAAATAAATAAATATGAGGAGCATAAAAATAAATAAATATTATTTATTAAGGTTACATGGATAAAAAACAATAACTAGGCCTATTTTATTTAATTTATTACTTTTTTGTGGTGGGGCCAGTGAAAATTTTGGCAGGGCAAGTAAAAATTTGAACCACTGGCCAGTAGAAAAAATCCTTAGCGTTGAGCCCTGAGAAAATGAGAACTTTTTTACCTTTTTTTGAAAGCGTTTTCTAAACCTGTTGTAGGAGACATCCAAAACAAAATTAGGACCCTTTAAAATAGCATGCTAGAGGGGCTTTAAACACCTCGTACGAATCCTGCGCAAAGTTTCTCGGGGGAACGCAAAAGCATTGAAATATAATTCTCCATATTATTTTTCCTTCACCTTTAAATGTTCACGCAAATTATCAAATCTCACGCAATTCTGACTTTTGTTTCTTAGAATTGTGAGATAAAAAGTCACAATTAATATTTTTGATTCTGAAAACAAGCTTCATAAGGAAATGCATAAATTCTCAAATAAAAAACTTTTATTCAAGGTTTTAAAATGACCATGCATGGTCCAAAAAGATGACATAATATCTCATAATTGAGATTGCACCTGTCTCTCAAATGTGCTGACATCATATCCTGCTCTTGTGATTAGCATAGCTGGGAAAGCCGAACTGTGAGATCATGATGTTGGAGTAGCGGAGCGGCATTTCCCCGTAGATCTGTGTCAGCTTGTTGAGGCAGTAGGAGCGCTGCAGCATGTGCTCCGCTCTGTGCCACATGCCCACATACCCGCTGCTGGCTTCCTTCTCCAGATTGCGCATATCTACTGGCCTCACGAACACCCCGGAGGGGCGCTTCAGTCCGGACACCTGTGAGAGTTGATGTGCCACAGCAAAGTTCATGGCGATGTCGTCACAGTTCTGGGTTTCGTCCACCAGAGTGTGCACTTCACCGGGCTGATCTTGGTACAGCTTCAGGAAGCTCCGATGGAAAAACGCTGCACCCACTAGGATCATTGAATAGCTAACGGAATGATAAAATGACATTTATTCAGCTGTACTGCATGGTTGTGACTTTTTTGTTGCTCTTTTCAACACATTTTACATTCATATGGGTCAAATACATACAAGTGTCCACAATAAAGAACATTTTATTGATAAGGTTTAAAACCAGTGTTATTTTAGGATTGTTTCTATACTGTTGTAGCATTTATTGTACTTTTATTGTAATACTTTGATATTTTTCATTTTAGGTTTAAGTTTTAGTAATTGTGTTAAGTGCATTTGTCATTTTTTTAAATAAAACCATAAAAACCATTACATCTATGAAGAGTCCCCACAAAGATAGTGAACCAGACTGTGTGTGTGTGTGTGTGTGTGTGTGTGTGTGTGTGTGTGTGTGTGTGTGTGTGTGTGTGTGTGTGTGTGTGTGTGTGTGTGTGTGTGTGTG
Source organism: Gobiocypris rarus (assembly GCA_023029165.1). NCBI lineage: Eukaryota > Metazoa > Chordata > Actinopteri > Cypriniformes > Gobionidae > Gobiocypris > Gobiocypris rarus. The sequence goes on along the minus strand of CM040915.1, from coordinate 30,039,170 downwards.
TGTGTGTGTGTATAAAAATATTGACAACTCATTCATTCAAACTGACGAAGAAGCTTAATTTGCAGGGCAACATTATGATTTGAAATGAGTTGAAATGATTCATGAAGAATTAGGCAAATCGAGTTTCCTTTGGAATAATGTACTCCACTGAATCATGGACACTTAGTCCAGAAACATATATTAAAAGAGTAGATCAGTTTTAGTTTCATATCGGCTTTTGTATTAATTTGGAAATGCAGCATTTTTCCCAGTCTCACCTGTCGCCTCCACGTTTGTCTGGATCCTGAAGCTCAAAGCTGCCATAGCTGTACACACCAGATGCTGTGGTCACATGCTTCCGTGGAACAAAACCCGTAATCTGATCTGGGAATTGCTACAACACAAATTGAAATATGATAAGTTAGGTTATTTGTTTCTAAAGAGAGTAACGGAAAGAGCATTTAATGATAGACAAGTGAAACACACACATTCTCCACTGACTGTATAACACAAGGCTTATGTCAAACATTACCTTCCAGACAGAAAATGCAAAGCTGATGTCAGGAACACTGACCAATGTGTCATCGTCTAGCATCAAAACAGCTGCCCGGGTGAAAGAGAGGGTCGGTCAGTACAATCTCAAAGACAAGAGCACATACAGTTGTAATGAATCTATTAGGATCATGCCTTAAAGGGACAGTTCACCCAAAAATGACAATTCTGTCATAATTTATTTACCATTATTTTGTTACAAACCTGTATGCGTGACTGACTTCTGGGAAAACAGAAAAAATTTCTGAATTTTTCACTATTTGTCCATTCAATGGAAGTCAATGGTCAGCAAAACGGTTTGGTTACCCATATTCTTCAAAACATATCTTTTGTTCTCTGCAGAAGAAAGAAACTCACACAGGTTTGGAAAACATAAGGGAGAATTATATAATGACGGAATTTCTCTTCCTTCATTTACTCTAATGTTGTTTAAACTTATATTAAAGGGGTACTTCAGCGCTGGGAAGATGAATCTGTATTTAAACTGGGTCATTAATGTAGTAGAAATGTGAAATTATTTTTGAATTTGGTGCCTTCTAGACTAAGAAAACACAGAAAATGTATTTTTGTCTCATGGGGATGAAAGACAACAATTCCCAGAATGCACTTCGCTGCCCTGCACAGCTACTGACTGGATCACTTGCCCACCGCGTTCATTTTCATAAAATCAGTTCAGTTAGAGACGCTACAATTAAAAACTGAACTTGTCTGTTCAATATAATGTGATTGAGCCTCGTCACGGCACAAACGCAGCAGGAGTCGGATTACATTCATCACATGAGCTTAGGTAACAGCGGGATTTGCGGCCGCATACATTCAAAGCACGTGATCAGTCTGGCGCATTTTCAGTTCATGTCTTTGGAAGCTTAACTTTCATAGGAAGTTAATTTGAAAAGTTGAAACACTCACTTTGCTCTCAACTGCTCCGTTTACATCATAGACTGTATAAAAATATGGACGTAGTGTCTGTGACGTCACCCATAGGATTCTGCAGAGCGGTTTTGAAGCGTAAAGTAGGGTCGAGCTGGCCATTGCCATCTTAGCAGCGCGTCATCAACTGTCACTCCCGGATAACAGAAAATGGGCAAAGAGGCGGGACGTGGGCAGAGCTGAGGTGACGTGATGACTAACAAACAACATATAAATGGCTACCCACCTGCCACTCAAAGTGGCCATGCCCTTAATTATGCAGAACTTTAAGGCTTTATATAATGTAAACAAATGAGTTATAAAAAAATTCACCCCCCTCACAGTTATCATGAAGGGCAAAATTAGCTGTATAGATCAAACTAGATTTTGTACCAGGCTGTAAACATGTTTTATTCTACTGTAAAGTTGGGCATTTTAACATGGGACTCAATGAGATTCTGCTCCCTTCTGAAGCCTGTCCCTAGTGGCCAGTCGATGAACTGCAGTTTAAGACACTTCCGTATTGGCTTCAAGAGAAACCGCGGGAGGTTGCCGCTTGGTTTACATGGATCTCCGCAGCTCCCCAAACCGAGTCCTGTGAGTGCTATGTTGAAAACATGCGGAAATAGCGCCCACTGCTGGCTGTAGTCTTTAGCCTCTGGCCAAAAACTCCTCCGATGATGCAAAATGACGATATTTGTGTCATTGGAGGAATTTTTCCAGAAATAAAATACATAATTATCTCGTCTCAGGGGGATATGAGGGGGGGAAGTACGATAATTTGAATATACTCTCGGGTTTCCTATGATACAAAGCTTATTGCTAATTGCTGAAGTAACCCTTTAAATACAAAAGTTATATACGATTTTTGTCCTATCTATTCATTTATTAAAAATACTGTACATTAAAATGCAATTTATACATACCATCACTACTTCTATGAGGAGCATGTTTTTAATTTCTGAATTAACATTTGTTTAGATAATTTTGTGGGGCATAAAGTAAAAACTGTCGAAACCTTTTGAGTACCTTCAAGGCATGGTCCCTATAACATACTGAGTTTCGTAACGATACGCTAATACATTCTTAAAATACAGCATTTTAAGACAAAATTCTAAATGGCTGATGCCCACAATAGTCAAAAGACCAGGGGTCCGTTCCTCTTACCTCACTTAATACATCTGAGATTATTTGACAGATCCTAGATCTTTTAATCGTGTTAACTGATCTCTGGCTAATCTGGTTCTTCAAAAGAATTTGCGGATGGGATTCAAATATCTGAATTAAGTTATCTAAGATTACTGTGCGTTCTTGTGTTCCCTGAAGAGTGCAGATGTATCGATATCTGAAACCACGATCAGCAATGCAACGATTGGCTGAGGGCAAGACAACAACGTAATGACATCATAATTAAAAAAGCCACCTGGAAAAAAGTACACAAAACCCCCACAAATTTCTGGACCTTTATAAAGAAACAGCCAAACCAACATAAAAGTTATAATAGATAATGTTCTTTTTTTTAAACATGATTCCCAATAAGTTATATATTTGTACACCCTTTATATTTTTATTTCAATGTTTTAATTAGCAATTCATTTAATTTACAAGTCAATTTGAAGCAGATTTGTTACGTGACAGTTTCTTATGGGTCAAGATCAAATTATCTGTTGCCATGACAGCAATTCCAGGATGAGCGTAGAAGAACCAAACAATCTAAGATCATGCCAAATTGTCAACAATCAAATCCAGCTAACTGAGTTAGCGACGTATGAAGAATGGACCCCAGTTTTATGATTTTAGGGCAAACTATTCAGAATTTATATGCAAAAAGGGCAATTTTCCTATCTCCTGACCAGTAGGTGGCGATGTGCCAAAATGCTGCATGTTGCCTCAAGTCATGTTTGAGATGACATGTACCAAGTTTGGTCTGAATACGCTAAAGCGTTGCCTCACGTCCAATTTGACATGCTCTTCGTCAAATTTGGTTGCGCGTTATTCAAGAACTTTTTGCCAGCACAGTCTGAAGATGATCTGATTTGATTTCCAAGAAAACCGAATAAACCGCCTAGGAGTAGTTTGAAAAAGTATGTTTTTTTTGGCGGGAACATTTTCATGACAGAAAATTACGAAAAATTTAGTTTATAGTCCTAATGGTTCAGAAGTTATTAGCATAAATGTAAGGGAAAATGTGTACAGTTGGCGGCTCTAGAGGGATTTGGAGGGATTGAGTTAGAGAGTCCAAATTTGATGTGGTGAATGTTTTGACTGTACTCTATCCGTGCAAATTTCACTTTTTACCATATGGTTCCATGGTCAGTCATACACTTCCATGGTGGAATAATAATAATAATAATAATAATAATAATAGGAAATCACACCTCAGTGCTTGGCCCCTAATAATAATATTTGATGTATTCAAAATATTTTAATAAAAATGTTTTGCATGTCTATACATTTTTTTTAGGGTGACATTGTGTCCAGAGACTACAGATTACAGAGGTCTGGTACATTTGCAGAAATGTTTATTATTCTGCGCTGTCCCGTTAAATAAACAAATGAATAATACAAAAAAATGTGTACACTCATTATGTTTATAATCCAGATTTTAGAAGCCTTCCTTTTTATTATCGTGGGCACTCTTATATGTCACAGACCCATGACCCTAAATGGGAAAAAAATATGGTTTTGTTACATTTTTGGGTCAACTATCTGGCAGCTCACCTTTCCTTCATGTGAGAATCAAACACCTACCATCAGTCTCGATCTCAGGGTGCGGCTGCAGTCGATTGCGCATTCTGTTGACGGTCTGCTCTTTAAAGATGACGGGCACAGGGTGTGGGCCGAGGGCATCCCATAGTTTCCTGGGCGGAGGCTCGCCGGGGTTATTCCACACGATGATGATGCAGTGCAGGTGAGGCACAGCCTGATAATGATTGAGGAGCCTGAGGAGTATATCGGTGCGGTTGTATGTTTGCATGATTATAGTAAAACTACCCTCTGGGTCCGGGAGGGTAAGTGAGGTGTTGGATCTACGGCGGAGCTGTTGGAGAATGCTGCCGTCCTCATTGTTAGGCAATAAAAAGGTAAGAGAGGCTCCGGCCAGAAGCAGTAACACAATAGAGCTGATGATGAAGTGTGTCCGCACACGGCCCGATGACCTGCAGCAGTACCAATGAATCCTGAAGACAGGAGAAGACAAGAGGTTTAAAGAGAGGAGTTTTTATATCGCTGCATACCATTATAGGTTTATTTTTCGATGGAACACAAAAAGAGATATTTTGTAGAATGCCCAGTTTGCTCTTTTCCATAAAACAAAAACACACTGTGACAATGCTGCCAAGCATTACTGTTATTACTGGAATAAGATCTCAGACAATGATTGTGTGGGTGTGTGTATACACAAACAAACAAGATATAAAAAAAAAGACTTTTTTACAAAACATTCTATTTCAAATAACTCCATCACGGTTTCCACAAAAACATGAAGCAGCAGAAATATTTTCAACATTGAAGATAATAAATGTTTCTTGAGAAGCAAATCATCATATTAGAATGATTTCTGAAGTATCATGTGACCCTGAAGACTGGAGTAATGATGCTGAGAATTAAACTTAGGAATCACAGGAATAAATACATTTTAATGTATATTAAAACAGAAAACATATTTAAAATTATAACAATATTTCACAATATTAAAAGTTTTATTGTATTTTTACAGTCTTTGTGAGTATAAGATACTTCTTTCAAAACAGTTTTTTTTATCCTTAGAATAAGGAAATAAAGTCATAAAGATTTGGAATAACGTACACAAGTTTTTTTTTTTTTTTGGTGAACTGTCCCTTTTAAACATGCTTTACATGATTTTCACACTGAACAGCATTTACAGAATTATCAATGCTTGGACTTATTGGTGGTATTTAATAAAGGGGGATGTTGTTGTGTTTTTTGTATTTTTTTGTATGTAGATGCACTGGGAGATCGAACTAATACAGTTTCGCTAACATCTATGCAGGTTTTATTCTCAAAAGTTTCAGTTGTTGTTTAATGTCCCATACAAAAAGGTCCATATCGAGCAAACCAAAGAAACAGAGAATTATGTGTTAACACACATGTTAATTGTACTCGGATGCCTTTCGTGCATGCCAACAGTTGTACTAATATTATTGTGACTCTTTTAAAAACAACAGAAAACATGTTGATTTAAGGCTGAAAAGACACGACGCACACGATCACATGCATGCCATAGCAAATAAACTCAATAGACCTTTCATGATAGACAGTATCATGAGAAGATTTGCATCTTGAAATATGAAAAGCAACAAGTACCTCATTGTATTCCCATCATACAAGTCAAGGCTCCAGAAGGAAGTTTACTTGCTCGCGCATGCGCATTGAGTGTATTAGTGAATCACCGAATCATTTTCGTAAATATGTTCGTTGCAAAGAACCGATTCAAAACGCGATTCAGCGGTTCTTTATGTATGTACAGGTCCTTCTAAAAATTAGCATATTGTGATAAAAGTTCATTATTTTCCATAATGTAGTGATAAAAATTAAACTTTCATATATTTAGATTCATTGCACACCAACTGAAATATTTCAGGTCTTTTATTGTTTTAATACTGATGATTTTGGCATACAGCTCATGAAAACCCAAAATTCCTATCTCAAAAAATTAGCATATCATGAAAAGGTTCTCTAAATGAGCTATTAACCTAATCATCTGAATCAACTAATCAACTCTAAACACCTGCAAAAGATTCCTGAGGCTTTTAAAAACTCCCAGCCTGGTTCATTACTCAGAACCGCAATCATGGGTAAGACTGCCGACCTGACTGCTGTCCAGAAGGCCATCATTGACACCCTCAAGCGAGAGGGTAAGACACAGAAAGACATTTCTGAACGAATAGGCTGTTCCCAGAGTGCTGTATCAAGCCACCTCAGTCGGAAGTCTGTGGGAAGGAAAAAGTGTGGCAAAAAAAACGCTGCACAACGAGAAGAGAACTTCACTGAGGAAGATTGTGGAGAAGGACCGATTCCAGACCTTGGGGGACCTGCGGAAGCAGTGGACTGAGTCTGGAGTAGAAACAGACTTTTGAACCAGAAACAGCGGCAGAAGCGCCTGACCTGGGCTATAGAGAAGCAGCACTGGACTGTCGCTCAAATTTTGCATGTCATTCGGAAATCAAGGTGCCAGAGTCTGGAGGAAGACTGGGGAGAAGGAAATGCCAAAATGCCTGAAGTCCAGGGTCAAGTACCCACAGTCAGTGATGGTCTGGGGTGCCATGTCAGCTGCTGGTGTTTTATCAAGGGCAGGGTCAATGCAGCTAGCTATCAGGAGATTTTGGGGCACTTCATGCTTCCATCTGCTGAAAAGCTTTATGGAGATGAAGATTAAGATTTATGGATTTTTCAGCACGACCTGGCACCTGCTCACAGTGCCAAAACCACTGGTAAATGGTTTAGTGACCATGGTATTACTGTGCTCAATTGTCCTGCCAACTCTCCTGACCTGAACCCCATAGAGAGTCTGTGGGATATTGTGAAAAGAAAGTTGAGAGACGCAAGACCCAACACTCTGGATGAGCTTAGGGCCGCTATCGAAGCATCCTGGGCCTCCATAACACCTCAGCAGTGCCACAGGCTGATTGCCTCCATGCCACGCCGCATGAAGCAGTCATTTCTGCAAATAGATTCCCGACCAAGTATTGAGTGCATAGCTGAACATAATTATTTGAAGGTTGACTTCTTTTGTATTGAAAACACTTTACTTTTATTGGTCGGATGAAATATGCTAATTTTTTGAGATAGGAATTTGGGGTTTTCATGAGCTGTATGCCAAAATCATCAGTATTAAAACAATAAAAGACCTGAAATATTTCAGTTGGTGTGCAATGAATCTAAAATATATGAAAGTTTAATTTTATCATTACATTATGGAAAATAATGAACTTTTATCACAATATGCTAATTTTTTTAGAAGGACCTGTATGTATGGATTCTGACATTTTTTGGACACAAAAAGGTAAGAGTGGAGATCAGTGTTAATACTTTTTATTAGTCTGTTTATCGACGAGGTTCTATTAATAAGGGTGTTTATTATAATTTCATTTATCCCAGTTCAGTTTGATGCAGCCATTATTTATCTCTTTAAAAACATATAGCCATGTTGAAACTAAATATTATTTTAATTTACAATAACTCATCAGTTCTGGGCTAATTACGAACCTGTCCTAAAGAACCTTTTCTTGGTTCACTCATTCAGCGTGTCCGAATGATCCGTTCGACCACTGATTCAGTCAGTTTAGCAAATTATCTTTCATTCGGTTCATTAAAAGATTCGACTCAACGGAAAGATTTCGTTCACGGTGTTTATTTATTTTGAATAGAGATAAGTTTGATACTGGTACATCCTTAGACATGTTTTATTTTGTGTGTCCCCATTTTGAAGGCGTCGTCGCAAAGCAACTTTACAGAGACATTATAGAAACGCTCGCGTTCTTTCCTGCAGAGAGCGGTAGTGAGTGAACTGCATTACTGAAACGGGTTTTCTTCACCGATTACACATCAAATCTTTTAGAGTGAGAGTTGCGACAACGGAAGTTCAAAACGCTTAATAGTCACGTGATTCATGTAGCCCTCGAATAGTTCCAGGAAGTGCTTTAGCGGCAATTCAAATTGATAGTCACAGTGACAGAACTGCGATTTTTGGTAATAATTAATAGTCAATAAATGCATTGATTTTCAATAATTTTATTACATATCGACATGTGTATGTAGCATGAGTATGTGGTTACAGCGATGTTGTTTTTAAAAGATAAAATCCGCTAATATTTGAGAATTAGAGTGCACAATTACCATAACTTTTGCCTCGTTAACATAATTTAGGCTAACGTTAGCTTGGATTGAGACGGGTTGCTATTGTTTTTATGTTACGTCATGTTCATTTGTTTCACTAATCTCATGGTTCTCAACTAATATCATCTTTATGACTTTCAGATAGACAGGTTACAGGTGATTGTCAGCTCGCACCACACAATGAGACACTGAACTAGCAGCAACAGCATGATGTCAAGTGTGATGTCTTCATCCATTGCCAATACGTGAAAAATAGAATTAACGTTAAGTGAAATTAATCTTAATGTTTACAATTCTTATTATATATAGTAATATATAATTCATAAGTATATGTATATATATATATATATATATATATATATATATATATATATATATATATATATATATAATGCTGTAGTGCTTAATAATCCAGAAGTGTGCTTGTTCTGTTTTTTGACATTTGCAAACATTTTATTAAATATTTAACATATTTAATATGCAAATTTCTAGGGTCTATAATTTATCAATATGGCCAACACTGCTGAAAACTATTAATACGGTGTTCGATAATAATTTTATCCAGTAGCCGATCTAATCTGATAACACTATAGTCTAATATAATCTAATTTAATGATGAATAATCTACACAAGCAGGCTTTAATGTACAAGTTATTTTGATTAAGATCTGCTGATAATTTAAAATCTGACTGATTAGACGTCTTAGCTTTTAAAAGTCCATCACAAACGGTCTGTTCTGCTGTAACTCTATGGCGCGGCTGCTACTTCCGGGAACTATTGAGAGTCTCCACGAGCCGCCATTGCTGTAAAAAAACCGTTCCATTGGAGTCTATGGAGTTGTCGCGACTCTCACTCTATATGGCTCTGTTGTGTCCATAGAGTGCACATGATCTGCAGTCTAAAATATGGTGACAATTCCCAGCAGCTGCTCAGCGCTGACCTGTCCTGCGGTTACGCTGTCGAATGGACTGAACATTCCCATTTTGGGTTTAGGTAAGAAAGAGCAGAATTTACATCCGAATGCAATAACATAAATGGTAGAAGAATGTTTTACTCACTGTTTGATTATCTGACTGAACGCACTTTAGTCCGACTCTAATTTCGGCTACCATATAAGTCATATTTATGAGATGGAAAGTTAAAATTGTGACATAAACATAATTGTCATAATTATGACTTTTTAATGCAATAATTTCACCTTTTTTGTATTATAGTTGTTTCTTCTTTTTGTTATATTTCATAGTATGTCATAGTAATGCTTTATTTTGCCATTTATAAGTTTTTCAAAATGTTGACTTTTATCTCATTTCAAAAATGTTTCATAATGTCTATTTTATCTCCTATATAATGGCTTACTCTAGGATAATTATGACTTACTAAGGGTCTATGGTAGCCTATTTTACTTGACGTTTCATGTCATAATTAATATTTCAAACAGGCAACATGGGCTTCTATAGACTTACAGGTTTTACAGCCATTGGTTAACGGCAGGGTCATTCCCAGAGTTTGGTCAATTTTGTCCCCATGAAACAATACTGCATATTGCACATAAAATGTTAATTAACTTTTAAAGCCACATGGTTTTCCATAAATAGATGTACCCCAATTAACACATATTCATAACGATTAACAAGATTATCTATTATTACCTGAGATTATCTATTTTGTACTATTTGATATTGTTATCTTAATTTTTTTGATTTTTTTATGTTTTTATGTGTGTGATTGTGTCAAGGAAGTAACTTGTTTGCCACTTTTGTTCTGACCAACTGAGAAAAAAAGCATTACAATAAATCCCACTACCAACAGTGATTAAATCTAACGATCGCTCATCTCACACCACATCACATCAAATCACGTGCAAATTATTATTATTGTTATACTTTGTTCTCAAATTGGTAATGTTAAAAGGTGCACTATGTAACATTTTTTTCAGTAAAATATCCAGAAACCACTTGGCCACTGTTATATATTTTGTTTAATTGAGTACTTACAATATCCCAAATATTTCCAACTATTTGTAAATCGTGAGAAAATTGCTATTTTAACCAATGAACCGGGACGTCTAAGGGACTCGCCTGTCAATTGTGTCATATCTGCGTTACCCTCGGTTTCCAGTTTTACTCTAACTAGTGCACACAATGTGCAACAAGTGTCATAGCTGCCGCTGAGCGAACGCATAGAGTAACGTCATAACATAATTTCAACACACTCAAATGTATCTAATATGATAAACAGAGCTGCGTTACCTCATACTCATGACCGGAAAAGAGGAAATGGCGCCGGCGGCTGTGGCATAATAAAAGTCCCGCTGCTTGCGAGGAGTTTGTTGCGTTCATCTTATTAACAATCGCTCCAGGGGCCTTGCTCAGCTTCCACAACACTCGGTCCTGCTCTGCTTCACACTACAGTAACGTTAATAATCGCATCCATGAACTTGATTTCTGCCCGAGTCCTATCCCAATTCTTTTCCAGCGGCTGTGAGGTGAAGACCACATGTCCCAAGATTCTGCGCTCAAACTTGGCGTCATCAAGCTACGCCTTTGTTTTGAATAACCTCCTGCGGGTGGAAAAGTTACATAGTGCACCTTTAACAACATCAGCATTGCGTGACTATGTGTATTTAGCGTTAACTGTAGATTCCTATTTCTGTACAGTCTAATCTTTTGCTTTTGACTTTGGGTGAATCTCCAGTTGTCACTAGACCTTTCTGGATTGCAATCCACCATCAAAATGATACATTTAATTATTCCAGCTGCTGTGAGAAAAGGCTATAAATGATCCGCCGCAGCATCCTCACATGCGATACTACTAGCACACCTCAAACTCCTCCTTTATACAGACTTGACTTACTGACGCAAAGACATGGTCGAATTTCTCACGGAAATCCACCAGTACCACTCAAATAATAACACATTATTACAATCTTACCGTTGTGAATCGGGCTATGATAAGGAGTTTGTTTTGAACATTGGCTGGTTATGTACTTGCTCAAAAATAGATTTTGGATCATTTTTAACCAAAGAAAGTTAGTACAGGATGATTTTAGACTCAAAATGATTAATACATGCACACACTTTTCACTATCCACAAACAAATGCCTTTCAATTTGAATGTGCAAAACACAGAATTGCATGAATGTGCTGCAGTTTGTACAAATAGAGACATTTTTGTGAATACAAATGTTTTATTTTGCATTAGTGTATTGCATTATTATTTTGCATCGCATGCTACAAAGAAGATGTGCATTTGTGGATCATGTGACATGCATGCATTTATTGATGTATTTTCTGCATTGATCTCATTTTATTCATTTGGATGTTGAGACTTTCATTTTCAAAATCCAGATTGACATGAATGTGCAGCATTTTGTATAAACAGAGACATAGTTGTGAATACAAAAATTCGATTTTGTATTAATGTTGGTCAGAATTTGTGCGTGCAACGAGTACGATGTGTATTTGTGGATTGTCTGTGAGTCGATCCTATTTGATTCATTTGGATTTTGAGACCTGTTTGGCCTTGCACGATCCACACACACAGCTGTCTAAGAAAACCTGCTACCACTAGATGGCAGTATTCTGCCGAAAGAGACAACGGCACCAGAAGCGTTCTTCTGCCTATAAAACGCTTAATATGAAATATAGCGCATAAAGTGTAGCCTACTCAGTTTTAATATCATCGTCTTACTGCATTAAGCCACATTAAGCGTTTTCTTTTATAATAGGCTGATTAGGCTCTATGGAAGAAAATGCTTCGTCCCCACATGAAAAAATACTACAGTATATTATTGTAAAATTACAATAAAATTAGTAAAGGCCTAGTGTTTTTGAACCATACTATGGTAAAGATATTACAGTAAATTGTAGTATATTATATAGTATTTACTACACTTCGTTTTACTGTAGTATATACAATTTACTGTAGTATATTTACTATAGAATGGTTCAAAAACACTATAGTATTTACTAGAGTAATTTTACTATAATATACTATAGTATTTTCCATGTGGGGACTAAGCGATTTCTCACATAGAGCATGCCATAAAATTTGCATTCCCGGGGCTAAATATCACATAATTGGGGTCGCTTCCACGGACATGAAATACAGCCCCCGACAACAGTGTTAAAGTAGCCCAATTCCGCGGGAAAACTGCAGACTTGGCAACTCTGCGCAATAGAGATGATCATCAAAACCAAGCAGATGTATCATCTCTCAGTTTTCATTTGCGTGTTCACAAGCTGTTAAGGCTCCGCCTTCTGGGATGGGGAGCAGCAGCTCATTTGCATTTACAGGAGGCGCACACAAAACAGCTAATTTTTCTCAAACCCCAAAATTTTTTTCAAAATGGTATATTAAAAAGTTTGTTAGGAATTTTGATCTGAAACTTCACAGACACACTCTGGGGACACCTTAGACTTATATTACATCTTGTAAAATGGGGCATAATAGGTGCCCTTTAATATTTGACGATAGCGTTGTTTTACATATGCATATGATTACATATGCTATTGCTTGTTTCTGCTGCTTCTTCACATGTGTTTTGATCAGGAGATTCAGTACACTTTTAGATGATGTGTAATGGCGCCCCTACCATATAACAGTGAAAACACAGAAAACTGTAAATTTCGGTCAATGGTGGAGAAAGTATATATTTTTTTATTTGTAAAAGAATCATTCATTCATTATATTTATTTAAAAACACAGATTCATCCAGTAATGAAACAAGTATTTATAAGCAAAATAACTGAATCATACATTTAAACCGTTTGTTTTTTCAAATTAATTAAAACACTTCAGCAATTAACATTTTGTCAGAACCTCTAGTAAATTATTACAAATTGTTTAGTTGCATGGGAAAATCATGATCTCTATTTGAAACAAAAATATTGTGATTCTCAATTCATCCAGAATTGTGTAGCTTTAATAGACAGATGTTTTCTTACTCTGACAAGACTGAAAAAGATTTTTAAAATGTTTTCAACAAAATTGCTCAGTCCAAAATCCTCCAAACTGTAGGAATGACCTGGGAATGTTTTGGTAGTGTTTAGTAATATTTCAATGGCTGTAGTTATTTGTTAGTGATACCAAAATTGACAACATGTACTCTTTACCAGTAATGATTTGTGTATGTATTAGCAGTGTCAAATGTCTTTTATTGTCACTATACTTTTACAGAAGTGTAATAGTTTTGAATTATTGTTATCTCTCATTGATTAGGGACATCTCATGATGGCGGCTACAGTCATGAAGCGGTGATTTATGCTCTACAGGAGTGCGGCATAAGACATATAGACACAGCCAAGCGTTATGGCTGTGAAGAGGCTTTGGGGAAAGCTGTGGCTGACAGTGCTGTACCACGAGAGGAGCTCTGGCTCACCACTAAACTATGGCCTGGAGATTACGGCTACCTGAATGCCAAACAGGCCTGCCGGGACTCGTGTGCCAGGTTGGGGGTGGATTATTTAGGTAAAAGTGTGACATGTTGTATCAAAATGGACCTCAAATGCTAGATTTCTTTGTAAACAGCCATTGACCGTCTTGTAATGGCTTTTGAAACAACTTTTTCTCACAGACCTGTATCTGATGCACTGGCCTGACTGCATGGTTCCAGGTCTCTCCAGTCGCGAGGTTCGAGCAGAGACGTGGAGAGCTCTTGAGGAGCTTTATGATGAAGGTTCGTGCTCTTTTAGGTTCATTCTACTGTGCAGAAATGACAGTAACTCATACAGGTTGTAGATAATATCCCCTCTTCCTTGTTGCAGGTTTGTGTCGTGCCATTGGAGTGAGTAACTTTCTCATCCATCACTTGAACGAGTTGAAGGATCGTGGTGGAATTGTGCCTCATGTTAACCAGGTATGACTGAATGAATGGCTTTTGACTCGACTCTTAAAACTTAAAAATGAGAACTGCAACATCTGATGATGATGAGGATAATGAACTACAATGCATGAATAAAGTATGAAAAAGCAGCTGTTACAAATATAAAAGGACATCTCAAAAACAACTGTACACCTCTAAACAAAACATGAAAATGTGGGATCTCATTTAGATTTATGTATATAGAATTATGCAGTTTACAATATAATGATTATCTTTATTCTCCATGATAACACCAAACAATATACAGTGGGTACAGAAAGTATTCAGACCCCCTTAAATTTTTCATTCTTTGTTATATTGCAGCCATTTGCTAAAATTATTTTTTAAGTTCTTTTTTTTTCTCATTAATGTACACACAGCACCCCATATTGACAGAAAAACACAGAATTGTTGACATTTTTGCTGATTTATTAAAAAAGAAAAACTGAAATATCACATGGTCCTAAGGATTCAGAACCTTTACTGTGACACTCATATATTTAACTCAGGTGCTGTCCATTTCTTCTGATCATCCTTGAGATGGTTCTACATCTTCATTTAAGTCCATCTGTGTTTGATTATACTGATTGGACTTGATTAGGAAAGCCACACACCTGTCTATATAAGACCTTACAGCTCACAGTGCATGTCAGAGCAAATGAGAATCATGAGGTCAAAGGAACTGCCTGAAGAGCTCAGAGACATAATTGTGGCAAGGCAGAGATCTGGCCATGGTTACAAAAAAAAATCTGCTGCACTTAAGGTTCCTAAGAGCACAGTGGCCTCTATAATACTTAAATGAAAGACGTTTGGGACGACCAGAACCCTTCCTAGAGCTGGTCGTCTGGCCAAACTGAGCTATTGGGGGAGAAGAGCCTCGGTGAGAGAGGTAAAGAAGAATCCAAAGATCACTGTGGCTGAGCTCCAGAGATGCAGTCGGGAGTTGGGAGAAAGTTGTAGAAATTCAACCATCAGTGCAGCCCTCCACCAGTCGGGGCTTTATAGAAGAGTGACCCGACGGAAGCCTCTCCTCAGTGCAAGACACATGAAAGCCCGCATGGAGGTTGCTAAGATGGTGAGAAATAAGATTCTCTCGTCTGATGAGACCTCTTTGGCCTTAATTCTAAGCGGTCTGTGTGGAGAAAACCAGGCACTGCTCATCACCTGTCCAATACAGTCCCAACAGTGAAGCATGGTGGTGGCAGCATCATGCTGTGGGGTGTTTTTCAGCTGCAGGGACAGGACAACTGGTTGCAATCGAGGAAAAGATGAATGCGGCCAAGTACAGGGATATCCTGGACGAAAACCTTCTCCAGAGTGGTCAAGACCTCAGACTGGGCCGAAGGTTCACCTTCCAACAAGACAATGACCCTAAGCACACAGCTAAAATAACGAAGGAGTGGCTTCACAACAACTCCGTGACTGTTCTTGAATGGCCCAGCCAGAGCCCTGACTTAAACCCAATTGAGCATCTCTGGAGAGACATGAAAATGGCTGTCAGTCAACGTTTGCCATCCAACCTGACAGAACTGAAGAGGATCTGCAAGGAGGAATGGCAGAGGATCCCAAATCCAGGTGTGAAAAACTTGTTGAAAAAACTTGTTGCATATTTCCCAAAAAGACTTCATCTTAGATCAAAAGGGTGCTTCTACTAAATACTGAGCAAAGGGTCTGAATACTTAGGACCATGTGATATTTCAGTTTTTCTTTTTTTAATAAATCAAAAATGTCAATTCTGTTTTTCTGTCAATATGGAGTGCGGTGTCTACATTAATGAGAAACAAAATGAACTTAAATGATTTAGGCAAATGGCTGCAACATAACAAAAAGTGAAAAAATGAAGGGGGTCTGAATACTTTCCGTACCCACTGTATGTTTATCCTATCTTAAGTGCTTTAATACACTCAATAATAGCATGCTTCATAAGCTGCAGTACATTTAAAAAAATATTTTGTCAATATTAAAATACAATTGCAAAAAAAAACGGTAGATATAATTTATAAATTAAAAATATATTTAAATATGCCTACATCAGGTGATAGTGATGATGGTAAACTGTTTTTATAAACCATGGTGCATATTGCTGAAGATTGTAACAAATTAAATGTAATTTAATATACAGTGTATACTAATATATATATATATATATATATATACAGTGGGGAAAATAAGTATTTGACACATCAGCATTTTTATCAGTAAGTGGATTTCTAAGTGGACTATTGACACAATTTTCACCAGATGTAGCCATCAAGCCAAATATTGAATTCATACAAAGAAATCAGAACATTTAATTATACAAGTTTAGTCATAATAAATAAAGTTAAATGACACAGGGAATAAGTATTGAACACATGAAGCTGTAAGACCGCTGAAATCGCTCCAATGGCGGCAGCGAAGAGCGGCGAAGGTATCTGCGCGTCGTGTTCTCAGCTGGGCAAAATGGATCTAATTCCAATTGCTCTTTATCTGACTCCATTTTATTATAATTTAGAATTTAGATTAGAATGCCAATTTGGTTATTTGGTCATTCATATTTAATAGTTAGACACACATTTAATTATTCCGTTTAACCCTTTGTGGAAAGTACCCATTCATGATCTCATAGAGATCGTTAATAATTCCAGAGTAAGTCAGAATAAATTTAAACATAACGATTTATTAACCAGGTAAGAAACATCGATCAAACTTCAATTCAAAGGATAAAAGCATCAATCAATCATATATAGAAACAATAATTCAAGAATCAAGGATTCCAGAAATCTTTACCTGGTCGTGAAAGACTACACACAAACAGTGTGGGATATCTAGATACAGACTCCTAGAGTTTAGTGTCACTTTCCTTTAAATACCCAGATAATTCAATAGATACCAAATGGAGGTTTACTGTGATTATAATTAGGTTTTGGCCCCTTATTCAGGGGTCACAAATGGGCAATCAGAATTTGTGTTTGAATGGGTTCTCACCATTTGTGAAGGAGAATACTTATTTACATACAGGAGGTATCCTGAATTAGCAATCTGTGGGTGATCACCTCCTTAAAGTCACACAATATTTTCTCAACTTATAGAACTTCTTGGAGGTTTGTATTCTGGTTTGGAGAATGAGACCATTTTACCAGACGCACTGACACGTTTCAAATGATACTAAACATGAATGGTTACACACTGTACATATTTAGCATTGCATAGGTTCAGAATGGGTTTTCAGTGTGGTGGCGAATGGGCAAAACATTGGGTGATGGGTAGATTGTGAGTGTGAGGTGTGTGCGTCTCAGTATGGTGTGTCTCGGGTGTGGCTGTTATGTATTGAGAAGAGTGTTCAAATGTTGATCCTTAGAAAAGTCCTTTGTTCCCAGGAAGTCACCGTTTTTTAGGCCAGACGCCCTGGCAACTTCCTTACAGATTTGTCCCTTTTGGCACCGTGAGCCATTCACAAGGGTTTCGCTGGTGTCACTTCAGTCTTTGTAAGGTGGGTAGTTGCAGGGGACTGAGGGCCAAGATAGCGGTGGATGATTTCACAGATCTGATGAGATGTCTGAAGTAACAACATTGGAATACTGTGAGGAAGAAGATGAGGGCACTTCCCACAGCACATCCTCGAAGTATCCAGTCCCACCAAGAGTATGCAGTCTGTGCTGATCGAATAGATGAGCTAGTCAGAATCTGTGCAGTCTTTCGCGCCAAGTTTGTCTCCACTTGCGCTTGAGAAAGGTGGTACTCTGTTTGAAGGATGACTTTCTGTACCAAGTCCATCGTCTCGACCAGTGCTTGTGTTCCGTGTTCATAGAAGGTGTCATCCCACCATGGAGAGACCTCTGCGTCCTCCGGCATCCTTCCAAGGATGTCAATCTGACCCATGGAAAAGTCCTCTGTCACTTCCAAGCAAAAGGAGTGGTTGGCAGGACAGGTCATTCCTCCATAGGTGAAAGAATTCATCTCACTGATGATGCACCACTGTGTATGAGACACTTGAACAGCATTCGAATGGCCATGCAATGATTGGACATTCACAAGTTTGTTATCATTGGGAGAGAAAGGTTGTAATGTGTTACATGTACAAACAACATAATTATGAGTTTCTTGACAACAAGTGCGACTGGTAAATAAGGTCTCAGTACCCTTCAAAGTCATATAACCAGTGAGGTGGTCCCATTTAATTACCTGATCTTTAACTACCATGCCGATGGACGGATAGTAGTGGAATTTGGATAAACTTGGTCTGGGTGGATCAAAGGAAAGGTGGTAAAACCCAATACAGCCAGTACATTCATTTCCATTATACATCATAATTGTAGATAACAGTTCTGAATATCTTACATTTTTCATTTTCTCCGAATAGAACCATCTATGTAGGTCTAAGATCTCAATCAAATCGTTTAAAACATGTCTTGGAGTTTTATGAAGACGAAGGTCTAAAATTTCCTGTCTTGCAGCAGTAAACAAATCTTGTGCATACAACCTACAGGCTAAGTCATGCTCGATGGTACGGGTCTGATTGAAAATTGTCTGGCTGGTCGTCAGAAGCGCCTGCGCTTCAGATCTGACCGCTTTGATTAGGTTATCATTGCTATTGGTGATGTGTTGAAACCCAGTGGCCATCTGGTCCATCAACCATGTTGAGAATTGTGATTGTTTGGTTATTTGGTAGGTGTTAGCTGCTGAATTAATTGATCCGAATAAGCCTGCTATGTTACCAAGTAGGTCTCTGCTGTGAACGAGCAGATGGAATTTGGACTGCAAGTCTATTTTTGTAATCAGAAATTAAATCATCGATTCGTGACTGTAGCCATGCATATGATTCATCGTTGGCATTACAATGTTTTGTATAAGCAGAAAAAATATTGGAAATGTTGTAAGTTCCATGCGTCATCACCAAATTTACATCATGTAATAGAGTCTTGTTAAGGTTCCTCTAATCAGTCCACCAGGAGGAATTGGGTGTAATTTTGGACATTCTTTGATTTGGTGTATCCACAGGTGGTCAATTCAAAATTTTTAGATGTCTATGTACAATTTTGTGGATTGGTGAAATTGTCTATGTTATTTGAACATTCACCTACACAATAAGTTATCGGTATATAATAACCACTGTGTTTGTTCAGGAATCCCATATGTTATTAATGCAGATCTAAATATGATTAGTCATACAATAATGGGGATTGTGTATTCCTGGTAACAGTGTGTGTGTGTGTGTGTGTGTGTGTGTGTGTGTGTGTGTGTGTGTGTGTGTGTGTGTGTGTGTGTGTGTTTGCGTTTGTGTGTTTGTGTGAAAAAATGGGCAATAGATCTTTAGTGAAGTACACTTTTAGACTCTATGCCATCTTTATCGCCTATGATGTGTAATGTTCAGCCTGAATAGATTTGGTCTATTCCAGGTGATGTTGTCGTGCGTGTAGGGTGTGTTCTATGTTCATGTTTGGGAGATGGGTGGAATCTAATCAATATCAATCTGTGTTGCATAATTTAGTACCAGTGGTACACTGGGAGGTCGTGTAGTCATATTGTGAGATGTGAATGACCCCATCATATTTATATTCGCACCCATCTCTCACGTCTCAAGTTCTGACAATTTTCCGCCCTGGCTCTGATGCAGGGGAGGGGACTTTTGGTCGTCCATCCTCCAAGGAATTGCAATTGTCAACCTGAGATAGAAACAAATTTAGAGAGAAACAAATTTGGAGAGAAAACAATTTAGAGAGAAACAGTTAATTTCTGCTGTTGTTTCAGTTTTTTAACACTTAAAGCTGCTCTTGCAGTCAAGCCTTCACAATCTGCTGTGTTTGAGCATTATGAACTCCAGTTCTGCTGGAGAATTTTTCTTTGTTTTAGCATTATAAACTCCAGTTCTGTTGGAGAATTTTTCAGGATTAATCAGAAACTTCACAATCTGCTGTGTTTGAGCATTATGAACTCCAGTTCTGCTGGAGAATTTTTCTTTGTTTTAGCATTATAAACTCCAGTTCTGCTGGAGAATTTTTCAGGATTAATCAGAAACTTCACAATCTGCTGTGTTTGAGCATTATGAACTCCAGTTCTGCTGGAGAATTTTTCTTTGTTTTAGCATTATAAACTCCAGTTCTGCTGGAGAATTTTTCAGGATTAATCAGAAACTTCTAGTTGCTCTCATTACAGTTAGTTTGAGTGAAGGATGAATTGGTTTTCTATTATCCGTGCCACACTTCTAGTTTTTCTAGTTCTGTAGGCATAAGATAATATCACAACCCTCCATTTTGGCACTGGGAATTGAACCAATGAAAAGTATTAGAACTTGCTCAAATTAGAAATTGCAAAGGTCAGAGTTATTGAGTCCTGTTGTGATGGAAACATTTTCATGGTTAGTGCAATTGTAATTCACACTGTAGCCAGACGGCAATTCTATGCTCCTGTACATGGTTTTACTGCAGCTATATGGGAAATAGCAGAGTTTCCACTCAGAAGACAAACAAATTCAACATAGACAGACACACATGCAACTTGAAATTGCTATACAATTCCAGTATTGCGATTATTCCAATTTACACAAGATACGTGGCCTAGAATGCGTAGCATCTCTACAACCTTTACCTAAGTGTTGAATGCAACATTTACAGTAAAGCAATCATGTGTTTTAAAGAATAAACTTAACTAGCCTATGTGCATCTATTAGCACAAACAACTATAATGTGTGTTCTATGCGCACGTGTTTAGTACAATTACAAATTTGAAAATACAGACAGGATCATTGCAATTTGGATGTTTTAATTATTAAACTCACTGCTATTGACCACTTTAAAGAGATCAATAGCTGAAGATCTCGCATGAACTCTGCAGTTGAGGATATTCATGTCAAATCTTTTACATTGTGTTATACTCAGCAATCAAGATTCCGATAACATTGAGCCTCGCACCGCCGGGTTTACGATCTCTTGCCACAACTCGTCTTGGTCATTAAGGCAGAGGTGACACACTGATATTCTGGACGCCCGCTACCACTGTGATCATTCCAGAATATTTTTATTCAGTTCTCTTGGATCTGACTTCGCTTAATTAATGCAAAATTGTTTCCAATCAGAGGCCATGACCATTATCAATGAATTAAGCGACCAACTTGTTATAACTCTAATGATAACTTTCTATAATCATGCCGTGGTTTTCCACGCTTTAATTAGAACAACGTTACAATAATTAGGAATTGAGGTTGCCCTATTTAGATTGGTCTAACAATTTATTATTGTTCTAAACGGAATAGACTCGCTTTGGCCTATCAACTTCTTTCAGTCCAAGTATACGCATTTTAAGCGCAAGTGTTAGTCGGAGCTCTAAAACATCAGTCTGGTGTGTTTCACCAATAACCGCATCTTAGTCCGTAACTAACCTGAGCGTAGTTTGTGGTGTCATGGACACAACATGATCTACTGAGTTATTAACACAACATACATCATAGTAAGTTCAAATGTATAAAACAAATCATTCCATGTTACCTTGTTATTTGAGCTGGCTCAATTAATGAAAAGGTTTTTATTGATTTCCAATACTTTACAAATATGAATAAACGTTTGATTATTCTACTTAACTCTTTACATTTATTGAAATCGCTCATTAGGTTCTCAGAGTCGCACAGGGTCCTCGCACTTTCCATTATGCGGCCCACGATCACATAACGTGTCAGTCTTGGTAATTAATGCCAAATGTTAGGCGGAGCTCTGCAATCTCAGTCGGTGTGCCTCAAAGCTCCACCCAAAACTGGACTGCAGTCCGTTACTAACCTAACACAGATATGCGGAAACAATGGATTCACATAATGCACTAAAATCAATACTTTCGGAGTAAATCAGAACGAAGTCAAACGCAACAACATATTTGTCAAAGTGTATTAAAGACCGTGATTTTGGTTTTGCCCTGCAGTCACAGCCGACTGGCTTGTTCATTGCATGCACAACAACAGTCAGGATTAAGGCCAATGAGAGGACTCTGTTGTCGTTAACATCCAATGAACTAGCAGCACATGCTGGGTGCAGTCCAATCCCTGCTCAAATTCTGTTTTTGAGAGTGAAGTTTCGTATTGTATTTTCGTGTCAATGCATTTGAATATGAAAAGGCTGTGGTTCAGGGATGATGTGGCACATTCATTGTATCTCTTTTTAGATTTCAAATGCCTATTTGCTTGATTTAGTCTATTTAAAGACTAACCTGCAAGATGGCACAGTGGCAATTTTAACTGATTTACAAAATGTGATAGATTTAGCTTGTGTTACTTCTTTGGCTAAACGCTCCCATGGAACAGGGAGAGAAAGTGTTCTCCGAGTGGGCGTGATATGCCCCGTGGGCTCAGCTGAGCCACTCAGAAACATTAAATCGTGCGTTTTCTTGACAAAAATAGTAACAAACATCACTATCATTCTGTTTATCAGTTTTAGATTTTAATCTTACCGCCTCTTGATTATTTTTGTCGAGTATTTTCGATTTTGTAGCAGTAACAGCAATTGGTCAAACAAAAGGTTTTCTTAGCTTTAACACATTGCATTGCATCACCCCTGTTTCTCCCCATTTTGCTTTTCATAAACAAATGCATTATCAAATCGCATGTTTTTTAATTGTTTCTGAACTTAGATTTTTCATTCTATTGTCTGACCGCTCTCATCGCGCGATGCACATAGTTAATGAGACAATGGAGACTCATTTAGCTGATTTTATCACATTAGGCTCTCTTCTGAGTCTCAGAAAATAGATCGTTTTAGTTTAGTTTCAATCTCTTGTTGCGCGAATGCCGACAAGGAGATATTTAACAATTAATAGTAAGAGTTTTCATTTCTTATCTGCGCTGTTGTTAACCATGTCTGATATGTGGTTATGTCTATTCAATAAATTCACAAACTCGGATTTACACGGTCAAACATTCGGTTATCCCAAAACATTTCTAAACAAGACAGAATGAATTTGACTTACCACAACAGCTGAAGAAAGAGAAGCTCAAACCTCTTGATGATTTTAGAATCCAATACTTCGCTGAAAAACATGCTGCTCGTTGTTCGAGCACTGCAGCATCACGCCGCCGGGTCACCAAGCTGTAAGACCGCTGAAATCGCTCCAATGGCGGCAGCGAAGAGCGGGCGAAGGTATCTGCGCGTCGTGTTCTCAGCTGGGCAAAATGGATCTAATTCCAATTGCTCTTTATCTGACTCCATTTTATTATAATTTAGAATTTAGATTAGAATGCCAATTTGGTTATTTGGTCATTCATATTTAATAGTTAGACACACATTTAATTATTCCGTTTAACCCTTTGTGGAAAGTACCCATTCATGATCTCATAGAGATCGTTAATAATTCCAGAGTAAGTCAGAATAAATTTAAACATAACGATTTATTAACCAGGTAAGAAACATCGATCAAACTTCAATTCAAAGGATAAAAAGCATCAATCAATCATATATAGAAACAATAATTCAAGAATCAAGGATTCCAGAAATCTTTACCTGGTCGTGAAAGACTACACACAAACAGTGTGGGATATCTAGATACAGACTCCTAGAGTTTAGTGTCACTTTCCTTTAAATACCCAGATAATTCAATAGATACCAAATGGAGGTTTACTGTGATTATAATTAGGTTTTGGCCCCTTATTCAGGGGTCACAAATGGGCAATCAGAATTTGTGTTTGAATGGGTTCTCACCATTTGTGAAGGAGAATACTTATTTACATACAGGAGGTATCCTGAATTAGCAATCTGTGGGTGATCACCTCCTTAAAGTCACACAATATTTTCTCAACTTATAGAACTTCTTGGAGGTTTGTATTCTGGTTTGGAGAATGAGACCATTTTACCAGACGCACTGACACGTTTTCAAATGATACTAAACATGAATGGTTACACACTGTACATATTTAGCATTGCATAGGTTCAGAATGGGTTTTCAGTGTGGTGGCGAATGGGCAAAACATTGGGTGATGGGTAGATTGTGAGTGTGAGGTGTGTGTCTCAGTATGGTGTGTCTCGGTGTGGCTGTTATGTATTGAGAAGAGTGTTCAAATGTTGATCCTTAGAAAAGTCCTTTGTTCCCAGGAAGTCACCGTTTTTAGGCCAGACGCCCTGGCAACTTCCTTACAATAACAAGGTGCACAATGGCATAGAAAGCCAAGAGATCACCTGAAATCTGTCAGTTTTGAGAGAGAAACCCTGCCCTCTCTCAGTACTAATTGATATCAGCTGCTTTAGTCCTAATTGATGGCCTATAAAGGCTTCTCACCCAGGAGGCACACAGGAAAGACTTCATGATGGGTAAAAGCAAAGAACTCTCTCAAGATCTTCGTAATCTTATCGTTGAAAAGCATTTTGAAGGAATGGTTATAGGCGCATTTCCAGAATGCTGAATGTTCCTGTGAGCACTGGGGGTCATTATCCGGAAATGGAAAGAGCATCAGTTCACCATAAACCGGCCACGATCAGGTGCTCCACGTAAGATCCCTGTCCGAGGAGTCCAAAGAATAATCAGGAGAGTTCTCCAAGAGCAAAGAACCACTCGGGCAGAACTTCAGGAAGACCTTGCATCAGCAGGTACTGTTGTTTCAAAGAAAACTATAAGCAATGTACTGAACCGCCATGGTATCCATGCACGCTCACCACGCAAGACTCCATTGCTGAACAAAAAGCATGTTGAGGCTCGGTTAAAGTTTGCAAATTATTGGGAGACTATAGTATGGTCAGATGAAAGCAAAATTGAACTTTTTGGCAGTCATTCTACACACCATGTTTGGAGAAGAAATGGCACTGCCCACCACCCCAAGAACACCATACCAACAGTTAAGTTTGGGGTGGAAGCATCATGGTTTGGGGCTGCTTTTCAGCAAGGGGTACTGGCAGACTTCATATTATTGAAGGCAGGATGAATGGAGAAATGTACCGGGACATTCTGGATAAAAATCTGCTGCCATCTACCAGAAAGCTGAAAATGAAAAGAGGGTGGACATTTCAGCAAGACAATGATCCCAAACACAAGGCCAAAGAAACAATGAAGTGGTTTCAAAGAAAGAAAATCAAGTTGCTTGAATGGCCCAGTCAATCACCTGACCTAAATCCCATAGAAAATCTATGGAGAGAAATGAAGATCAAAGTTCATAAAAGAGGCCCAAGGAACCTTCAATATTTGAAGACGATTTGTGTGGAAGAATGGGCCAGAATTACTCCTGAGCAATGCAGACGACTGGTCTCTCCATACAAGAGGCGTCTAGAAGCTGTAATCACCAACAAAGGCTTTTCAACAAAGTATTAAATAAAGTGTGTTCAATACTTATTCCCTGTGCCATTTCACTTTATTTATTATGACTCAACTTGTATACTTAAATATTCTGATTTCTTTGTATGAATTCAATATTTGGCTTGATGGCTACATCTGGTGACAATTTTGTGTCAATAGTCCACTTAGAAATCCCCTTACTGATAAAAATGCTGATGTGTCAAATACTTATTTTCCCCGCTGTATATATATATATATATATATATATATATATATATATATATATATATATATATATATGGCTGCTTTATTATACAGCAAAAATAAAATAAAAGTTATTAGATAAAATAAAAGGCAGATTTAGTTTTTTTTTTTTACATATTTTTGGTGGTGGTTGAGGAGATTCCCCCTTCTATATGTAAAGCGCTTTGAGTGCCTAGAAAAGCGCTATATAAATGTAATGAATTATTATTATATCTTATTTTTTCCTCGCTCAGACATTTTGTGCCCATAATGCAGCTAAATGATTTATTGTAGGTGAATCATATTACTGTTTCATTGACTTAAAGGTGGAGTTTCATCCCTTCCAGCAGCCCCTGGAGCTGGTTGAATATTGCCGGGAGGAGGATATTGTTTTTGAAGGCTACTGTCCTTTGGCCAAAGGTCAAGCCCTCACTCACCCCGCAATCATGGAGCTTGCCCATAAATACGGCCGCAGTGCGTCACAAATATGCATCCGCTGGAGTATTCAGGTACAGTTTGCTTTTCAAAAGATCCTCAACTGCAGATTATACGGATCAGTCAAAAGGGAATATTCTGCCATCATCTACTCCCCTCATGTTGTTCCAAATCTGTGGAAGGTTAGTTGACTGAGCTGTGTTACTCTGTGTATGAAGATAAGCTCAAAGCTGGTTAATGCGCCACGCAACTAACAATGTAGATTGTAACACTGTTATGAAACAGTATAGTTCCAGTAAGGGATAATGTACATCCAGCTGCTTATTGCAGAATAAATCCTGATGGGGTGATCAGGTGATCTTGCATCAGCCTGAAGGAGTTTATTCTGCAATAACAACCGGCTGTATGTACATTATCCCACTTATTACACGGCTACTTGCCACATATAAGTAAATAATTCGAGATGAAATACTGATCAAACGAAAAGCTTCTGCAGAGAGAGAGCAGTTGCTAGCAACCAGTAAGTTCAAGCAAACATTTAATGGCTACGGTACAGCCATACTGCCTATTGCACAGTATTTCACCTAATAAATACTCGGATGAGCCTGTGTTATTTGTTTTTATCGGTTTCTATAATTACATTTGTGAAACATCTGTCTGTTACAGTATATTATAATCATCTTCCAACTTTAAATTGTGATATTTTTTCCCAGAATGTCATGCAAATATATTTCAGAAGCAGCTGTTATTCATTAATTTTAGTTCTACATTTCTTTTCAGAATGGAGTTGTCACAATTCCAAAGTCCACCAAACCCCACAGGATTCATGAAAACTGCCAAGTAAGTTTGAATCTGGATCTTAAAGCTGCAATTTTCAGTCAAATACATAATTTTATACAATATTGTATCAAACTTTAAAGTCATTAGCCGAAATAAGGCATTTAAATGCAAAAAGACATTTAATGTACTGCAATATGCAATGCACTTTAAATCATAAATTATGTTGCACAACTAGCAAGTAACTACAGATTTTTTTTACCAATTACTAAACCACAGAGGTAAAGTAATACTAAAAATAAATAATACTAATAACTATTTGTAGCAATTAACTAAGCTGAGAATTATATTACACATTCTCAGTTTTCTTCTACTTTTTGCCAGTTTGTCTTGTATCATAATTAAACAAATCAATATTTTCTCTATGAAATCATCCTTTTTAAACCGCACTCATAATGTTGTGCGGCGCAGGTGTTTGGGTTCAGGTTGGATGATTCAGACATGGCAGCTCTGAGTTTGTTGCATGATGGGAGACATGTGAGCTGGGACCCAACTCATGTGGAATGACCAAATCTCCAAGAAAACCACCTTTTCAGGTGAGCTTGGAAAACAGTGAGAGGCTCAATTTACAAATAGAGGGGACCAAAATGGTATTATATCTTTAAGTAATTATGTTCACAGGGCTCCAGACTGCGACCTTTTTTCTTGTTGGTGCAGCTACATTTTGTTAGAGGTCGCATTGGAGCCACCACCACAGTGCCCAACTGATAAG
The DNA here is from genome assembly GCA_023029165.1 of Gobiocypris rarus. NCBI lineage: Eukaryota > Metazoa > Chordata > Actinopteri > Cypriniformes > Gobionidae > Gobiocypris > Gobiocypris rarus. The sequence goes on along the minus strand of CM040915.1, from coordinate 30,011,565 downwards.
AGCTGCCATTTCTGTTACATATGAGAAACATCAAACGGCAAACGAAACGGAGCCGCGCTGCGTGGACCGCTTATCAGCTCGGAGCAATAATAGACAGTGCAACACAAGCTCACACAGGAGTCGGTCTCGATCACGCGACACAGTTACTACACAATACTAGGAGATCCATTGAGAAAGAGTTTGAATTTACCACAGAATTAATAACATTGCAGCGAAATCTAGTGGAAGCATTCGGCGCAGAATTCTCGGTTAATGTTGTTTTTAATGTGATGATTTATAAAACTAAATGTTTAAAGGAGTTGGCCACTTTGTGGCAAACAGGTAGCCTGACAAGCCAGACCCACATCAAGATGTTGGTTCTGGGAACTCACTAGCCTGGATGCCAGACGTATTTAGCCCCACCCACAAAATGTTTTGCTCAGGGAATTCGGTCTGGACTCGATCCATAGAGGAGTTATGCCCGAACAGAAACTGTTCGGACCAATGAAATTGTCAGGGTGGGCTTTAGACGATGATGGACAGATGATCAACAGTAACGTAATCATCCACGTCATCAGTCGCTTGGGTTGAATTTGCTCTTATCCTAAACGGAGAACTTGTTCGTATATGCATTCACCTTCACTATTTCTCTTAGAAATGACGTTCGTGTTGGTACTCTGTGTATCCTTAAATTATTTTTTTACAACACTGGCAAAGATCGTTTACACTCATCTTTTGAGTTACTTATTCCAACGTGTGTGCAGACAGGGTTGCCAAGTTTTTTTGCAATGTCGTGCAATTGCTACTCATATAGCCCAGAACAATAGCTTTCCAGGGGGGTTCTCCATAAAAAAATGGTGTTTGGTTGGCAAAATATGTTATTTTGGCATGGTTGTCTGCTAAAATTTGCATTCATGGGTCTATATGTCACATAATTGGGTTTGCATCAACCCGCGGACATGGAGAACAACCCGTGGGAAAAACAAGGACTTGGCTACACAGTACAGTTGAGTTCTGTGGACATTTGACAACTGAAGTTACATGTCGCTCCGTTGCTCTGATTGGTTGTAGGTCTATCCAATTGAGGTATTTCCTGGTTCGGTTGAAACACGCCCCATAATCACAGCCCAATGGAGCGGTCTCAGACTCATATTCTGACAAGGCTAGGAACTCACCATTGGCAGGGCTCAATCCGAGCGGCAGGATAAACGGTTGTCTTTCAAATTCCCTCTGCATGCAATTGGATAGCGCTACAACCAACCAGAGCAACGTGAAGCGGAGCTAGTTGATAGATTACACTTTCGCCGTATGCGGTCGGCAAAACTCCGAACACATCATCTTCCTTTCTTAAGAATGACTTCAGTGTCGTTCTCTGTTCTTTTCTCAAAGAAAAGCTTAACTCCAAGTCTTCCAGAGTCGCAGCCAAAGACGATTTGAAAGACCGCTGTTCGCCAGCTTCTTTGTTTTTAAGTAGCATGCGGAACCTCCGCAACTCTGCCGTCATTATGTTAAGCACGCCCACCAACTCTATACACGATGTGATTGGCCTGACCAGAGTTTGGTTTTTCCAGATCGCAAGCCAACGGAGAGTTGCTAGACTACCCTGGCTGCAAATAAGATTTACTGCTGCTAGGGTGCGTCTAGATTTCTAGGCTAGCAAACAGGCACTTTTATTTAAAGACATGAAATTAGCCTTATAACCAGTAGTTGGCGGCAGAGGAGCACTTATTAGACATTTCCACTCCTTAATATATGGAAAAAAGCAGGAAGTCAGAAAGTCTCATGAAAAACAAAAACATGTTCTTTTGAATTGTGACTGAATCACACAGAAAACAAGTAAAGAGTGCTCCTTTTATTATCACTGAAACAGTCAGTTCACTGTGATCCTATAATAAGAGTAAAATATTCAAATGTTCCCTATAAAAATTTGGTTTTTGCACATTACTTATTGTTAATAAGTTAATTGTATCTGTATACCATTTCAAGCTCAGTGCTTCACTGTTACATTTCCAAAAAACAAAGATGTAATATGATTAGTAACTGCACCTAACAAAACCATGCAAAACAATAGTCATTTTATGATTAAATTAACTTTATGATAAAATTTCCCTCTCAAATGTTAGTCTGGAGCTCTGGTGAAGGATGACCTCAAAAACAGTTTCAAGAATTTGAGTTTTTTTTTTATTTTATTTACCTGATATTAATATTAGTTTCATAATTATTTTACAGGTTTTTGGATTCACACTAACAGCAGAAGACATTGACCAAATTTGTGGTTTACACACCAATCAGAAGCTGATTCATCTCACTCATCCAATCTGGAAAGGATAACCTGGCAATCGAAATCCAAGGGATTTGTTTTTAGGATAGGATACTGGCAGGTCCTGATCTCACTGTGAAAGGAAAGGTCATTTATGAAAGTGATGCATTCAAGGCAATCAGTGATTTGAAAGCTGCTCTGTCATATGTGCCTTTTTAAATGACAATGTGGTATTTTAGTCATGTTGAGGGACGATTATTTGGACAATGTTTAAGTATTTATAGTAACAGTAGGGGGAGTACAGGATACAGAATTGTTGCCTCAAATATTTTTGACATATGAGCAGTCATTACCTGAAATAAATGTATAACCCTTTAAAGCATACATGCTACAAATACAACTACGACCTCATTGTTTATTTATTGTGTACATTACACACATCTACACTTCGTATCCTCAAACACTAGACATGAGCACATTTTTATAGTCTGATGTAAAACTATAGGTGAACACAAGATAAGTTGATATTGAAGTCCACTCTGTATTCTGTATTATTATCAGTTATATGCATGTTCTGCTTTCTCTTATTGTCTGCTATTATGCTAAAATCTGTCAAATTGTTGGTTCATTGAGAAACACCACTTTACTAAATGTTTACATTTCTAATTTTACTTTAAACTTGTACATTTGGGAAATTGTTAAAAACAAGAATAAAGTATTGCTGATGATGACATTCAGGTTGTTTTTGTTCCATATACAACATGACTGCAACAAAATATTTTAAAAATAAACATTTTCCTCACATTATTAAAGGTTAGTTCACCCCAAAATTAAAACTGTCATTATTTTACCCACATGTCGTTCCAAACCCATAAGATTTTCGTTCATCTTTGGAAAAGATCATTTTAATTACATCTGAGAGCTTTCTGTCTCTCCATTGACAGTCTACGCAACTACCACTTTGACGCTTCAAAAAGTTCATAAAGAGATTGTAAAACTAATCCATATGTATTGAGCAGTTTAGTATAAATTTTCTGAAGAGACACGATCATTTTATATGATGAACAGATTGAATTTAAGCTTTTATTCACATATAAACATTCCTCAACACACACAGTTGTGTTAAATAGAAGCTCAAGCATGTTCACTAGAATGAGGTTTATTCTCGTTATGCAGCACGTTTGCGCTTCCTTAAGAACCAATGAGGTTCATTCTCATGTTACTCAGCACACTTGAGCTTCCTCAAGAACCAACGAGGTTCATTCTCGTGTGTTGCGCAGCACACTTGAGCTTCCTCAACCAATGAGATTCATTCTAGTGTTACGTAGCACCTCTGAACTTCCTCAAGAACCAATGAGGTTCATTCTCGTGTTACGTAGCACACTTGAGCATCAGCAAGAACCAATGAGGTTCATTCTCGTGTTACGCAGCACCTCTGAACTTCCTCAAGAACCAATGAGGTTCATTCTTGTGTGTTACGCAGCACACTTGAGCTTCCTCAAGAACCAATGACTTTCAATCTCATGTTATCCAGCACGTTTGAGTTTCCTCAAAACCAATGAGGTTAATTCTTGTGTTACGCAGCACCTCTGAACTTCCTCAAAACCAATGAGGTTAATTCTTGTGTTACGCAACACGTTTGAGTTTCCTCAAAACCAATGAGGTTAATTCTTGTGTTACGCAACACGTTTGAGTTTCCTCAAGAACCAATGAGGTTCATTCTTGTGTTACACAGCACATTTGAGCTTCAATCAAGAACCAATGAGGTTCATTCTCATATTACGCAGCACATTTGAGTTTCCTCAAGAACCAATGAGGTTCATTCTCGTGTTACACAGCACATTTGAGCTTCCTCAAGAACCAATGAGGTTCATTCTCGTGTTACACAGCACATTTGAGCTTCCTCAAGAACCAATGAGGTTCATTCTCATGTTACGCAGCACGTTTGAGTTTCCTCAGAACCATTGAGGTTCATTCTCGTGTGTTACACAGCACACCTGAGCTTCCTCAAGAACCAACGAGGTTCATTCTCGTGTTATCTAGGAAGTTTGAGTTTCCTCAAAACCAATGAGGTTCATTCTTGTGTTATGCAACATGTTTGGGTTTCCTCAAGAACCAATGAGGTTTGTTCTCGTGAGTTACGCAGCAAATTTGAGCTTCCTGCAGAACCAATGAGGTATATTCTTGTGTTATGCAGCACATTTGAGCTTCAGTAAGAATCAATGAGGTTAATTTTCAAGTGTCATGCAGCACGCTTAAACATTTGGACTAAACCACTCAATACAAATGGATTTGTTTTAAGATCTCTTTATTAACTTTTTTTTAGCGTCAAATTGCCAGTTGCGTAGACTGTCTATGGTCTATTAATTTGCGTTCTACTGTTAATTTGCAAAGATGAACTTAAGTCTAAAAACGGGTTTGGAACGACGTGAGAGTAATTAACTACAGAATTAAAGAGGGGTAAACTAATAACCCTTTACGGTGCATTGCCTTGAACCATAAACTTCTAGTGCAAGTTCTGTACAATTTGTAATCACAAGCCATGCATTAAGCTTGTCCTGAACCAGGAAAACTACTTTGATCCGTGTTTGAGTTTCTCTGAAGCTACAGTGTTGGGACTGAAAGGAATCTTAAAAAAACATTTTAAAAAAGCACAGCCAACACACATCTTTATAGCAGTGTTACCAATATTGTTTATTCCATCCCTCTCATTTAGAATTGTTGTACACAAGTTACATTTTCTTTCAATATCACAGGTTCTGTTAAATTATTTTTTTTAAATCTTGTCCTCTAATATCCAGTTTCACCTCCCTCTCCTTTTAAACAAACAAAAAGCAGATTGTATTATACAAAAATGCAAACCAATTTTCACACAGTGAATTCTTTTACAAAGTCATAAAATGGCGTAATAATGGCTACATCCACATTGGAGTAAGATGGTTCTAAACATTCCTTAATGGAGTATAATATATATTTATATATAAAACCTTTCCTTGTTGAAATTGAGCCTGTACCTTAATTTAAGAGATTTTACAAGACAACTTGGAAGTAATCATAAAAAAGCCATTACATTTCCCAAAAAAGTTAGGAATAAAACAAACAAAAACAACAAAAAATAAAGACAGCCATAACAGTGTTATAAGGTTCAAAATGAGTTAATTTGCATTTCATTTAAATGAATTCAACAGGTCTGTTCAAAACAGACACAATCCAGGCAGAGAAATGAATATCATCCATTGGGAACAGACCCATTCTCAAAGAAAATCACATTATTCAGCAATTTCTTACTTGAGGAAAAATAACCTCATGCACAAAACTGTAAATGAGCCTTACTGAGTCGTTTCCCATAAGTTGCTATGTGTAGATGGTTGACAATTTGTAAAACAAACAAAAAAAATATCCACGCCCGAAGTAAATCGCTCAGTGAGATCACTGATCATTAGAGGTGGGGGAAAAAAAGCACCCAAGCAAGTGCTAAATATTAAATACAAGATAGCACTTTCCCATACAATCCAAAGATTCAAATAGAAGCAGCATCACTGGAGAATGCTTACCGTCATACAGCTTTGGGCACTCTGTGAAAGCCAAAAAAATCTCAACACACCCGCCAAACGCTGGCTAAAGGTTTGCCAGTCGTAGCAGCGATTAGCATTGCGAAAGAGAGCGCTCGTTTTGCTAGCGCCTGACAAAAACCAAAGAAAACCCAATGCTAACGGTGACAGGAGCGTGTAAATTGTATGGAAAGCTGGGAGGAAAATAATAAGCAGAAATCTTCACCTCTGTATAAAAGCCTTGTCCATTGAACTGTTCTTAGGTCGCGTTCGTACGCCTCTATAGAGGAGACGCCAAGATAAGCCGCTGGATTTAAACGCCTCCTGCACAATTTTTAAGCAGTGTGCAATTGTCCCCCTCCACCCCCCCCCTTGTATAAATATAAATTGAATTCTGAGTGTATCATATCCTCCCGGTGTTAAATGTCCCTCTCAATTTGAGGTGGCACATAATTGTGAGCAATATCTAGAAAGTTTAGTACACCTGGGTGAATCTCATGAAACCTGACAAGAACATGCCTAGAACATATTTCATCTCAAAATAACAATCATTGATATATATATTCTCCATGTATTTTGAATTTGGGGAGGAAGATGTGCTCAATTGTCATGAAAATGCCACAAACATTACATTTTTGGGTGAAATGTGACAGCATGTTCTTACGAGTTTCACTTTTAATAAATGCGCTACAGCAAAGGTGGAAAGATCTCGAAGATCGAACCAGAGGTCAGATTCACCAGAAAGGAAACAAGCTGCTCAGCTGAGAAATCATAGGCTAACCCTACGCAGCGTGTTTCAGATCAGACTAGTTCATGAGATCTTCAACAGCATGAAATAGAAACACTACGAGAATTCAGTTTCCTTGTCGAGGAGAGGGAGGAGGTAACAATTTAGCATGGAGAAAGACAACATTCTGGAGATTTTGCTCACGGACATCACGCGATACGCTTAAACCTCGATAGTGAGGTCGACGTCATCTGCGCGTGACGGCACAGCTTGATTTCAAATCTCGACGACTGCTTGAAAAGGCTGCGGTGCGCTCTATTACGAGCAAGAACATCAAATCATGACCGTGACTACAAGTCACCGTAATAAGAGAAATCAACTATATCACCACGGGTATAGCACAGAAACCACAGAAGATTACACGTTAAGAGGTTGCACCCAAAATTGGAGCTGTATATCATAGTCGGTCTCAAGAGACTAGAACAAAATGTCACACGTGAAGAATGTCATCACTATAGGAAGACTTCAGACTTCAAACCTTGTTCTCTTCGTTTAAGGGGCCACGTTTGGAAACAGTCGCTGTGTAAAACCATGTTTCAGCTGAAGCCGGTTAATGAAGGGGTAAACTCAATGGGCCTCCATTCATGAAACATTCGAGTCGCGTTAAATTCCGCGTGTCTCTTTTCAGGAGGAATTCATAAATCGACTCTACAGAATTGATTCTAAACTGTTTATAAAGAGAAAGAGGAAACTTGAAAGACATTAAATAGCTCATCTATAATGAACATTAAATCTCCTCCCTCTTCATGTCTTTCAAAACCTGCATGACTTTATTCTGTGGAACACAAAGGAAGATACTCTGAAGAATGTTTCTGTCTGTAGTTATAAAAATTCTTGTTATACAGGTTTGGAACGGCATGAAGGTGAGTCAATGACGACAGAATTTATTATTGGTTGAACTATCCCTTTAACGAATTAAGCAAATTTCGAAAAATTTTATCAAAGTGTCAAAACTGTAATGCAATCGCTCAGCGCTGCGGGACCCGGCGTTGTCGAAACTATGCCACCCTGGTGTATTTCTTTGCAGCGATTTAGCGGCGAGACCCGAATATGCAAACTCGACCAGGAGAGCCAAATACGCAACTTCACAGAAGTTAGGGAAAACTGATGAAATTATTTCCTAATAGGCTGTAATCTTACGAAGACTGTGGCACTGGGAGAAACAAAAATCATCCTGACCACAGAGCTCTGAAGAACACAAGGGAAGCGAAGTGTTGCACCTCCTCGACTAAAAAGCACACACTCATGGAAAACATGGAAAAAAGTGCTCATTTTTAAAGACATCCGATTGCGTTCTATAAAACAGAACGCTTTAGACACGTGTCACCACACATTTACAAATTCCTTAACAGTTATATAGCCAAACCATAAATTAAACAAATCCTGACAACTGATTATATATAAAGATATATCTATCTCTCTTCCCCCTTGTGTCATCCAGAGCCCAATCGAACTGCCTTACAGCGATAAACTGCCACGGTCGAGCATCATGTAATGAGACCCGTGTTAACGGTCCATAAAAATGGATTCATAAAAGGTTCTCCATGCTACTTTAAACCTGGTGAGTCAGATCATATTCAAGGCTGCAGAGATCCAGGGAGCTGAACGTTTCGACAGAGCCCCGGCAGCACCGTCGCAAATCTGCAACTTGCCCCGAACGGTGCGCTCGATTCTCGTTTGGATTCCACTAGTTTGCGTCGTCCTGTCTGTGCTAGCTTTGGGTCGACTGTCCTTTCTTGATATACCGGGAACACAACAAAATAAGCATTATTCCGATGCCCTGGTTTCCAGGCGATGAGAAGTCATTAAAACAAAAAGCTCATTCACAGAACAAAAAGAAAGAAAATTTATATCACGGCAGATACTGCTCATTTTTCTAAATAAAACAACAGAGAAGTTTGTGTCGTGCATGCATGTAGCAGCATGCAGGTGTGTGCGTGTGTTCGTGTATGTGAATGTGTGTCCCTAATATCAGCTCCGTCTGATTATTAAAAACACATCTTGCAAAAACTCTTGCAACTGGTTGAATTAGTCAAGAGACAAATTTCAAAGCCCTCCGAGAAGGAATATTGACCTCTGGAGAGGTTGTCTGTGTATATGTGTGTATGCAAGTGTAGGTGTGCGAATACACTCTTAAGAGCAAGAGTGAACGACACCGTTCTTTTGAAGGTCTGAGCTATTCGCCGCTTGGTCAGCGGAGCAGAGGGTGAGAGATGTCGTCTTATTGGTCAGCGAGAGCATAGACCCACCCATACTACTGGCTGGCTTCATGCCGCTGGATCCATTAGACACCTCACTGATGGAGAGAAGAGGAACAGACAAGAGAGAGAATAAGTGTATTTGTAGAAACATTACTCAAACATGCCTACTGGTTAACAGACAACAAAAGAGGCTGTTTTAGGTCTTTGCTTTGCCTAAGGGAACAGACTGCTGAGCCTAACAAGTAACAATGTCAAGGTAAACAGATGTAGAATGGAGACAGTTAAAGCTAAGTCTGGATTTTGATAATCAATGCATCTCATTATATTAAAGCTGAAGTAACAACCATCTTCTAACCATAGCGATGGTATCAAAGATGAGCAGTTGTCAGTTCAATTATAGAATGTCATGCTCGTAAAAAACAACAAACAATGCTGCATGAATGCAACCGTATTAAGTGGTGTTTCCATACAAGCTATTAGCATTTTACTAGAAACACGTCATTAAGTTGACGCATTGTTTCAACTTGTAATTGTAAATCTATATAAAGTAAGGTGTTATATACATACAAACATTAACATACATACACACAGGCCGCTTTTTAAATACACCTGTATAACTCAAACATCTAATCAGCCAATTACATTGCAGCAGAAACTCGATGCATTTAGGCATGCAGACATGGGGTGTGTCTCAATCTGCTCCCTAGTTCAGTAGTCAGGGCACTGACAGAGTCTGCCATTTTAAGGGCCTAAAGTGCAAAATCCTACCAGTGCACACAATGCACTGTGAAAACCAGGGAGCAAAAATACAGAGAATGATTAGAAAAAGAAAATATCCAGAGAACAATAGAATTAAGGCAGCTCTGGAAGGAAAAAGGGGGTCTAACCCAATACTAGCAAGATGTAAAATCGATCTCAAACTCATCCAATTAGTATGTTCAGTGCCCAAGTCACAGTTTTATTTTGTTTAAGCACCTAAAACCTTCAAAGTGCCATGGTAGGTTGAACTAACTTTACTTATTTTGAACATTTTAATTTCCTGCCATCTCTTGGAATATCTGAAAGGCATTTTCTTCCCGGTAATATCTGTCATTATTAGCAGAACACAATGTACACATGGGGGAAACCCCTTAGTCAATAAGGTCCAGGCTTTAAAGCTTTTGACTCTAACTTGCACTTGGCCTTATGAAAAAATAACAATTGTTCAACTATAGCATTTGTTAAGATACCTATGTCAGAGAGAGAGTTTCTGGTGGTCAATAGAGAAGGAAATTGAATGTTAGTATTGTTGCTGTCATTGACGAATGGTGTCCATCATGGTGACGAAAATTAATCGCAAATGGAGGTTAATTGCAGGTTAAATTCAATCCTCGATTTGTTAATCTGGGTTTAAAATTAAGAGGTGCAACACAACTCGATTTAAATTAAAGCCTAGATCAACAAATCCTAGATTAGATCTAAATTTATCTTAATTTAATCCTTGTTGGTGTAACCAACCCATATCTATTATAAATACTACAAGTTAGTCAAAATTTACCACAATAAATTCAATAGAACGTAATAAATCCAAGTAAAGGTGGTCATGAGTATAGTTCTTATTTATGTTAGTGCAGGATGATGTTTTTTCTTCATCAGTCTTTTTAGTTTATGTGGCTGTTTTAGATCACGTTTGACTTTCTCCATGGCGTTTTGAAGTAGTCATTCTCAATAGAATTAAAATTAGTTAACATTAACATTTGATCATCAGCGTCACGATAGGAACAGCTTGCATCACACTTTTGGAGCATGCTGGTGAACGCGCACAAAGTATATGGTGATTCGCGTGACATGCATCCACAATTAAATAAACCAGGCAAAAATTATTTATACAACTGAATAACCTAACAATAAAAAATGATTAATTGAGTATTTGGATGATTAATGAAATGAATTAAGTAATTAACAATTCAATTCATATTTTTGTTTACTTGCATTAACTCCAACTTATCTAAAAAAAACAGAGCTAGTATTAGCACTTATATGAGGATGTAAACATTATGTAACCTTTATGTACACATTACAATACACCACATTATCACGACTGAAGCATAAGCTGCACCGAACACACAGTTTATGTAGACAAACTTTAATAAACACAGTAAAAGGCGTGATCATAACAGTCACGTGTGTGTCTACTGCATGCTTACATAGAAAACTAAAAAAAATTGAGTAGTGGAAAGCAAAAATGCATTGTGTGAACAGCCCTTTAAATAGTAATTAAGAGAGTTTCCTCACTCACCCCA